>CAUYUJ010007891.1:758442-863442 GCA_963575745.1 Prorocentrum cordatum
CTGCTCGGCAAATAGGGCGAAGTTGCCCTCGACCTGCCGCCCGATTTCGAGCGTGGAGCTGGGGGGCCTGTAGAGCCGCGTCAGCACTCGAGCCCCCCCCCCCTCGCCTGAGGGACTGGCTCGATGCTCTGCGGCCGCGGCGTTGAAAGGCCTGCCTGGCCCCGCTCTCCTCCAGGGGGTCGCCCGAGCCCCCGTGGCGAAGGAAGTAGAGGTAGGGCTCCAGCGCCTCAAGGGCGAACGCCGCGCCGAGGCCCGCGCGCAAGCTCCACGCGGGGCTCAGCACAATGCTGAACAAGCGGAAGTCCATCAGCCAGCTGCGGCGCCGCTTCTCCGCAGCGGGCTTCACCGCCGCCTGCTCCAGCCCTGAGAGGGTAGGCGGAGTTGTTTTCTGGGCAGCTGTCGATCGCGCCAGGGCGGAGCGCTCCTGTCGAGACTGCTCTGCCGCCAAGCGGCGGCGCCTCCGCCCCGAGGGCGTCCGACGCGGCGCCTCCGGCAGGGCTGCTGCACGCGCAATAACAGAAGGTCCCGGGGGTTGAGCCCGAACAGTTGCAGGCGGATCGCGGCCAGGAGCTGCTGCGCACGACTTAGCTCGGCGACTGGGCCCACTGAACCAGCCGAGCCTGCCTCTAGAGCCCTCGCCTGACGGGTTGAGCTCCGAGGGGCACCATCGGGTAGCCACGCGAGTGCCAGTGGCCAGGGACAGGCTGCAAACTTTACGTGGAGCAGGGCGTAGGTGAATAGATTTTGCGCGCCCCTTGCATAGGTCCAGACATAATGGTACATTGTCCACGACGAGAACTATTTTGGCCCCTAGGTTGTGCGATGACCGTAGAGCATGACGAACGGCTAGTACGGCAGCGTCCCCTTCGAGGCCCAATATATCACCTGGAACCACCACCTGAGACGCCAAGACAGCGTCCCACTTGGAGGCCTCCAGGAGCTCGGCCGGGACCTCCTCGAAGACGGCAGACTTGACCTTTATGTAATACATGATGTTCTCCTCCTCCGTTTTAGAGAGTGGTGTCGTCATCCCCTGGTTGGTGCGCGACGGAGTCGGCGAAGCCGCTTGAACGCGATGGAAGTGGAAAAGCTCCGAGGGCACACAAGCGAGCATTTTCAGCACCAGTCACCCGATGCCTGCAGCGCTCGCTGCGCTGCCCGACTTCACTGGCAGCGGATCGGGCCACGCGTCGGTGACAGACCGCCAGCCCGAACGGCGACGCATCGCTGCAGCGCAGGTCCGACGACCACAGAGCTCACCAGTGAAAGCGGCAGAGAGGTAACAGGCAACGGACGCGCGAGAGCTCCTGTCCCGCGCGAGGCCACAGGGCATGCTGGGACGGGGAGTCGATGCGCATCTGGATTCACGCGTAGCAATCATGCAAGAGACAGGGCCCCTCGCGCCGAAGAAGAGTAGACCAGACAATGCGTCCTGCAATGCACTGCATCATCTTGCCTGAGGCCTTCCCCCTGCGAAGCAAAGATTCAATCTCATGGCGTAGCCGCCATATGTTTTTGGTCTTCAGACTCACTGAGTGCCCATCCGTCATCTGCAGCCCCACGAAGCCCAACTCCCTCGACGCCTCCGACGCCTCGTGAACGACGAGCCCCTTTCCCTGGAGATCCGAGATGATAGCTCGATTCACGCGAATAGCGACGCTCTCGCTGGCAGAGAAGACGCAGAAGTTATCGACATAGACGGCGGCAGCGACGGCTGTTGGTGGCGAGGGTCTCGGCGGGACCTGGCCGTCCTCGATCACTTCGTGATCCTGCATTCCGACGTCTCGGAGCGATTGCCTAACTACC
This sequence comes from Prorocentrum cordatum, assembly GCA_963575745.1. Lineage (NCBI taxonomy): Eukaryota > Dinophyceae > Prorocentrales > Prorocentraceae > Prorocentrum > Prorocentrum cordatum. Next base: position 760,249 of record CAUYUJ010007891.1, read on the forward strand.
GCCTGGCGCAGATGCATCGCCCAGCCCCACCCCATAGGAAGAACAACTACACAATGGGAAGCAGGAGTGCCTGGGCCAAGCGAGACCCCATCAATCTCGTGGACCCCGACTAGGTCGAAACAGACGGGAAGCTATAGCATTCCTCGAGGCCTTGAGGGACCTTGATAGAGCGCGCAGCTTAAATCCCCAGGTGCCCCAACCCCAACAGACAGGGGAAGGATCACGCTTTCGATTTGTTTGGACCTCCGCGTGGAGTTCAAACGCATGGGGGAGTCTGATTCCGCTGCCTTTGTGACTCGAGCCATCGCCTCGTCGCCCTGGCAGGCGCCGGCGCCCTCGGCCTGGCGCATGCCTTCCGCCGAGGAAAATCGCAGGGCCTGGGGTGGACCTCGCCGCTCCTTGAACGCCCCGGCTGTCGGGGGGAGGAGAAGCGACACCAGCGCCGCCGGGGAGGCCACCTCCAGCGAGGAGGTCCACGATGCCTCCACAAGCTGGGGATCGGGGATGTCTCGAGCGGGAGGGGGCGACCACGCCACCAGGGAGACCACCCCCCCCCCCCCCCGGCTCCTCGCATCTCCTCGCCCTGGTGATGTTGGCGTCGCTTTTCCTTTTTCCTAGGCTGGCGAGCTCGGGCTGCAGCCGGTGCGCCTGCGGGATGCAGGGGCCACGCGCGAAGCGCTGTATGAGGCAATCTCCGCGAAGGGGTCCTCCGAGCAGTTGGGCCGCCTCGGAGAGCTGCGGAGCGAGCGGTCGACAGATGGCGGGGCAGGCCGGCAGCAGTCCTTCTTGGACGCCCGGAAGGAGCGCCTCGAGATGACGTCGCGCGCGGCCGAGTCGCCAGGCGGCGCGGCAGAGGATGCGAACCATGGAGATATCGAGATCGAGGGGCACCACACGTTGCAGCACAGCTGCTACAAGGGCGCTGGTAAATTCCGGCTCCGCGCGAGGGCCTTCACGATGACGCGCAACAGCCTCGCCCTCGTCCTGCCCCCGCGCCGGCGCGGCGACTTCCTTGTATTCGTGAAGGGAAGGGCCGAGACGTATAACGCCACGTAGTGGAGCTGCACATGCGAAGTGTCCACTCACGCGCAGAACCCAGGTCGCATCCACCATCGCGCATACTTCTCCTGGCACGGCCGCAGCAGCGGCATCGACCACTCCACGACGAACGAGTGGGTCTATGCGGGCGCGCGGCCCCGCGTTGACGCCAACACTGAGAACCGTGGTCCGTCGGAGTGGCTGCGCGCCACCAGGCGCGGGCACTTTTATGCGTGGGCGTGGAAGTCTGGCACTGTGTACGCAGAGACCAAGTATGCCCCCTGGGAAGGATTGTGGGCGCCGGAAGCATGGCGGGAAGCCAGCCTCTGGCGGATGCATAAGCTGGACCACGACGCGTACCGCCAGCTTTCAGCGAAGCTGCGCGATGGCCACGACCGACGGATGGCCTGTCTGGAGGCCGTCGTGGCGACGGTGACTGGGCACGCATGCAAGGCCGAGCAGTCAGCAGCACTGGCGGCGATTCAGGCGAGAGCTAAGCCAATGAAGCCTTTGTGCGCCGCCGTTGAATCTTGGATGATGCACTTGGGTGAGGTCGATGACTGGTATAAATCCCTTGTCCTCCATGGGCCATCCCGGACGGGGAAGTCGAGACTGGCGCGATCACTGTTCGGCGCGGAGAAGACCCTGGTGGTCGACGCGATGAACGCCCACGAGCCGAATCTGCACGCGCACCGGCGAGGTGCCCACAGGGCTGCGCTGTTGGATGAGATGCAAGGCCCAGATTTCATCACCAGGACCAAGAAGCTGTTGCAGATGCACATCGATGGCGCAGAGTTGGGCAAGAGCCCGACCATGCAGCGTGCGTACCACGTGTTCGTTTGGCGAACCCCCATCGTTAGCAAGACGAACCACTGCGCGCTGGAGGGCCTGAATGCCGCGGGCCGGGAGTGGGCCGAGGCCAACTGCGTGGCCGTGGAGATCTCAGAGCCAGTATGGGAAGTGACCCCCAGCGCCGAGGCCGCTGCCCAAGGCGAGGCTAGCGCCCCGCGCAACGTGGGGTAGAGGCCAGCATCAAGCCTCACTCCAGGGTCCTCGCCGCAGCTGAAGCGCGCCTGAAAAAGGGGAAAAAAACGCACGCAGACGCAGACGCACGCACGGCAGAAGGACAGGCGTCCACACGGACACACACACACACACACACACACACACACACGCGCACACGCACACGCACACGCACACACACACACACACACACAAACATCAACACACACGCAGGCACACGCAGACACACACACACACACACACAAACACACACACACACGCACGCACAGACACGCACCCAGACACGCACGCACGCATAGACAGTCGCAGACACACAGAGTCGGGCAGACACGCGCATACATAATGTTGCGCAATGGCGGAGTCGACATCTCGACCTTGGCGGAAGTTGGCGGAGGGGCCGCGGAACGCGGCGGATTGCCCCTTTCATGATGTTGATGATTTTGGTTATGATGATTGCGATGGTTATGATGATGATGACGACGACGATCATGGTGATAATGACGATCTTGATGATGATGTTCACCATGACGATTACGATGGCGCTGGTGACGATGATTATGGTTATGCTGATGATGATAACAATGATGGTGATGATGGGTATCATCATGATGATGACGACCATGAGGATGACGCTAATGATGATGATGCTGATGATGGGGATCATGATCAGGACTCCCGTTGAAGACAAGAGACGAGACGAGGGCAAGCGGGCACGGCGCGACACGAGGGCAAGACGAGACGAGGGCGAGCGGACAAGAGGGCGAGACGAGGGCAACAAGTCCGTCCAATCTCCATGCGCAATGACGACGACAAAGAACACCCACCCCCCACAGAGCGAAGCAAAACATGTCGAGCGGTCAGCTAACGCGCGCGATGCTTGCCATCCACACCTTTGGACAAAGGCGTCCGAGAGCTATGGGGGGACCCGCCCAGAGACCTCTTAGAGCCATGCGGGCGCAAAGGTTTCGAAGACGCACCGGCCATTCCCCTTTGGGAGATCGGCGCAAGCTTGAATTGACACGACTTCTGGCGATCAGGCACTGAAGTAGAAGAATCAGAAGGCACCTCAGATGCGGAAGAGGCAGGAGGCAAGCCAGCTGCGCAATCGTTGAACAGGCCGTCGTACTCAGCGTTGCTCTCCTTGACACCGTCCTTGATCTCGCCCTGCATCTGTTTGAAGCCCCGCGAGAGGTTGGACGTGTCATCTAATAACAATTTGAGCTGCTCCAAGACTGTTTGGAAGGAAGAGCGAACCCAAGCCTGGAAGATGTCCTCGGGGACCACGGGGGCATGAAGACCAGAGAGACCATCAGCACACTCCCCTGCGCTGGCAATAGGACCATCACTGCCACAGTGAGGAACCACACGATGAGGAGGAACTGCAATGCCACCAGGAAGAGTCGCAGATCCATGGTCAGCGTCGCGGCTTGCAGAGAAATAGTCACGGTCAGTCTCCACGAACTGCTCCATCTTCTTCTCCACGAGGGTCGGCTCGTCGCTGTCGCAGTTGGCGTCGAAGACACGAGCGCCGATGCCAGGGAGACCATCGCGAGAAGAACAAGGACGATCACTGTGACCTGGACCATTGGCACCAACACCTGCTTCAACAAAGGGATCGACGCAACGATCATCTGGAGCGCCGCAAGCTTGACCTTCAGTACGTCCTTTGATCTCGGCTTCGAGCGCAACGATGATTTGGCGAACTCCTTCCTCGCAAAGTTTTCGCTCCATCCCACGAGGGCGTCCAGCTCGCGCAGGCGGCGTCGCGTCCTCGAAGAAAGGCCCAAAGGTTTGCCGCCCGAGGCGACGCCTTGCAAGGGCCTGCCAAGCGCCTCAGTCAGGACCAGAAGCGCCCGCCGATGAAGGTCAGCAGCCAACAGATGGACATCGGACCTCCGTTGCACGACCACGGCGTCCAGAAGCGAGACACAAAATCTGAGAATAGTAAGAGTGGCAAAGCGCGAACCCTCGCAGGCCGGCCCGTCTTGTGCCCAAATGGCTACGGATGATGATGGGGATCATGATGATGATGATGATGACGATCAAGATGATGATGGTAACGATGGGCGACCCCTCTCTAAAATTCGAGCGCTCCGCGCGGGCTCGGTGGCGGGGGAACCGCAGGCCCCCGAGCGGGGCGGCGGGCTCCCCTAGTAATATAAATTGATCCCGGGGTATGACCAAAAATGGTGCTCTCGCATAGGACTTCCGCGAAAACGAGCGGCTTCCGGAGCGGTTTCCGGCGGTTGCCCATTGGTTTCCGGAGGTTTCCGCGGTTTCCGGCAACTTTCCTTATGTTTCTCGATGCGCCGTAACAAAAAAATGGTCTCCTATAAATGTCCTGAAGTTTCCGCGGTTTCTGGTAATTTTCCATTGCGTCTTTCGATGCACCGAAAGCAAAAACGATGGTTGCCGATGGGTTTCATGAGATTTCCGCGGCTTCTGGTCATCTTCCGTTGCGCCTCTCGATGCACCGAGGGCATGGTTGCTGGTTTCGCTTGAGACACTCTCACCAACCAGCTGATATGCCCCCAGGAATCAGAGGCTTCCTGGTAGGCGTCCGAATGCTGACGTGACTTTCGCGCTGCCTCCCGCGGCTTCCGCTTGCAAGCGCGCGAGCTGTCGCCGCTCTCGCCGCCGCGTCCGCGGCCGTTTCGGCTCAGACGTTCCGACGACCGCGGCGCCACTGAGGTTCGATGGGATGATGATGACGTCCTCCCCAAACGCTTTACAGATCGCCAGGCCGTCGGCGAAGAACGGGCGCCTGCGCGCGCGGGGGCGGGCGAAGGCCCGGGGGCTCCAAGGGGCCTGGCGCGCCGAGGGCAAGAAAGGCCAGGCCGGGCTCCGCCTGCACGTCGCTGGCTTCCCGCAGAAGTCGCTTGGCGGGAAGCCGCGAGGCGGCTCGCCCAGCGCCCGGGCTATGGGGCAGCTGTTCCAGAGGATGGACGACGACCTTGATTGGCTCCCTGGGAAGGGCTGCGCGGAGGCCGCCCCTGGCCCGAAGCGCCTGCTCCGAGGCGCAAATGCGACCGCGATCGCTGCGGCCGCAAAGAGGCTGAAGACCAGTGGAGAGGAGCCGGCGTAGTCCTCCAAAGCGGCTGCGTGCCCGACAGCGACGCTGAACCCGAGTACGGGGCAGCCCGTCGACAAGCACCTTGTCTACCGGGTTTTCACGGAGACGCGCCGCGACGAGGACCCAGACGACACCTGGCAGAACATGGCAAGATTGTCACGGCCCGCATCAGACCCTGTATCGCAGAATCGCAGGTTCCAGGGAGTGTCCAAGCGCGTCGGTATGATTGTGAGCTTATCACAACATGGTTTCAGAACTCGCTGCGATCTGCTAACCTGCTACGGCCGTTCATGCGGTTCAGACAGCCACTGTTCTGAGGACGCGTCGGGGCATGCCTGCATAGCAGACTGGGGCGAGGCAGTCCTTGCTCAAAGGTTCACTTTCGCTGTGCACACGCGGGCGAACAAGCGCGCGGACTCCCGGTAGTACAACAACGTCGCGCGGTGCAACCTCTGCAATACATACTCCCGAAGACGCAGAAAATGGCAAAGGAGCTCGCGCTGGCCAGGAAGGCTGGCAAGGCTTGGATGAGCAAGTGGTCCAAGGGCAAATCGGCGAATCTGCGGATGCCTAAGGCAGTGCAGAAACTGAACAGCTCCGACACGCAGAGAGTCTGGTGGACCCCCATCATGGCAAAAGGCAAATTCCACATCAAGGCGCTGCCGGACGATTTCCCTGGGGAGACGCCAGGCGGCGCCGCCGCGATGGTCGGCCGCGTGAGGGTCGCGTCGAACGTCCGCTACCAGGGGGCCCGCGCGCCGAAGGCGGTGTTCACGGACCGCGGCAGCGGCTTATTCGGGGCGGGGAACGGCAAGATCACGAAGGAGTGCAAGAAAGCATTGGCAGCGGCGCACCTGAAATCGTTCTTCGGGGACGACGCGTCCATCCAGCCCGGCAACTTGCAGGAGATAATGCTCCACGAGACTGCCGCGGCTTGGACCAGGGGCCGCCTCGCGAAAACCTTGCCGCGGCGCCCTTGGGAGGAGGCGCCGGACGACTACCGCGGGCGCCTGAAGCTGGTCGCAGCGCACATCAACGACCAGCACGACGTGGACAACCTGTGCCGCGAGCTGCCAGCGCGCGTGCATGCCTTGTGGCAGAACAAGGGAGACCGGATTACCAAGTAACCACGGGGCCTTGAATGCAAGTCGAGTTATGATTACGAAGTAATCGCGGGCTCTTGAGACGCATTGCACTGTGTCAAAGACTTCTAGTCGACAAGATCTGCTCGGTGACTACCATCCCCGCCGACATTGCCGCCGTCGACGTCATCTGCAACACCGTCGTCGCCGATTCTGTTGCCGCCAGGATCACCGTCGACTGCCAAGAACTGATCATATCTCAGACAAAACACACCGAACAAATCTGAAGCGCGACCTTCCCCAGTCTGAAAGGTCCATGTTGGACCTGTCTGAAAGCCAGCACAGGCCGAAGGGGATGGGAGATGAGTGGAAGCCGCCTCTGCAAATCGCTGTTACATGCCCTAGTACCGAAGATGATGCGAAGCTGACCGTGTCGCTTCGCGACGAAGAATACCCCTAACAGCCCAGACCGGGAGGACTCGTGACGCCACGTAACCATTCCACACTTCTGGAGCTGAAGCACAAAAAGTCTCGGTGGAGGGACGGAGAACGGAGGGCGGGGTCAACGTGGGGACCGTTCGCGCAGATCGAACGGCGCTGCTTCTCTGCCACATCAACAAGCAAAAGCAAATTATCACGCCACGACCTTAGCCAATCACGATCGAACTGAGACAGACAAGACTCCACGGGGGCGGAGCTGCTTCCGACCTCAGGCCACCACACGATGGCGCGCATAAGGCCTGCGGGTAGACCTATGGGGATGCATAGCTGACCCGGCAAGAAGCTCACGGAAGGCTTCCTTTCTAGTTAAATCGGCCGGCTGGGCTCCCACCTGTTTGGAACAATCCAAAATGTGCTGATGCGCGACGCGCTGAAACGAATTGAGACAGGGAGGAGGGGGGCCAGGAGGACTGGAACAAGAGGCTTGCGGGAACCCATAGAGCTGGTTCAGGCTGCCAGTGGAAGCGCTCGCCCAATCCACCATGCGCGCACGGCGGCGTCCCCCCTGCTTAAAAGCGTGACAAGCGCGGCCCGGGCGAACAACGCCAGACCGACTAGGCAACAGAGGCAGCGGGAACAGGTCTCTCTGGCGGTCAGCTCTCTGCGGTGCCGATGCCGAGGGCGAGAAAAGAGGAGGAGTGGAGTCGTCGCTCTGCGGCTCGTTGATCGGCCCCGGGCACCCCCTCCGATGCGCCTGGCGTCTCCCTGGGTCACAGGGCGCGGCCGCAGGGGCGGCGCCGCCACCGCCTGCATCCCCGCCAGGCGGGTTGAAGTGGCACACGAGCGGCAGCGGCAGGCACAGCACACCCAGATGGTGAGCCCGCAGCATCGCGCATGCGTCGATCACCGCCTGGGCCGGCACCGGCCGAAATCCGTAGACCTGCCCAGCGACGACCCCAGGCGGCACCTCCCTAGCGTATGCCAGGATGTGCACACTGACGAAGTCCAGCCCGACGGTATACAACTTCTCGTAATCAAGATCGGGCGTGAGCACGTGGGCGTCGAACGACCCTGGGCGGACGGCCAGAACCAACCTCACGTGGTGCACGAGTGGGCCCGGGACGCCTCGGTACTGCACCATCACGTAGCTTCCCGCATTGAGCGCCATCACGCTCGAGCTGCAGCGCCTCGGTTCCTCACGAACGACAGCTGCGCCCCCGCCTGCACCTCGAGCGACTCGACCGCCTCCTTCACCACGACCGTGGGGCCTGGCACGTACCCGGGACGCCGCTCGAGGGTCGGGAGCCCCCACTCCGAGCCGAGCACGTACACGCTGATGACCAGCAGCGCCAACACCGCCACCGCGCCGGCCACGGCCAGCGGCGACGGCGTCTCACAGATGCACGTGGTCGCCGGCACCGCGGGGCAGAGCAGGACTGGGGCGCAGGGCGGACAAAGCTGGCCCACGCCCCACAATGCCGCCCCGGTGCTGTCCCCGCGCGCGAGCTCCACGATCGTGGCGCGGGCGACTTGAATAGCCGGAAAAAAATTGAGCGATCGTGTCAGTGGACGGCGGTGCTCCAACACCGCAGACAACATTCCCGAGCAAGCACATCCATACTACGTATAATCATAAATTGCTGTAAAAAAACAAACGCTAGAAAAATGTGCATCGTAGCAATGAGAATTATGATACATAGAAGTCGGGCTTGCAATACCAGTGGTGTTTGTGTCATAGTATTGACAGCACTAGTAGTAGCACAAGGAGAAGAAGCAGCAGTATTAGTAGCATCGAACGTAGCATAAACAACACCAGTAGTAGCAGGGGTGCAGTGAGAGCAGCAACAGTTGTCCGACTCCTCCTTTAAAATGTCATGCCCACTCTGCAGCTGCCACGGGGGATGTTCGGATTACGTTGAAGCTACGTCGAAGGCCTCGTGACCCCGCACAGACCTGCAAGGCTTGCGGTACGCGCCATGGCCATGCCGAGATCGTCATGTCGAGAGCTTCACTGCCCCCCCTTACGTCAGGTCCCCCAAAATATGTAAGATTGCGCAAAACATGTTGAGGCCAGACTAAGAGGCCCCCGCGATGAGGGCCCCACTGCCCCCTGGACGCGGTGCCCGCTTAGTCTCCGATGATGCGGCATTATGTGTTGAAGCCATGCTGAAGCCTACGCGGTCAAGGCCGCCACGTCGCCACACGCGGTCCCCCCAGCGTCCTCAAAGGATTACTCCGCTAGTTGAGGCGATGTTAAGGCCCTCGCGGTCGAGGCCTCAACGTCCCCAGGCGTGATCCCCGCGCACTCCTCGAGGATATCTTGCGCATGTGAAAACAATGTTGAAGCCCTCGCTGCCAGGGCCTCAGTGTCTCCCAAGCATGATTATCGCAAAGTCCCTGCGGCGCGACGGCGGCGAGGGCTGCTGGCGAGATTCAAGTAGGCGCCCAGCCAACAAAAGAAAGCCTGCCTCGCGCGGGTCGCAACGCCCTCGAGCCCTCGAGCATCGAGGGAGGCCAAACACGACGCACGTGCCGAGTGGCGGCGGCCGCGCTTCCCCGCGCTGGGCGCAGCCCGTATGCGCGCTCCCGCGCGAGTTTGTTAACAACGCGCAAAAGTTGCCCAGAACCCTCTGTGACCCCAGGGGCCTGGGGGGCGCTTGACATGGCATCAACAATCAACCATGTATAATCCCTTGGTCATCGAGGATGCCTTGTGCGTTTTGAAGCCATATTGATGCTACGTTGAGGCCCCAAGTCAGGGCCCCAACACCCCTCAGACGTGACTCCCGCAAAGTCCTCGAGGATGCCCCGAACATGCTGAGGCCCAACCCGACTTTGGCTACCAAACGTCCACGGGATGCTCGAGGGGGGCCTCCCTTGGGGATCCCAAAACGGTGCGGTTACAGTCCGTGCGCTGACCTCGGAATCCCCAGCGGCCTCACCGCACCGCTCCGCCACCGCCCCTGCCTGGGACCCTGGAGGCCCGAGTGGCCCCGAGACGGCCTCGGAGAACGGCCCGAGTCCAGAAACCGCGCGGTTACCCCGAAGATCTCCTCCTGACTCACCGCACGCGGGGGCCACCGCACCGTTCGGGGCCCCCGGCTCGACGTGCACCTCAGCGCAGTGGACCCGCGGCAGCTGCGGCGCGCGCACGGCTCGCTGCCGCGAGCCAGCCAAGACCCGCGCCCAGGCTCCCGGGCGGCGCGGCAGGCTCCCGGCCGAGCAGCCGCCGCCGCGCGAGAGTGCTCGGCGGCCTCGGCCCGCCCAGCCCGGGGGGGGGGCCGCTGGCGGCCTGGGCCCAAGACGCGTGGGCCGGTCCGAGTGGCCGTGGGATGCGTAGCGATGCCAGCGCGGGGAGAGTGCCCGCGTCGAGCAATGGCCCAGGACAGCCGAGTTGGGAGACGGCTGACGCAGGAGTGGCGGAGTAGGAACGAGGCGCGGCGTAGTCGTGTCAGGATGTATGATGATGCGCAGCAGTCGGCTGCGACTGCGACCGACAGTAAGAATGATGGTCACCATGGTCCTGCTGGTACTGCTCCTGCTGCTGCCCCTCGCCCACCTCCATTCCCCTCGTCTAACCCCGTGCCCTTGCCGTCGTTGCAAAGGACTTCCATCTCCCAGGGATGAGGAGGAGGAGGAGGAGGAGGAGGAGGAGGAGGAGGGAGAGGCAGGAGGACGGAGAGGGTGGAAGAGAGGAAGGAGGAGAAGCGAGGAGGAGGGACAAGGACGGAGTGAGGGGGAGGAGGGACGAGTGGAGGAGGGGGGAGGAGTGGACAGGGCAAGGATGAGGTTGGCCACTCAGCCTTCTGGAACGCTGATCTCCTCGGGCGCTTGTCCGCCGTAAAGACCGTCGTTCTGCGGAAACGATGCCGATAACCTCGCGAGCTGGGCGGCGCGCTGGCTAGGCGGAGGGGTCTGCATGCGGAAGTCCTCCGCCTCCGCATACAGGCCGATGAACTCGTCGTCGTACGCTTGCTCCTCTCTGAAGTCCGAGGACAAGCCCGAGGACAAGCAATGGCGCCACTTCACCACCTATTGAGGAGGAGAGGAAGACGCTCTCCTCCTCCCTCCGAGTCCCTCGTCCATACTTCTTCTCCTCATCCTCCTCCATGTCCTCGTTCTCCTCCTCCTCCTCCTCCTCATCCTCCTCGTCTTCACCCTCCTCCCCCTGAACGGCTGAAGAATCACCCTCAGAACGACCACCCGTACAAACGAGGCTCATTCGAAAACGCGCCTTCCACATCGGCCGCGAAAGGGCCGTCTAGCAAACGCACAGGACCGCTCAACAAACACGCCAGTAAGGGGGTGGGGTGGTCTGTCCTCTCTCGACATCCATCCTCGCCATCCTCCCTGTATCACTTTAGGAAGAGTAGGGCCTGGGGGTCTCCTGCCGACGAGGGCGGCCTCGACCCGGGCTGCCGCGTCAGGCCCAGCGCAAGCGGCGAGGTGTTCGCCAGCCGCGGAAGAGAATGTGGGTGGGACGCACCCTGCCGCGGAACCTCGTGGAGAAGATGGCCAGGCAACGCCAAGATAGGTCACCACCAGGGGGATCGACGACTCCCCCAGGAGACTACCCCTGGAGCCACCAGATTCCCCCACACACCCCAGAGCCTCCTCGATCCTCGGTCCTCCACGGACGCCCGACGTCATGATCTTTCGCTGCGTGGTCCCCAAAGGTCTGGACCCTTGCTGGGAACTGGCGTTCGATCCCGAGTCATTCCTTGACGCTCCTGGGGCCCAGCGAAGGCCCCAGGCCCCCAGAGGCCGACAACGACCAAAAACCTCTCTTCGTCATTTCTGTCACGGCGAAGGGGGAGAGCATTCTGTTACGCATGGAATGAGTACCAATGAGAACGGTCAAAGATGAGGCGATGGTGCCTCTTTTGGTATTGGGCCATCTATGATGCTCATTCGTGCCCGCACCGTCCCGTTTCGCATCCCCCGAATGGTGGGATGGGAAGACGGGCCGCCCCCCCTGGCACTGCACGTACGGGCCCCTTGTCTAGGTAACACGATGCCAGGTTGAGGACAAAATCGGGTGAGGGTAAATCGAGAATCGCCGATGTCCAGCGCCTCTGAAGAATGTATCGGGCGCAGCGGCCTTCTCAGAGCGTTCCGCCACGCTCTGAAAGCGTTCCGTAACGCTCGGAATAGATTTGTCCTTGTCCTTGTCTGGGTCATTTCCCCCTCTGGGGAAACCAAAAGGTACCGGTAGCAGTATAGGTACCTCCTCCTCCTCAGGTCCTCCTCCTCCTCCTCCTCCTCCTCCTCCTCCTCCTCCTCCTCCTCCTCCTCCTCCCCCTCTTCCTCTGACCACCGATCCTCGCCTTCCAGGAGGTGGCGAAGCCCCGCCGGTGGTGGCGCCCCCTCTTTGGCGCTGCCTGGGGATGGGTGAGCGGATCGCGCCGGTCCTGGTGCGGCGTCTCGGCCTCGGCCGGCCGGCGCGAGAGGCCGAGAGTAGGGCGACGAGATCTCATACCTAGACATGATCGCGTCGTGAAAAAAGTCCAGACGGCAGGTTTTCGGCCAATTTCTGCTTCGGGAGACTCCCTCGACGGGCCTCGGGACCGTCAGAAGACGATTCGGAATGAAAAACCGGTCCGGGGGAAAGGGTCGGGACTTCCACGGACCCCGCACTCAGAAAAAATCTGGACGTCGCACGTCTGGGTAATTACCCATCCACTGCTCCCTGGCCAGGCCCACCCTGACCCCCGCCAGCGGTGTATGTGCCACGCCCCCCTGGCTTCACCAGAAGGGCGTTTTTCACAGCACCCAGGTTCCGGATGGGCCTGGCCAGGGACCAGTGATATGTGCATATACGTCGTTCATGTCTAATCGTGCTCATTTCTAATTGCGCTCGCTTCTAATTGTTCCCGGCCCCCTAGTGGCCAGGAAGAGGCCCAGGATAGAACAAGTAGAAATGAAAGGACCTTGTCCCCCCAAAACATCGAAAAAAAAACTCGAAAGGAACAGTGCACATATAGATCTCGGCGCCGGGGCTGGGTGACGGGGCGAGGCGGGGCAGCGGCGGGCGGAAGCGGGGCAAGGCTTCGGGCGACGCGCGGGCAGCACCCCCGGGTGGTCCTGGCTGGCCTCAGCGGGCCCCCCGAGCAGTCCTCGGCGGAGTCTCGACACCCCGGCGCGCCGCCTGCCGCGGGACCCCGAAGGGAACTCCGCCGCTCCGCGCCCGAGGGCTGGGGTGCCGAGACCGCCCGGGACTGCTCGAGGGGGCCTGTCAGGGCCCGTTGAGGCCAGCCAGGGCAAGGATATGATAGTTTTCGACATCACTGTTGACGGTGACCCCGCGGGCAGAATTGTAATGGCACTGTTTGCCCACGTGGTTCCTCAAACCGCTCGAGAAGGGGCCGTCTGTGCGCAACCCCCGATGCCCTCCCGCCGAAAATACGAGCAAGGAAAACAACACTTAAGAAACCTAGGCCATCTTTCCGAGGTTTCGTCCCACAAACCTATGCCACATCTGGTGGTCCGCGCTGGAGGGACGAACGTGCTGAAGAAAACTGGGCCCAGCGTTTCGCCCGTACCAGGCCAGAGTCGATCTGATCAGGCCTGCGGTGCGGTCGAAGTGTGGCCGCGTGAGCGCGGGTCTCGGGGACACCGGCCCCTGCACCCGAGGCCAGAGGGGCCCCACGAGGGCGTGTGGGACGAAGGGCACTCCAGGGTGGAAAGCCCAAACACAAGGGACATAATCGGATGCTCGTTCTGGGGACCTTTCTGGAATCACTCGCTCAGGTCATGCGTCGGTGCTGCGTCGAAGGTCGGTCAAGCCGAGTCGGTGCTGAGTCGACCTTCAGCCAAAAATGGAGACGCCACATGTTGAAAAGGAACCGCCCTCCATCCATGAAACAGTTGCAAGTGTTTAAGACGAATGCGCGCGGCTAAGGCGAGAGCCACGAATGCGGACCGCTCACCATCCGTGAAACTCCAGCAGATGTTTAAGAAACAGAATGTGCGCTGCGCTAGGGCCAGAGCCACATTTTGAATACGGACCGCCCTCCATCCGTGAAGCTCCTGCAAAAGTTTGCGCGGCGGTAGAGCGAGAACAACGTTTTAAAAGCCGACCACCCTCGATCCGTGAAACTGTTGTAAATTTCAACCTTCAGGATCTTAAAATTGTGAGGACGTCTCAGGCGAAACGCCTGGCGGGCTCTTTCGACCGGCCTGGGGGTGCGACAGGGAGGAATTGTCTACAAGGAAGAAGGAAGTAAGGAGGGCTGGGACGCTTTTCGCACGAAGGAGACGGGTCCTTTAGAGAAAAAAAAAAAAAAGGTCCCAGAGGCCCCGTCCAGGCGTTCGGGCCCCCGGTGTGTGCCCTCCACAGGTCCCAGGGCCGGCAAAAACAGCTCGGGACGAAGAGCCGGTCCTTGGCAAAGCCCACGGTCTGGTATAAGACGACGTCAGGACGATATTAAAATCGGGAAAGGGACAATCCAGCACCTCTGAGATCTGGCAGATCTGGAGGATTTCTCGGGCTCCGCGGCCTTCTCAGAGCGTTCCGGATCGCTCTGAGAGCGTTCCGGAATGCTCTGGAACGGACTCATCCTCGTCCCAGCCCAGCCCGAGAACTGGTCCTGGGCAAAGCCCCGTGGTCTGGTGCCTGTTTCACTCAGGACCTCTGTAACTTCATGGTGGGGGAGGGGAGGACGAGGACGAGGACAGGGACGAAGAAGAGAGGGAGGGGAGGAGGAGGGGGAAGGAAGTGGGCTACGACAGCGCAGGGAGGCGTCAAGCAACCGGTCGTCGAGAGCGAGAGGTGGGCAGAGGCATCCGCCCTCACCCTGCGCCCCCTCCAGGTCGAGGGAGGGACACTGTGGCCGAGAAGGCACGAGCGGGTGAGCGCGAAGAGGGAGGACGAGGAAGAGGAGGAGGAGGAAGAGGAGGAGGAGAGAGGAAGAGAAGGAGGAAGAGGAGGAGGAAGAGGAGGAAGGATGGCATTGGGGAGGAGGAGGAGGAGGAGGAGGAGGAGGAGGAGGAGGAGGAGGAGGAGGAGGAGGAGGAGGAGGAGGAGGAGGAGGGGGGAGGAGGAGGAGGAGGAGGGGGAGGAGGGGAGGAGGGGGAGGAGGGAAGGAGGGGGAGGGGGGGGAGGAGGAGGATGAGGAGGAGGAGGAGGAGGAGGAGGAGGAGGAGGAGGAGGAGGAGGAGGAGGAGGAGGAGCAGCAGGAGGAGGAGGAGGAGTAGGAGGAGAACGAGAAGGAGGAAAAGAGGCGAGGAGGAGGAGGAGAGGGAACAGGAGGGAGGAGGGAGGAGGAGGACGAGGAGGAGGAGGGGATGGAGGAGGAGCGACCCAAGGGCGCAGGAGCGGGAGAGGCTCGGCAGGAGCAGCCCGCCCCTGCAGCGCGGGCCGCGGCCCGCCGCCGAGGCCGCGGCTCTCTGCGTCGGCGGCGCCGACCAGAACATGCCCCGCGGGGCCCCGCGCGGCCCAAGCAGCCGGGCGGGCACGGGCGGCCCGATGGGCTGCCAGAGCCACAGACGCGCGCCGACCCGAGGTCCCTCTCGCGGCGGTGCGCCGAGAGGGGAGGGGTCGAGGCCCATGTTTTGATGGTAGCAGCTTTCCTTCGAGAAGCGAGGCAATGTATGACAATCCGCCGCCCCTCAGGCGGGGGGGGGCATCACCAGACCGCACGACAAAGACACGACCACACACGTGCACAGCACGCCTGAGAGAAACAAAACGCCCCGCGATGGGAAGAACTATTTTGGGGGATTCCTGAAACCAGTCTCCTATCACTGGCGCGCCTGAGGGTGGCACGCCAGGTTTCCGAAACAGGCATGTAGCAAGCAGAAGCGTAGTTCGCAGTGAATGCAAGGGGAAGCATCAGCGCAGCGCGCACCCGAACCGTAAGCAGTTCGGGCCGTGAACTGCCTCGCGCGGCGTGCGTCGCAGCCATCGTGGCTTCGCCTTGACCCTCAGAGCAACAGCGTACTGCAACAACAATGCAAAGCAGTGCATGTTTGGGGGGGAGACTCGGAGCTCGAGGTCTTCGGGCGCCATCGCGTGCTCTCGGCGCTCCTCCGGCCTGCTCTGGCAGCTGCGCCTGGCCAGGGGGCGATCCGAGGACATGGCCCCCAGAAGCCGCCCCGCGTCCGAAAGAGAGATTGGCGGCGCGCACAAGGGGGGTCGGGGGAGGGGGGAAGACTTCTTGGAAGGAGGCTGCTTCTTAGCAGGCGCCGGCTCTACATCTACAAAGGAGTCCCGCGTCTTCTAAGAAGCAGGGGTGCTCCTGAGAAGCCTCCCCCCCTCCCCCCTACCCCCCCCCCGCGCGCCGCCAAGAGAGAGGGGCGTGTCGTCTCCAAGGCGGCGGGGCTTCTCGGAGGCCCTCCGGCCCTCCGGGCGGAGCCCTCGCTGTGGCCGCCATGGGAGGGCTCCCCGGAGGGCTTCTCCCAAGAGCGGGGACGCCCGGAGCCTGCGGAGGAGGGCCCGCCCCCTCCGCCGCCTCCCTTGCTGGGCGCGCCGCCGGCCTTGTGAAGGGGCCTCAGGAAGCACAAATCAATAGACACAGATAACAGGATTCCCCATATCTTCACGTGTTTCCTGGGTTTTTGTCTTCCCCCCCACTTCCCGTATTTTCCCATTCCTTCTGCGGAATCGACGATGAATTGTGTCTGTGTTTTTTTCCCTCCTGACCTTGGTCCTCCCACCCCACGCCTGGAGTCGGACATGTCCCTCTACAGGAGGAATGTTCAAGAGTGGTCATAAAAGTCAGGGGACGACGTTCGATTCTGTTTTGACTGCTTCTGAATGCTGATCTGGCTATGTTTCTTTCTTCTTCCGCAATGGCCCTCGCCCTCCTCGCGGTCCCTCGCGGATCTCGTGGGTCGGCGCAGGACCCCCTGGCGGCGGCGACTCCAGCGCCGCCCCCCCCGCGCGCCTCGTGCGCGAGGGATGGGGGGGCCAGCGCCGAGCCGACAACATCCGCGCGGGCCTTTTCTCAACGTTTGTGTGGGAGCTGCAGCGGAAGAGGAGCGTTCGCCTACACGCGAGGGTGACCCCAGGCAAGAGTGGCCGTTGGTGCGCAGCTTCGCTGCGCCCGGCAGTGAGACAACACACAAGCACAAGCAAGTGCTGAGGGAGCCCTGTGGGCCCGCTCCAGAGGTCACTCCAGCGAAGGGCCACTCTGACGCGTAGCCGAGGGGTACGGCCAGTTCGCGCCACGTCGACGCGGCGGCGACCCCAGCGCGTGCATTCTGAACACCGTCGGTGGCCTGGAATCGGCCGACATCGAACGTTTCCGCGGTGCCGGAAAGCCAAGATCGTTCAAGATTGAGCGAACCACGCAGTGTCAGAAACCAGTGCTAAAGCCGGCACGACGTGAGCCAGCCCCCTTGGCCCAGCGGGGGCCCCCAAGAGGCCGAAAACGGTGAGAATCCACAGCTGCAGCGAGAACGGCAAGCAGCAGCGCAGACCACACAACCTGCAGTGCGAAACAGCTGCAGTGCAGCATAACATGCTCTGTGGGTGGGTCGAGGGCGCCGTGGGCTGCACGCCTCCCCTGGACATCTCTAGTCGTCTCACTCGCGGGAACCAAAGCTAACGCGAGAACGGCAAAGCTGCAGCTCGGCGGCGAGAGAGGGGGGAGAAGGAGAAGGCCTTCTCAGAGGGCGGCCGTACTATCCGAGTACCCCCACCACGCCCTCGGCGTGGCGCAGCTGCTGGAGCGCACCCCGAGGCCGACGACGACGCCCCAAAACCTCGAACCTCGAACCCAGAAATCCCGAAACTTCCCCGTCTCACTTCCGACGACGACGACGACGACGACGACGACGACGACGACGGCGACGGCGACGACGACAACTTCTCCCCCAGGCGCGCCCCCGAGAGAAAGCCTCCGACGGTCCACGTGAACAGGATCGGGCCGGGCGAAAGGGGGAGATAGCACAGGGGGGGGGTGAGAATCAGCTCACGTAGCTGATTTTCCCGGCGCCTCCCGGCGCCGGAGGGCGCCCATGTATCGAGGAATGGGCCCGGCGGCGGGGCCGAAACCAGCTGCATGCAGCAGATTTGGTCACCCCCCCTTTCCCTATCCTCCTCTTTCGTTCGGCCCGAACCGAGGAAGGCCTCTCGATGTCGCTGTGGCCGTGGCTGGGGTTGCGGCGTGGTGCTGGCGCAGTCCGACGCCCGACGCACGGCGTTCCGCCCGACGCGTAGCCCGACGCCTGGCCCGCGGCCCGGCCCGACGCTCGGGTCGGGCGGAACGGGGGGATCTTCTTCGAAGGGAGACCCTGAGATCCGAGGCCCAACCCGACGCTCGGGTCGGGCGAAACGGGGGGATGTTCTTCGAAGGGGGGGACCCTGAGATCCTGGCGTCTCAATTGGTTCGAGCGGGGCGAAGTCGTCAGGGTTCGGGACCCGGGACCCTCACAGGTCGCTCCGGCTCGAAACGTGGCGCAGAAACATGGGGCCTAGCGCGCTGGTGGTGATGTTTCACGATCAATTTTTTCGCGCCGTCGGATCCCGGGGGAGGAGGAGGAGAAGGAACATCCCACCGATTGCTTCCACAGGCGGCGCGTGAGCGAGGCAGTGTGAGACAGGCGGGCTGCACAGTCACGACGATGCACGAGAAGGTCTGTTGGAAGAAGTGGGTAGAAACATGAAGTAGGAGTGTTCAAGGTAGATCGGGTTTCCGACCGCCCCATGAAGGGGAGGGAGGAGGGAAAACCAGTCCACACCTTACGAAGGAAGGTGCCCACAGTAGACTGGGATCTGGAGATCCGAGCACAGCTTGCTTCAACGACCCGTAGGTAAAGGGGGAGGTAGCGAACAAGCTCACGCAGCCGGTTTGCCCAAAGCTTCCCGGCGCCAGAGGCACCAGTGCATCGAGGAAAGCGCTCAGCAGAGGGGCCAAGACCAGCTGCGTGCAGCAGATGCCGCAAGCCCCCCTCTCCTGACCCCCCCCCTTTTCGTCCGGTCCGGAATCCTCCCGCGCCCATTGAACCCGCAGGGGTAGGGTCCGACCCTTGAGCCTTCGATCTCGGCCGTCTCTCGATCCTCAGTCGTCGATCCTCTGATCCTGGAGCTCGATGCCCCCCCCCCGATCCTGGAGCTCGGGAGCTCAATCCTCGAAACTCGAGTCCTCCGAGAAAGCGAAGGTTTCAGAAAACAATATTCACCTTTCTTCCATGTTCGGCGTTGGCTGTCGGACCGTCGCTCAGGTCTCCAGCGGCTGTTCGAGACGATCTGGGCACCTCTGGAACGCTCTCGGCTGCTGGAAAGCACCCCGAGGCTGGCAAACCTGTAGCAATCAACGAAAACTCCCGAGAACATCGGAATTCTCAGAAACCTCGAACCGACAAAACCCCAGACCTCGACAACCGTGGAGAACCGACAAATTAGCCTGTCGTCAGATCCTCGAGCTCGATCCTCGATCCTCGATCCTAGAACCTCCGTCCTGTCATCGATCCTCGACCCTCAACCTCAATTCCCAGACCTCCTACGTCTTGATGTTTTACAGCCTGGTCCCCGAAAGGTCTGGACCATTCCCCCAGACTGGTTTTTCATCCGGGGTTGTTCGTTAACGGTCCTGGGGCCCAATAAAGGCCCCATGAAGCCGAAAACGTCCAAAAACCTCCCGTCCCGATTCCCAAGTAGGGTCCTGGTAGAAAGGGCAGCAGAAGAGTTTCACAGGGGGGATGGGGATACCTAGACCGCCCGGCCTGACAGCTGTTTCGCCTGAGGCCTACTCACAATATATATATATATATATATATATATATATATATATTCAGCAATCGTGCTCCGGCATCAATGCTGGCTACATGTGTTGGTCTGGACGGCAACGGTCCTTTGTTTAACACAGGGGTGCACCTGGCCGTGCTCTCGCCACAATGCCAGCGACATGTTTAGTCCAAACGGCCACGATCCCTTGTAAACGAACACAATAAGGTGCACATGGCCGTGCTCTGCGTGTTCTTCCTGCTCTGCGTGTTGCGACCGCGTGGTTTTATTGTTCTTTCTCCCGCGTGCGACACCTCTACAAAAGAGCACACGCTACTGCCCTTCCGGCTCTTCGTGTTGCTGGATCTCTACTCCCGCGTACGCTTCTGACGCAAAAGTGAACGCCGCCTCGTCACCTTTTCCTGCTATCAGGTGCTTTGCTGGGGTAGCTTTGACACTCTTGGGACCCCGTGAGGGCCCAATGAGGCCGAAGATATCCAAAACCCTCCCATCATGATTTGTGTTTCATTACGCGAGGGGGTCTGGGAAGCTCTCTTCTTTCAGTTTAGTGGTAGCCAACATTGACCCCAAACTGAAAGTATGGCACCGTAGATGTGCAAGCTATGGTGCAAGCTATGTGGTGCAAGCTATGTGGTACAAGCTAACTATGTGGTGCAAGCTAGGTGGTGCAGTATACGTGGTTCAAGGTAAGAGGCGGCCACGAGGCGGCCACGAGCGGCAACGTGTCGAAACCTCACAGACCCGTTTCGTGCAACGGGCGTCTCGTCCCGAGACTTTTTGTTGACGGTCATGGGGCCTTGTGAGGGCCCCATGAGGCCGAACACGTCCAAAACTCGCCAGTCCTGATTTTTCATGACGCGAGAGCGTCTCCGATGCACCGATGCATCGGTGATGTATCCGTGATGCATCGGCGACGTCGGCAATGCTTCGGCGCAGTCGGCATGGAGAAAATCGGGCTCCACATCGAGCCGCATCGCTGAGGCATCGGCGATGCGGCGCGCGATCCTCCGACGCACCCGCGCTGCTCGGACCATACCCGAGAGGCCTACGGTCAGAAACTTTTGCCTAGCGTGTCGCCACGGCGGCCCCGACGACGCGCTATGCCTTGCGAGCGGATAGCGTGTGTCACTCCGCCCCGCGGGGCAGGAAGCGTCGACAAGCTCGGGACGTTGACGCCTGGGGACCACCAGTGGACAGCGTGTCGCGCCGAAGCGTGGTGGGGCCAGCACTGGCGGAGCGACACGCCGAGCAACATGTTCTGAGCGTGTCCCCCCGGGCTCTCGGGTCAGAGCTCGGGCCTCCGGCGGCCGTTCGGGACGGCATCTGAAAGGCATCCCGGGGCCCGAAAGCCGCCGAGCACCAACGGAAGCGTCCGACAACCCCATGGCCGAGGCCAAAAAAATCCTCCTCACCGCCTGTGCCTTTAATCCCGCCGACCTCCCGCGACGCGCGACGCCGGGCGGGCGGCGCCAGGCCCCCCTCCGAGGGCCCCGCGCTCCACCGAAGGCCGGGCCGCTGGAGCTCGCGGGGTCGCCCGCCGGGCTCGCCAGGCAGGCCGCGAGGCGGGGGGCCCTGCGCTGCCGTCGTCGTCGTCGCCGTCACCGTCGCCGTCGCCGTCGCCGTCGGCGTAGCGTCGTCGTCGCCGTCATCGTCGTCGTCGTCGTCGCCGTCGTCGCCGTCGCCCGAGGAGGAGGAGGAGGAGGACAAGACAAGACATGACTCGGACTCAACCTGTCGTCAACTGATCATCTAGGATGAGGGTGAGGAGAGGAGAGGAGAGGAGGAGGAGAAGAGGAGGATGCGGAGAGGAGAGCAGAGGAGGACGAGAAGGAGGATGAGGAGGAGGAGGTGGAGGAGAGGGGGGAGTTGTTTAACTCAGCACCGTGCCCTGGAGGTGCCACCAGGGAAAAAGCCAGATTGTCTGGCAAAGAAAGACCTGCGCGGTGGCCGACGCTGTGGACGGCAAACCCAGGACCCGTCAATCGGAGTCACTAGACCCCGAAGACCTTACGCGAGCAGCCGCCTGCACCAGCGGAGCCTCATCTTCCTCGAGAAGGAGACGCTCCCGAATTGCTTGCAGCTGCTCGCGCTGGCTCCTGTCCAACCCATTGGCGGGAGAGGGCCTGGCAGGAGGGTCGAGGAGAGACCGAGCGGCCTCCTCCTCTCTTTCAAAAGGGTCCGAAAAACAGCACTCCTCCCCCCCAAGACGGACCCCGACGAAGACACATCTGGCCTCGGGATCTTGGGGTAGAAACTCAGAGCAGGAAGCGGATCTGGCACAGCCATCGGACCAGGACGGTCCACCCCACCCGACGAGAACGACGGCTCGACGACAGACACACACTGCTGGCCTTCCGCATCCTGCTCAAAATCATCAGGATTAAAAACTTGACAAGTGACCCCTGAGAGTTTGGGGTGGAGTCCACAGCCGAGCTCGTCGTCGCCATCGCCCTCTTCGGCATAGAAAATATCTTCCCATCCGCGTCCGCATCTTCTGCCCTGGGGCCCAGCGCTGAAGAGCTGAAAGGCCGCACCCCTTGGCGTCCGCGTAGCGGCGGTCCCCTGGCCGGTGACCCGCAGGGGGCAGGAGCCGCGCCGAGCCAGCTCCCAGAGAGGGGGTCGCGACGCGCACCTGTACACGTGCCGCGCTGCAGGCGCCATGCCCGGCTGCAGAGAAGCCGCCCGCTTTTCCCGCATTCGGGCACCGCTGGCGCGTGCGTGCGGAGATACACGCTCGGGGTCGCAGGGTATTCCCCACAGCTAGCGCTGACTCAGCCGAGCGAGCGCCAACTCGGCCGAGCGTGGCGCAAACTGCGGGGAGCACCCTGCATTGCTTGTACGGGGGTGGGGGGGGAAAGGGTGGGATAGCACAGGGCAGGGTGGAGACTCAGCTTGCATGGCTGGTTGTCCTGGCGCCTCCTGGCGCCGGGAGGCGCCCATGCATGGAGGAATTGGCCCAGCGGCGGGGCGGAAGCCAGCTGCGCGCCGGAAATGTCGTAACCCTCCCTTTCCCTATCCTGCACTCTCCTCCGGCCCGAACTGTGACTCTGGTTGGGAGCGATGACTCGACCGAGCGAGCGATGCCTGTTGGCGTCACAAAACGCGACGTCGGCGGCGCTCGGAGAGGCGAGAGCGGGGCACCCGCCCGGGGCTCAGAGACCCTCTGGGGGGCGGAGCCGGAACCGGGCCTGCAGCACTGCTCGCAGCCCATCACTGCCCCCTCCCTCATTCGCCCCCCTTCTCCCTACAATCGAAAATCTGCTGAAGAAACTGCTCATTTAAGAGATCTTGGCCAGCCTTCCGAAGCTCGACTGCATTTTCGCGCAAAGAAGATTGGGACCACCACCAGCACCATCGCGTAGAGCCAAGGAGGGTCCTCCTCGTGGTGTGGTCCCCCAGTTTTGGGGCGCCCTGCTCGAGACACCTCCAATCTCCAGCTCGGGGAAGCATCGCGGTCCTCCTCGTTGGAGGTAGCCCGCGGGTGATGGTGTCGCTTCTCCTCCCTCCGATGTCGTCTCCTCCTCAATTTCCGATCCTCCTCGATTCCACGCAGCAGTTTTTGCAACCTCCCGTTTCCCACACACCCCTGCCCAAACACTCGGCTACGTGATGCTTTCAATCCGCGGGCCCCAGACAACTCGATCCCTTCCCTGGGGGTAGCGTCTCGTCCGAGACCCGTTTTTGATGGTCCCCTGGCCGGATGCTGAAATCCGCAGATAAAAAGGTGCGGGCTGGAAGCAAACACGACGCTGGAGGCTCCTGGAAAAGAACGGCCGACGCTTCTCAATCCCGACGACTCCGTTTCCTCGATCCTCGATCCCCCTCGATGCTCGTTCGAGCCTCCTCGATCCCTCCTCGGTCCCCCCTCCTCGATCCGCTCCCTGCTCGGTCCCTCCTCGATCCCTTCTCGATCCCTCCTCGATCCCCCTTTTTCGATCCCCCCACTGAGGGCGGCCGGCCCGCGCGGACCCGTGCCTGCTGCTGCGCGGCGTCTGGTCGTGGGGCCCGAAGCCGAACCTGCAGCTGGGCGACGCCTCCCACTGCGCCCGCACGGGTGTGGCCTCTGGGGCCGAAGCGGGGAGGCGGCTCGTCGAGGGAGCTGCTGTCCCGGACCCCGTCAGATCCTGAAAACATACGACGGGGGGGGTTGGGCAAGTTTCGGCCTCGGCGGGGACCCCGGGGAGCAGATCCGCCATAGTCATAGACCAACCCAGAGGATCACAATATTATAGGTTGACGTATCCCCTTTTTACTCAGAAATCAACATGTAACATGAGTAAGCAATTATCATAAGGTGGAATCAGGTTACGGCGATAATGGTGGGTAGCCATGTTGCAGAGCAGACGCACAGCTATGTCTGTATACATATATATACATATATATATACATACATACATATACACCTACTTTCTTACATGCATACATATATACATTCATACATGCATACGAACATATACACACATGCATACATTTCTATTCGAAGAGGTAGCACAAGAAATACCACGAGTGATACATTAGTATTGTTGGTCGGCGTAGATGGTTGTTGTTGTTGGTGGTGACTGTTGTTGGCCATTGTTTGTTTCTTGGTGTATGTTGCATGCTGTTTGTCGTCGTCGCTCTCGTTCACGACCCACCCGCGACCCGCCGAGAGACACGCCCGCGACCCGCTCACGGGCTCGCTGCTCTGCAACAAAAAGGTTGCTCCTTGTTTCGGACCCCGCCCCCTAACATGCCCCGCAAGTTCGGAGAGCGCTAGCGCGAACCGAACAGTATAATGTTTGCACGAGGGCCCCGGACCATCGCCAAACGCGATGATAAACCACTTACACAAAGCAACCCTAGGCGAAGTACGAACGAGACAACTCTCGGATATCTCGAAAAGCAATATTACCAAATCCTCGCCTGCATATGTCCAACGGTATCTCGGGTTGCCCCCATATCGGGGCCGAGTCACAGGTAAAGCGTTCTATCAGATGGACCTGTGGTGCGTAGTTCCACGTTCTCTGGCCTCGCACGAACGACTCCGCCGACAGAACAGCGAACAGCCTGGATATGCTATAGCCGACGATTGCAAACTTAGTTTTCTCGTCGTCCGTGAAGAACTGGCCAGCTCCTGCCATGATGTTGCAAAATTCAATTAGTTGCTCTGCCCCGCGCCCGTTGCCACTGGAGAAATGCTTGGTCACGATGAATACACACTCTGCGAAGTATCGCGTTGTTGCTGACTTTGCTTTGAATATCGGGCACGTTCCGCATTGTCGAAACCGCCCTCGCGCGAGGCCCCCCCGCAGTCGCACAGGGCACCTTGTAGATCTCTACCATGCTTCTAAGTTTGCACTGAGATTGCCAACGTTTCATCGATCGCGGTGCCTCCCCACAATGCTCGACGACTGACTCCCACGGGATATTTCCGACGATCGTTGCCGACATGCCGATGCATGCCGCGTGGGGAGCGCCCACAAGCAAGCATTCCAATCGAAATCGGATCAGCTGCAAGAGAAAACACTACAGGTCTCAACACTCCCTATCCATGTGAAATACAAATGGATCGCGCGTTAACATGGCGAACCGTCGACGGGCCTCCCAAGAGCAATCAGCTCGCAGCAATAAGGGCTGGCTAGTCGCACAAGCTAGACACATCCAACACATCCGTCCGTTCCCACTCCACTTCCGGAAACCGAGAAGCTCGCAGTACCGTGGCCATCCCCCAACTGGCTTGGCAGAAGCACCCCAACCAATCGCCTGCCATTGCCTCTCCACTTCCATGAAACTGCCCCCATAAAACCCCACGCGCGGCATTCGCCCCGAAAGCAGCGCATGCACATTTCAAACAAAAGCTCGCGCAATGCTGTTCAGATTGCGGTTGTTGCAATCCTTCTCGCGGATGACCATGAGAAACGAAACCTTTTAAGCAAGTCGACCCGAATTCCAACAGCGCGTTCCAGGATGGAGCACGCAGGGGCTCGCGATAGGCAAAGCACCCCGCATCACCGTGAAAACCGATCGGCAACCATCTGGCGAGCGCGCCAGGTCTCAGCACCTGATGTTGCGGCGCGGGGCCGCAGTGTTGCTCCAGTTTCCTCGGCTGCGCCGGGACCTCCGCTCGCGCACGTTCTCCGGCACTGCGGCCTCTCGCCTCAAACCCGCCGGGGGAAATTACGGGGGCGCAAGTGCAGGCGGAGCGGGGCGTCTTTCGAAGCAAGGCTCGGGAATGCAAATGGCCCGGCCCGGCACTGGCGCGCCAGCGGCTCCCCGAACAGGTTCGCGAAGGCCCGATGAATCGACGATGGACTTTGCCATGGCTTCCAGCAGCTGCGACTGACAGCACGCCCCCTGCAATTCGACGTTGCCCGCGCGCTGCTGTACTCGGCGATCGTGAAATCCCCCCACTGCCCAACCTCGGCGGAGTCTTCGATTGGAGGGCGCAGCCCCGCGGGAAGCAGGGGGGATGTTGATCCTGCCGCGCGATGCCTTTCTGGGCGCACTGGCGGGGGAGCTATCTGATTGCGGTCGATCGGCCCCGCCGCCGGCCATTGGCGGAGCCTCATCTGCCCCCCGAAACCCGCGTCAAATCGCGCAGCTTGCCGCGCGCGTGAAAACGCAAAACGCGCAGTGGAATATGAGATGCATTGGATTCAACCCCAAACGAGCCCAAATAGCTACGGTGAGACACGGGCCCGCCGAAGGAAGGCATCCAACCCAGAGCGGCTCGGAAAGCTTAAAGGCACGGGCGACGGGGCGGCGCAACGACAAGGGGAGCTGACAACGACGCCTCGACGAGCTCGACGTTCGCGCGGCCTGGTTTGCCACGCACATCTCCGCCATATTATCGCGCTGCTTCGACGCGCGCGCGCGCCCCAAAGGTCGAGCCCGCATTCATCTCGAGCCCCACCCCAACACGTGAGAGACCGACCCAGCGCTGGCAGACGCGCGCGCGGAATCTGCCGACGACTACTTGCGCTTCGTCCAAGGATCTCGAGGCAGCCCCGTGCAGGCCGAAATTCTGCGCCAGCTCGAGGACGTTGTCGCGGCTTGCTTTGATCTCGCCCATAGTCCCGATGAACATCGGGGGCAGGGACTCGCTGGCGACGCCGGCCAACGCCTTCTCGGGCAGCTGTGCAACCCTGGTGACCTTCGGGATGCGTTTTTCGATGTCGGACAGCAGTGCGCCAGCGTGGGCCTCGCCAGCCCAGCCGCTCTCGCCGCCCCCCTCGATCTTCCACGCCCGGGCCCCCGCGGTCGCGAAGCGATCGAAGGCGTCGCGAGGCTTGCCCCTCAGCTCGGCGATCCCCTGCAGGAGCTTCTCCAGCTCTCTGAGCTCTTCCACTCGGACCTCGACGTCGGCCACCCTCTCGCCAGCGTCGCCGCCAGCCGCCCGCGAAGCATTGGCGACGGCATCGCAGTCGCCCTCGTCGGCCGCCGCGGTGGATTCGGGCGCGAGCTCGCGCTCGTCGCCCTCTGGCGTTCAGCGTCAGCGCCCCGTCAGCCCGGCCCCAGCGGAGTCCGCGAGCGAGTCTGGTCGGGGCAGGGGCTTCCCCGACCCCCGCCAGCGCTTGCCCGCGACACCCCCGCCCCCCCAAGATCTCGCGAAGTGCCCGATTGCGGGGCGCTTCTCCCCCTGGTCCGGCTTCAACCAGATCCCGCTCGCCCCAGCCAGCTCTTCCTCGGCGAGCCGCGCATGGGGCGGCCTAGTCGAAGGAAGGGCCGCAGGCGCGGCACCTGGCAGAATCGCATACTAAAAACAAAAATTGCAGACAGCTGCGGGCGCGGCCACTGATTCGACAACGCGTCTGGCTACTCCGCCACGAGCGCCAGAAGACCCCCAATCCCGATCCCCGCATGACTAAAAGCACGCGCGCTCTCAAAGCTGCCAGAGCTTCCGGCGCTGGGCGGGGGCCGCAACTCAGACATGCGAGCATGCGATCATTGTTTTTGATTCGTTTTGATCTGATCACACACCTGAGCGGGCCATAAATACACGTGGAAATATATACACACACACACATATATATATATATATATATATATATAGCTACACACGCACGCCAAAACCATCCTGTCAGCAATAACTCCAGACTTATTCCAACAGCAATGCGCGTTTCTGATTGCAGACTTGCGCGGCTCGTCCCAGCGGCGCGATTGGCGCTCGATTTCGCAGTGCGTCGCGCTTTATTTCGACGCGCGATAGCCCCGCCAACCCTCTGGGCGTCGGCGGTTGAGGAAGTGCCCTCTTCCACTCCGCCTTCTCCCCCTTCGGGGAGGGGTTTACCCCTCCCCCTGCCCCCTTCCCATGGACTCGGACAGGGGGCGTCGCGGGTCGTCGGGCCGCCCAAAACGGCCTCGGCGAGAAAGCCAGAATCATTCGTTTCACGAAAGCGTTTGCCCCGTTTTGGCCTCCTGGGGAGGGGCCCTAATTGAAGCCCCCCTCTCGCTTGATCGATCTCCTCCAAGATGGCCCCAAAAAGCGCCCAGGCGGCCCCAAGAGGTCCCAAGATGGCATCTTGGCCCCAAGAAGCCCCCAAGAGGCCCACAGGAGGCCCCCGAGAGACCCCCAAGAGGCCCCGAGAGACCCCCAGAGGCACCCAAGATGCCCCAAGAGGCCTCGGCGAGAATACCAAATCCACGATTCTACAAACGCTTTAGCCACATGTTGGCCTCTTGGGGGGGGGCGCTGATTAAGATGGCTCCAAGAGCGCCTGGGGGAGCCCAAAATGACTTCCAAGATGGCTCAAGACATCCCAAGATGCCTCAGAATGGCTTCCTCCTCTGGGCGTCCGTCGTTTCTGGACGGGCTGGCGGGGGTTCTTTTTTTTTGGTCGCGGCCGCGAGACAAGCATCAGGTGGCAAGTGCAACGCCCGGGCCACGGGCGAGGCTAATCGGCTAAAGCTCCGGCGGGGATTCTTTTCTGGTCGGCGGCCGCGCGACAAAGGTCAGCCGGCAACGGGCGCGTCCGGGACGGCGGAGCAGGCAAATTCCACGCTAGGCGTGCAATGCACGTGCACGGAGCAAAATGCCCCGCATTCACAGGGACGCACCTAGCGCACGGAGGTGCAAGCTGCGGAGTAAGTCGCCCTTGCGGCGCCAAGCTCCGAGCAACTGCCCAGACAGACAACTATTCGGCCGGGGATTCGCGAAGCGTCAACAATTCGCTCGTTTGTTGTTTGCGCTGTCGTCGCGCGCCTGGCGGCCGAGGTTTCGCTTCTACGGCCCATGAAAAAAGGCTCGGCAATTGCCGCCAGCTCGGGCGCCGCGGGCGCCGCAGTCGGGAGACGTGGCCCGGGCCCCGGGGAGACCTGCGTTCCGGAACTGCTGTTCCCCGCGGGCCGAGCGAGCCGCGCGGCGCAGAGGCGGCGCGCCCCCGCAGACCGACTGCTGGATGTCGCGCCGAAAGAGCACGAGCGCCCCGACACGGGCGCGGCCATTGCGGGCGCGAGCTTCGCGGCCGTCGGCCCGCCGGCAGCGCGAGCTCTGTCACGGAAGAACTTCCGCAAAAGAACAGCGCAGATCCCGCGCAACTATTCCCTCGGAAAATCAGCAATGTCAGCGAGAACCAAAGACCGCCAGAAACAAACGCGCCCGCGAAATCGCGCCCGCAGGAATCACCCCCGCCCCCCCCCCCCCACCCCACCCCCAAACACTCCCCCTCCCCAAAAAAAAAAACGCGCGCGACACTAGAGGGGGGGGGGGGGGGGGGGGGGGGGGGCAAGATCACCCTTGCGAGCCGCCGTTGATGGCGCGCAAATTCGGGCCCACCTGATCACCTCCACTAAGCCCATCATCGACGTCACCGTCGCCATCTTGAACATCTTCCCCGAAGATGGTCTTCCCAATCGGGCCGACGTCTCGCGGCAGTCGGGGGCGACGGTGGGCGACGTTGTCTAGGTCCCGCTGCGCGGGCGGCGAGTCCGCGCCAATGACTGAGACGGCGGAGGCGGCCTGAATCAGAAACGCGTCGCACGACGAACTGCCCCCCCCCCCCCCGCGCGCGCGCCATCTGGCAGGACATGCATCCGCGAGGCAGCAGCGCGTTGCACGTCGTTCACTTTTAAAGCTAGCTCGTCGCCGATGGACGCGCGCCCAGGCGGGCGATCGTCTTCCATTGCGATCTGCCCCGCCACGAGCGCAAGCGCCCCCCGCCCCCCCGCGAGGTGAAAATGTCGAAGCTGCGGGCTCTCCAAAAAGGGGCATCGCGCGAGAAATCATATCGACGAATCCTTCGAAGCTGGAATGGCAGCGGCTAGGTTGCCCTGCTTGGTGACGAAGCCGCCGATTGCGGCAACGACCGTGATCATGTGATTTCCGGCACGTCTGCGATGGCGTCGCCAATCAAAAAGCGCGGCCTGGTGAGAACTGGTCGCAGCGCTAAGCAGTGCCAACGCGAATAACCCCTATGCGAGACGACGCGCTGTTCCCAGTTGTAATTGCAAACCAGGAAAGCTGGAATTTCGATGCTGCGGCCTGCGTGGCCTGCATGGCTGCCATTGCTTTCAATGTTTCATGTGCTTCGATGGTCTTCAACTTGTGCTCCAACCTCTGCTTGGCCAGCTGGTCCTTGGACCAGCTCTGCGTCGGGCCCCTCGCGGTGCTGGCGAGAGCTGGCGGATCCGAGATGTTTGCAGAAGGCTGCCTTGGTGTGTCACGTGGTTTTTCGTGCCTAACGGAATCGCAACGGTCGGACTACACATGGCGGAGGTCCATGTCCAGCTTTGATGTTGCTAGTGGTCGTGCTGTTTAATAAGTTCTTCTCGAGGTCATCCAGGGGGCCTGCAGTGCCTTTCGACACAGATGGCGGGGGCATGCCGATGTCACCTCAGTCGCCGACGAGGCCGATTGCGGGCACGAGCTTCACGGGAACTGGGGCGTCCCCGATTGAACTCGAACCGCTCCCGTCGCCAAGATGTTCCTCCTTGTCCTTGTTGCACGGGCTCCCACCGGCATCGCATTGTTTGTGCGCCAACAGACCCCACATAATTCGAAGCCTCGAGGGGCCGCTTGCCGTCGTCACTGAATCCCACCACGCTCTCATGCGATAGGCTGCTCGCTCGCCCACGATACCATATGCTTTATGAACGGTTTGTGCGTCAAGCGTGCTCCTCCGATTAACACAAATATTCATGAAAACGATTGCCTGCTTTGTCGTACTTCTGATCACACAATCGCTTTCGCTTCCAATTCTGAATCGTGCCTTGTGAATATAAGCCGAGCTCGATGACATCTGTTGAGTCGGCAATGGAGTCTGACGAGAAGCGAAACACATCACCGTCTGAAACCTTGACGTTCTCTGTTTCTGGCATGGGTGGAATTGCGCACGCGACCTCGAACAAAAATGTTCGACTCATGTGTATCAGTTTGGGGTTTGCTGTCCGCTGAGGCACCGAAGAAGCTGCGTTTCCAATCGAGGCGCGGCTGTTCCTCTCGACGCGCCGTTTCTTGCAAATCGGCCCTGTCAAAAACAGTTGTGGGTGGGGTGGTTGGGGAGGGAGCACAGCTCCCATTGTATATGGCATGAGCACTCCCCATCCTCGTGCTCGTCCTCCTCGGTCGCTCGGTCGGTCGTCCTCCTCGGTCGTTATTTGTCACTCGTCTGTTCCTAACCTGTGCCCCCACACACACAACATGTTTTGCACTCGGAGCCGGAATGCGCTCATCATGTCCCCATGCCACTCGGAGACTGAATGCTTCGCTTGCGCGGAAAAACAGGACGGACGACGATCGAGGCGTCACGACCGCCACCCAGCGAGCGATCGGCCGCCACCAGGCGATCGAGGCGCCACGGCCGCCACCCAGCGAGCGATCGAAGCGTCACGGCCGCCCCCCAGAGATCGATCTAAGGGTCCGCCGACCCACGCATGGGGGGTCGTCAGGCGAGGTAGTCTTCTGCATCCTCTCCCGACACCTCCACAATATAGAAAGGTCTTGAAACAATACTATCGGTGAGCCTCTAAAACGAAGCAGTAGCTACAGTTATATATGCAGATGCTCCTGTGGGCCTCGTCTGGCCCTGGTAAAGGGGCCCTGGGGCACACGAATTCGCCGGCCCAACGGGCCAGGGCGTGCTAAGATCTCCGGTACCTGGTTAACAGTATTTCTAGTTCGTGCGCGCGGGGCGGCCCCTGGGGGTCCCCGGACGAAAAGTACCCCGGCAAGGTCCCGGCAAGTCCCCGGCAAGTCCCCGGCAAGGTCCCGGCAAGGTCGGGCCAGAGATGCCGGAGTTCTGTTTCGGAGTCCAAGAGGGCTCCAGATCGGTCCAAGAGGGCCCCGAGAAGCTTTCTAGACGGTCCAAGAGAGGCCCGAGACGGCCAAAGATCGCCCGAAGACGCCCCAGATGGCCCCAAGACAGCCCAAGAGGCCTCCAAGACGCTCCAAGGGCCTTCCAAGAGGCCTCCGAAGAGGGCCCCAAGTTGCCAAAATCGTTGATTTTCATTGTTTTTTCTATGTTTTTTTGCGTTCTGGCCTTTTCGCTTCCGGACGCTCCAAGAGGGCCCAAGAGGCCTTCAAGACTGCTCCAAGACGGCCCACGAGGCTCCCAAGACGGCCCCGGAGCGGCCCAAGAGCGCCCCCCAGACGGCCCAAGTGCTGCCCAAGGCGGACCAAGAGGCCCCAAGACGGGCCCAAGAGGGGCTCAAGAAGGGAACCGAGAACTGAAAAATCGAGCCCTCCGCCCCAGAAGGCGCCCAGGACCCCGAAAGAGGCCCCAAGAGACTCTCCAAGACACCCCCAAGACGCCCCAATAAGCTCCCGTGAGGCCCCAAGAGGACCAACAACGTCAGGCCCCAGGCCCCAAGAGGACCAACAAATACCGCCAAGAGCCCGCCGAAAGCCCCCCAAGAGACCGTCACGAGAGCTCAGGAGGCCCCCTGGAGGCCTCCCGAGTTCTCCAAGAGGCCTAAAAAGAGACGCCAAGAGGCCCCAAACGGCCCCACCGAGGCTCCAAGAGGCCACGAACGCGCAAGCAAACGCCTGCGATGGCACAATACGGGCAGGCGGAATGAGCGAAGCGATTAAATAAATATGTAAACAAATCCCAGGATGTTCCCTGTTTGCAAATCTTTCCTTAATTTTCACTCTCCCCCCCCACACTTCCCATATTTTCCTTTATGTTCCAAGAAATCGACGATTACTTGTGTCTGTGCTTCGTCCCCTCCTGCAAAAAAAAGTTCACCATGATAAAACATGGGTCCCAGCGAATGGGTCGAGACCTCAGACGTACGTGCCAAAAGCTGAGCATCACCGAGGGCGTTCTGGGGTTGCCAGGCTCATCCCGAACGGCCGCCAGGGACCCGAGTCCTGACCCGAAAACCTCCGCTGGGGTCTCAGGTCGCGAAAACAACAAAACGGGGAGCATTCGGGGGCCCTTACGGCCCCTGGGACCCTCAGGAAAACGATGCGGCATGAAGAGCTGGTCCCCTGGGAAGAGGTCTAGACAGCTGGGGATCCGGGATGTGAAAAAATACATCGTCGGACGTCGGGGGCTGAGCATGACGGAAGAAGGGCCCTTCAGAGGTCGACATCGACGCGTTTGTTTCAGAGGCTTTGAAAAGGGGTTCGGGGGGTTCTCGTCGCCGCGGCTGGACGCGGCATGCAACGCCGGGCAGGATGGCCCCCGATAGGGGTCCAGGGATCGACTTTGAACGGGCTTTGACGGCTCATCAACCAGAAAATGACTCCCGGGGGAAGTTACCGCTGCAAGGACTGGTCCTGGCAGTTTTCCTCCGTGCTCGGGCCCCTGGGACCCTCCACGAGCCTCGTGGCCGTCAAATGTCGGCTCGGGAAGAGGGGCAGGACACGTTGGATGGGTCGGGGGGTCCAAGCTGGATGGGGCCCCAGAAAATCTGCCAGGAGGGAGGGAGGGTGAATCCAAATCTGCTCAAAGTCTGCCCCCGGACCCCTCCCGGGATCCACCTGGCGTACACCCTGCGAAATGCTTTAGAAATCATGGGTTAAGAAATTCATAGTCTCAGAATTTGAATAAAAACCCAGAGTGTCTATTCAAATCTTAGGATCTACATTGAAACGTTAAGAATAATCGAGACTCTGGCCGAAAACTTAAGTTTTCTTAAGCATCGCCTAAGGTGTAGTCTTCACACAGGCTCAGTTATTCACCGTCCCGGGGCCCGAAAACGGCACCCCGAGGCCGAAGAAGGCAACAAAACATTCCCGAACCCAGAAACCTCGAGCCTGGCCGCCCTTCCTGCTGGCTGGAACAAATGCGGGGCCACCTCAGACCCTGACGCGGCTCGAAATGGCACGTTTCCCTCGAGGAAAACCGAAAACGGAATCGAGACAAAATCGGACCGACATACATCGGACATCTATGAGAATCGGCGGGACTGGAAAATGTATCGGGCGCCGCGGCCGTTGCAGAGCGTTCCGGAACGCGCGTTTCGGAACACTCTAGAACGGATTTGTCTCGCTTATAGGCCGTCCGATCAGGACCTATTTCCTCCATGGCGAGCGGTGCGCCCCGGCCGGAGGCCAGAAGTTCTGCACGTCCACCGCCAAGGCAGCAGATGTCAGGGGAGGCAGCGGATACGGATATTCTCGGGCCCACGGGGGGCGCGGCCCCCGTCTGAAGTCGCCTGGACGAGAAGAGGGAGGGAGAGAGAGAGAGAGAGAGAGAGAGAGAGACAGCCCTGAGATCCAGAAGTTGACTACCTACCAAACCACCTAAACCAACCCGAAGTCACTGTTGGTCTCGTCGATTTCCAGTGGGGGGGTCATTCCAGAACATTGAAGAAACACGAGGGACGATGCGCACACACACACACACAACCCGAAATTTGGGGTGGCCAAGGGCCTTCGGGTTGGGGGGGGCCTGGTAAGTAGTGAGAATGGAGGCCTCCTGGATAGGGTCCGAGCAGATGGGGTCGGAGGATCGCACGCACCGGCGATGCCCCGTCGACGTGGGCGATGCATCGGCGACGTTGACGTGAAGCAAATCGGGCTCCGCGTCAAGCCGCATCGCAGATGCATCGGCGATGCGGCGCGATCCTCTGACCCCATCTACTCCGACCCCATCTAGGAGGCCTGGAGAGAAGCCTCCAGAAAAGAGGTTTGTCATTCACCAGCACAAGCGCTAAATGCTTCGAGGGAGCCCCTGCAGGCCCCCGAAATCGGCGGGCCAACGTGCTCCCCATCGTGGCCCCCCTTCTGGCTGTTTGCACGAGGTCGTATGCCGCTGAGTCACCTGGCAAACGGCCGGGTCAACTGACCCACCGAGTCACCGTCTCGATGACCCAGGTCACCGAGTCAGCCGGCAGCGGAGTCAGCCAGGTCAGCTGGGTCAGCCAGGCCAACCGGGTAAAACAAGACAGGCGGGCCAACAGCCGGGTCAACTGGGTCACTGGTCACCGGGTCACCAGATCGCTGGGTCACCCTGTCAATCAGGTCAACTGGGTCAGCGGGGACAATCTGGTCAGCCAGGCAGGAGGAGAAGGAAAAAGATAAGGAAAAGGCAGGAGAAGGAGAAGGAGAAGGAGTCACCCCGCCCATAGTAAACCCTGAGAAGGCATCCTCGCACCCCCACATGCATCGGCGAAGTCGGGACGGAGAAAGCCAGGCTCTTGATCACGATGCGTCGCCGATGCATCGGCGATGCCGTGCAATCCTCCGACCCCGCCTGCCCCAGCTCCGCTTCGGCAGCCCAGGCTCCGGCAGGTCAGGGGGAGCCCTATGCGCTGCGGGGGGGGCCTCTTGAAAGGCTCTTGGAAGCATCTTGGGCGCCTTGCGGGCGTTCTCGGGGGCCGCTCGAGAGTTTTGGGGGCAGTCTGGGGGCGTCGTGAGCGCTTTTGGCGCCGTCATGTGCAATCTCGGCGCCCTCTTGCGCCCCTCCCCCCGCTTTTAAGCGGCCCATCTCCCCAGACATGCAACGTCCAGATGTTTTCAATACGGGGTCTGTGGAAGTCCCGACCCTTTCCCCGGGACGGTCCCAAGGCCCGGCGAGGGCCCCCCGAAGCCGAAATTGGCCTAAAACCTCCCGTCCTGCTTTTTTAACGACGCGTTCATGTCTGGGTCCGTCTCTCCCGCGCCGCAGGCCAGCGAGGGGGCGGGCAGGCAGGTCAGCGGGGCCACGAGGCCGCCTCGCGTGCAGATGCCGGCGGCAGCGGCGCCTCCGTGCGCGCCTCACACAGCATGTCGGCCACGAAGCTGAAGCGCTCGCCCGGCGCGGGCGCCGCTGCTGCTGCAGGGCTGGCACTGGGCGCCGCGCTGGCAAACGTCACGGCTCCCGAGGCAGCGCCGAGCCCTCCGCCCGAGGGCGGCTGCGCGGGCACGCCTGCCGGGAAGCCGTTGGCGGCCGAGTGGGCCATCGGCGGAGGCGCGCCCGAGGGGACGGAAGGGCCGCAGTGGCCGGCGCCAGGGGCGAGCACCACGGGCTGCAGGCCCAGCAGGGCAGGCGCGGGCTGCAGGCCCAGCAGGCCCGCCGCGGCGACGTCGCGGGCCTGCGCGCTCTCGGGAGGGCCGGCCTGCAGGTCGAGGAGGTCCGGCGCGAGGGCTCCGAGGTCTGGGCCCCCTGCGGGGCTGCCCGCCGCTGCCCACGCCGGCGGGGCGGGCCCGACGCTGCCCACGGCAGGGGCGGGCGGCTGCGCGCCGCGGTGGACGTCGACGCCGACGCGCAGCCCGTTCTGGTAATGCGCTTCGTCCAGCGTCGCCGCGCGCCCCTGGCCGATCAGGTACTGGGCCGCCTCGGCCTCGCTCGCCCCCGCGTGAGGGCGAAGCCACGCCACGTCCACGAGCGAGGCTCCCTGCCGCATGTAGGCCTGGACCACGCGCGCCCAGTAGAAGCGCCCGTCGGGGGCGTACCTGGCCGACACGGTCTCCCCCTGGAAGACGTCGCTGGACGCGGCCGACTGCGGCGCCAGAGGCCCCGCCGCGGCAGGCACCGCCCGCGACCCCGCGGCGGCCAGCGGCGCCCCTGCGGCGCCGCCAGGTCCCGGCGGCGCGGCCAGCGCTGGCGAGCCGGGCGCGGCGACGGGCGAGTCGAGGTCGAGCAGGTCGGGCGGGGCCTGCTGCTGCAGCAGCTGGGTGTACCTCTCCCGCGCCAGCTGCGCTGCCGACGGCCTGCTCCGCCGAGTGGCGGCCGCCCCGCCGGCGAGGCCACCGCCCGCCCGCCCCCGCACCAGTACATCCGCAGGGTCCCTCTGCAGCAGGTCCAGGGCGGCGGCGGCGGCCGCGTCGGTGCGGCCGCGAGGCCCCAGGTCGGAGGGCCTCGCGGGGCGGATGCACGGAGGACTGTACGGAGGGCCGTGCGGCGGCAGCCCATCGGTGCCCCGGCGCATGGTCGTCACGCCGCTCTTCGTGCGCGCCCGTGCCGCCACTCACCTTTCATCACCAGCCCAGCAGTTTCGCTGCCGCGGTGGCCGGGGGCCCAGTGGAGGGAGAGGGCAGGGGGGCACGAGGTGGATCGCAATTCAGAACAATCCGCCGACCCCCCGCTTGCCGGGGTGAGGACGCTTCTGAGATAATTGGCTGTCCCCCAGCCTCCTAATATACCTCTGTGGCCTCCAGGATGCCAAAATACTTTCCAGGATGGCTCAAGAAGGGCTCCGACACACCAGAGAGACTCACAAATGGCAAACTAATTGTGTAGCTCGAATGTATGAGGATGATGTTCGCGTTCTCGCCCTTTCGGGCTTCTGCAATCCCAAGACGACCCGCGAGGCACCCCCCACACCAGCCAAGACGACCCAACAGGCACCCAAAATAACCCAGAGACGGCAAAAGAGGGACCCAAGATGGCCCAAGAGGCCCCAAAGACGGCCAACAGAACATTCAAGAAGGCCCAAAGAGGCCCGACCTAGATCTAAGGAGCGGCCCGAAAACCATAGCTCCTCTGAGCCCAGTGGTTCTTATCTCAACGCCTTGACTGTCCGAACTCGGAAGCCGCACATATCCTCTTGTGAGGGCCCGCGGAATGGCGCAAGCCTGTTGGATCCGCCCGCCCTCCTGGCTGAGGGGCGCGTAATATGTTACCCCCCCTAGGCTTCCGACACTTCGCAGCCAGATGCGCCACCTAGCCTATTTCTGGCCCCAAGATGTTTCCAGACAGCGCCGATACGACCTTGACCTTCATACTGTTCCCACTGCATTTTCGTCGGAGCGCTTGTTTACTGGTCTGGCCGGCCCAGTTGGAGCCGCTTTTTGGCCTCCAAAACCGATTTCTGAACCTCCCGAAAACGTCATCGGGACCCAACTTCGCTTGCAAGGTGGGATCGAACGGTTACGGTGGAGGCATTGGATAAAGGGCCTAGTGGAAACCCTATCGTGGACGCTAGTGGAAACCCTATCGTGGAGTGGCCATGGATACCACCGCCGCCCTCATCAAATAAGGAACCTTCCACGGTCTGAAGCCTCCTGGGCAGGTTCCCTGGCGAACGCCCCCGCCGTATGATTTCTTAAGAACTCAGCCCCGCCAGAGGTCAACCAGACGCCTCTTATCGCGGACTGTTGGGCTCGACTGCGGCATGCTTCTTCGTGCTAGTTTCGACACCGTTGTGGACGCGTTCCAATTTGAACCTTGACGACAAATTGGGCCCCACGACGCGGCCTAAAACGGCACCGACGTTGGCCCGGCTTCAATGATGTTCGGACGGGGCTTGGGTTCCACGCGGGTATGCTCGCGCTTGAGCCGTCTAGCAGCTCGCCTGGGCCGCCCCGGGCCGATCTTGGCCGCTTTGGGGGACCTTTGGGGGGCCCTCTTTGGCCCTTGACGGTGCCTTGCTAGCCGTGTTTGAAACATTCGAGGCATTTGGAAAATTGTTACGGTGCCAGAATGAACTCCACGACCCCCGACTCCCCGACCCCCCGACTGGCCGACTGGCCGACTCCCCGACTCCCCGACTGGCCGACTGGCCGAGTGGCCGAGTGGCCGACTGGCCGACTCCCCTACTGGCCGGCTGGCCGACTCCCCGACTGGCCGACTCCCCGACTGGCCGACTGGCCGACTGGCCGACTCCCCAACTCCCCGACTGGCCGACTGGCCGACTTCCCGACTGGCCGACTGGCCGACTCCCCGACTGGCCAATCCTGACTGGCCGACTCCCCGATGAGGAGTCGGAGAACTCATTCCGGCACCTCAAAAATTGTCCTGCACATTCGGGGCAGCGCTCTTTCTTGTTTTGTTTTCTAGTTTTCTGCTGTGTATAGGGCGCAGAGGCCCAGAAAACCAGCGCCCACGTCGCTGATCCGTTGGTGATGATGGCGGGCATCGGGCACCACGCGGCACGCGTTTTTGCTGGCGTCGCGGCCACGCGCGGGCGACGCGGTGCAGAAAGGGCCAGGGAAGCGCGCGCGCCGACCCGGCGCGCGCGGCGGGGAGACGCGGGAGGAACCCATAGGGGATCGACAGCGACACTCGCAGGGGGGGGGGAGCCGTGAGAGGACAGACAGGGAGAGGGGGGAGGGGCAGGGAAGGGGGGAAAGCGAAAAAGGAGGCAGCGCAGCGCTTCAGTGTCCAACTGGCAACACACACACACACACACACACACACACGCACACACACACACAAAACACACACACACACACACACACACACACACACACGCACGCACGCACGCACGCACGCACGCACGCACGCACGCACACACACACACACACACACACACACACACACACACACACACACACACACACACACACACACGCACACACACACACACACACACACGCACACACACACACACACACACACACACACACACACACACACACACACGCACGCACGCACGCACACACACACACGAACACACACACACACACGCACACACACACACACACACACACACACACACACTCGTTGGAGACCGCGGCCTCGCGCGCAGCGGCGATTCGGAGAAAGAGCGCTCGAGCAAACGAGCAAAACTAGAGACGCGCGCGGCCGGCCCCCCCAGAAAGGATACAGGCATCCAGTGGACACGCACGCACGCACGCACGCACTCACGCACACTCAAGCGCGCACACACACGCACACGCACTCACACACACACACACACACACACACACACACACACACACACACACACACGCGCGCGCGCGCATGCGGGAAGATCTTTTCCTTTGTTCGGAACATGTTTATCCCGCACGGAAGTTATCCTCGCCTCATCCAGCGAGAACTGAAAAGAGCGGGGGGGAACTTGTTGTTCGCGAGCGACACATAGCAACTGCGCGCCGTCAAAAAGCGAAGCAACAGCTCTACGATCTAAATTGCGGCCAAAAGCGGAGCCGAACACGCGCAGTTAACTAGCGGCGGGCGGAAATGTAAACAAAGCGGCGGGAGCGGGCTACGCTGCAGCTCAGACGACGGGACACCAGGCTCCAGGAGGTGCGAATCGTCGCCGGCGAGGACCAGGCGAGGGCCAGGTAGCAGGCCAAAATGGCTGTGAATTCGCAAGTAGCCACACCGCAGCGGCGTCACTCGGCGACCTCGTCGAACGTCTCCGAAGCGTTGGGTCTGCATGTGCCAACCGCCGATCCAACAACCCATCGCAATCGGCAGGCGCGGTGCCGCGTGCCCCCTTCCACGTGGAGCGGGGGGTGAACGCGAAGCGTCTCAAATTTGAAACCGTCTGGAATATGATGAACCGTGCGCCCAGGAGATATGGGGCCCTCGTTTGACCGAGCTCTTGCGGATTACGTGTGGCCCCTCCTCGTGCCCAGGGCCTGGACCTGTCGAGCTCCCGCAGCACACCCGCACCCTCCCCAGAAAGAGAGAGAGAGAGAGAGAGCAGACCTTCCGACTGCTGTGCTGAATTGCACTGGGAGGCGAGGGGCCCCCCTCGCAGAGCAGGGTGTGGGAGGAGGGGGAAGGGGGACCGATGAGGGGGGCGAGGGGGGGAAGCAGGAGGGGCGCAGGTGAGGGCAGCGACGGAGGAAGACAAAAGGAGAGAGGCGGCGAGGGGGGGGGGGAAGGGGGAGAGGTGGAAGTGACGAGGGAGGGAGCGAGGCAGCAGGGGCAGAAGGGGGGGGGGAGAGGAGCGCGGGGGGAAGGGCAGCGGGAGATGCGGAAGGCCGCGGGGAGCAGCGCGCGAGCGCAGGATGGGCTGCGCCCGCGCGGCCTCCGCCTCTCTCGAGCCCGCCGCGGCCGCGGCGAGAGAGCGCCGGGCGAGGGGGGAGCGCGAGGGCGCGGAGAAGGAGCCCAGAGACACACAAGCACATGGGCACTGACAATTCCACCAAATATCAAACATTTTCCACTGTTCGTCTTCCCCTCCACTTCCCATGGTTTCCACCTTTTCCTGGGACTCGATGACTGTATGTGTCTGTATGGAATTTTCCCTCCTGAGAAAGGAAGGAGCAGGGTGAGGAGCTAGAGCGGGGTCAGCAGAGCGGCGGCGACGACGACCACCACGGCGACGACCACGACGGCGACAGCGACGGTGACGGCGACGGCGACGAGGCTGGCGACGGCGACGGCGACGGCGACGGCGACGGCGACGGCGACGACGACGACGACGACGACGACGACGACGACGACGACCGACAGCGACGGCGACGACGACGGCGACGGCGTTTGCGACGGCGACGGCGACGACGATCACCACCACCACCACGACGACAGCGACGACGAAGCCAAGAAGAAAAAGAAAAAGAACGACGCGGCAGGGGCAGAAAAGGAGGCGGCGTTGGACGTGGAGGCGACGGTGGCGGCGGCAGTGGGAGTCGGGGGATCAGAAGCACCAACCACGAGTTACGCCATGTTCTCATCGGGAGCTCTTCTCGGGAACGGCTCAAATTTATTCAGGCCAGCTACACTGATAGGACGCCGAGTTCAGCTGACATAAACCCAAGACCCAGTCGGAGAAAACGGGACTTGACCGGATTGACCTTGATCAAGCCGGGCGGACAGAATTACCAGTGCCGATGCTGAATTCGACCCTACAAGAATTGCAATCTTGGGCGCCAGCACAACGCCGTAGCCTTAGCGCACGCGCCTCCCACGTGCGATGTGGTCTATCCCCCAGTCATCCTGAGGTGTTGGGTCCTCGTTTTGAATCCACAGCACCGCGTCTCACTCCTGCTCCTCCTCCTCCTCCTCCTCCTCCTCCTCCTCCTCCTCCTCCTCCTCCTCCTCCTCCTCCCTCGCTCCCTCCCTCCCTCCCTCCCTCCCTCCCTCCCTCCCTCCCTCCCTCCCAGCCTCCCTCCCCCCCTCCCTCCCTCCCTCCCTCCCTCTCTTTCCTCCTTGCCCCTCTGTTTTCCGCGTCAGCCTCCCCTCCTTGCATCTACCCTCCGATTGTCCACTTCGGAACAAAATCTGTGACACGTTTCGTGGTTCCAAAAGGGGCCCCACCAACGGCCCGAGAGGGACTATGCCCCATGTCGGCACATCCCTCACACGTTCCGCGGCCGCACAGGAAGTCCCACCGAATGTCCCAGTGAGACAGATCGCTCGGCGCCACCGCCCCGCCTCTGCACACCCCTCACAGGCTTCGCGGCCCCACAAGGAACTACACCGAGGACCCCCGCAAGGCAAATCGAATGGCGCCACCGCCCAGTGGCGGCACAACCTTCAAACTTTTCGTGGCCCCACAGGGTGCCCCACCGAAGGCCTCGATGGCAGCATGCGCATGCTGGGCAGGTTTATCTCGCCCCCCCCCCACCACGCACGCACGATTCGTGGCCCCATGCGAGGCTCCACCGAAGGCCTCAATGACAGGGTCCGCATGTTGCCGCGCTGATGTTGGAGCACCCCTCACACTCTTCGTGGCCCCATACCAGAGGGAGCTGAAGGCCCCAATGGCATGGCCCCTCATAGGGAACTGCATTGAAGCCCCACGAGTGGCAGGGTGCGTGTGCTACCGCGCCAAGTTCGGTATACCCTCGCACGCTTCGTGGCCACATAGGGAGGTCCACCGAAAACCACAGTGGCAGGGCTCGCGCGGCGTTACAGGGCGCATCTCAGCACACCCCTCACACATTTCGTGACCCTATAAGGGAGCGCATCGTGCCTCTACCTTGCATATGATTCCTAACCCTCCTGTTTTCATTCGTCGTTGCCTTAATCATCCACGTACTAAAAGTATTGCTCCTCCCCCTCCGTCTCGCCATTTGCCTTGCACCACTCGCAGCTACAACCTATGGTTGGGCCATTCGTTCGAATGAATTGCCTGTAGCCTTGCACAACATCTTTCCTATATGATGATTGCTCGCGGTTTCCGCGCTGGTCAGTTGACAACGATGGAGAAGCGACAGACGCAAAGGCGCACTTCTACTTGCACGACAGAGACCTGGACCAAAACTCCCTGCTGCATCTTGTAAGCCAGATCGATATGTGAAGGCCCTGGGGCCCGAAACTGGACGAAAACGCTTGGTGAACACTTGCAGCGCCCGGATCTCAGGATCCCCCTCTCCTCCTCCTCCTCCTCCTCCTCCTCCTCCTCCTCCTCCTCCTCCTCCTCCTCCTCCTCCTCCTCCTCCTCCTCCTCCTCCTCCTCCTCCTCCTCCTCCTCCTCCTCCTCCTCCTCCTCCTCCTCCTCCTCCTCCTCCGCCTCAACCTCCTTCTCCCCCTCCTCCTCTTCCTCCTCCTCCTCCTCGTGCTCGCGTTCGTGCTCGCGTTCGTGCCCGCGTTCGTGCCCGTACTCGTCCTCCTCCTCCTCCTCCTCCTCATCATCATCATCATCATCGTCATCAGCAGCAGTTTCAGCATCATCATAATTCGCCTTTGTCCTTTACAAACAACCCCTCCCAGTAGCACACCTCTGGACGTGTAGGTCGGGCAGGCCAAGGGGTTCGCCATAGACCACCTCGCCATACTGCAACAGCTTCACGGATGGAGGGCGATTGGTTTCCAACATGTGGCTCTCAGCTTAACGCCGCGCCCATTCGCATTAAAAGCTTGCAGCAGCGTCGCAGAAAGACAGGGGTGGGTCAAAATGTGGTTGTCGCCGTAGCGCCGTGCACATTCGCCTTCAAAGTTTTCAACGCGTTCACGGATGGAGGGCGGGTGGTTTTCAAAATGTGGTTCTCGCCTGACCGCCACGCGCATGTGTCTCAAAGTGTGTGACAGGTTCAAGGGTTCGCATTTTCCAAATCCCAGGAATCGCCCTCTGGCAAAATTTAAGACTGTCAGGGCGCAACGGCCATGTAGATTCGCGGTGCTGAAGTCCCTGGAATGTGGGTATGGCACGATTTAGGGTTGTTAGGACGCACCGGCCACGTGCATCCGCGGCGTTGAAGTCCCAGGAACAATGTTTGGCACGACTTGGGATTACCAGGACGCACCAAATACGTTGATCCGCGGCGTTGAAGTCTCAGGGACTGCATCCTGGCACAACTCAGGACTGTCAGGAAACAATCGTCAAATTGATCCCGCGGTGTTGCAGTCCCAGGAACGGTGTGTTGGCACAGTTGCAGATTCTCAGACGGTTGTTTTCTCATGGACCACTTCCCACAGTGAAGCGAAATTGTTCTACGAACCTATGCAGGGCTAATCTGGAGGGAGGGTGAATTGCAATATCGGCGATGCGTTTTGGGTTTAAACTGGCCCTCCTCCTCATCATCATCATCCTCCTCCCCCTCCCCCGCCCCGGGGGCGGGCACCTGTGCGTGGGGGGGGCACGCCAGGGCCC
This sequence comes from Prorocentrum cordatum, assembly GCA_963575745.1. Lineage (NCBI taxonomy): Eukaryota > Dinophyceae > Prorocentrales > Prorocentraceae > Prorocentrum > Prorocentrum cordatum. Next base: position 804,158 of record CAUYUJ010007891.1, read on the forward strand.
TCGGGGCACTAAAATCCCCCTGGGTTGCCGGCCCTAGGTCGGCAACCACCCTCCCTAGGGGGGGCGTTCGGGGGTTAGCGTCCTGGGCTCCCCCCCGGCTGGGTTCACCCCCCAGCTCGGGGTCCCCGGGCCCCATCCCCCGCTCGCCGCCCCTGGGGGGGGGTGGCGGGGCAGCTGGGCGGAGCACGGACTCCTGCCCCTGCCCCGCGCGGAGCACGGGCTCCTGGAGCACGGGCTCCGGGAGCACGGGCTCTTGGAGCACGGGCTCCGCACGGCAGCGGAGCAGAGCACGGGCTCCTGGAGAACGGGCTCCTACTCCCTGCCGGGGGCAGAGCGCGCGGAGCACGGGCTCCTGGCGCGCCTTGCCCCCCCCTTTTGGTGTTGCCGTCCCTCGTGGCGCCCTGTTGTTCACTCGCGATGGGAGTTGGCAAGCTTGACAAGCTGAACCCATTTCGCTGTGAGTTGTGCCGTCCTTCGTGGTGGGCGAGGTTCCCCCCCTTTGCGATCGCTGTGCGCCGACGCAGCGAGTTCGAGGGGCAGCCAGTGGGGCACGGCGCACCTTCGGGGCTTCCAGGGGTGCACGGGCACCCACTTTTTTTTCACAGGTCCTCAGCAGTGGGGGTCGAGCGTACGTTGACTGTGAAACAAAATCCTCCCCCTCCCCCTCCGCCTCGTCCTCTTCCTGTTCCTTGGGCATGCTGTTGGGCCAGCCCTGGCCGTAGAATCAGCGAGCGCGGCCAGCCTCGGGCAGCACGTCCGCGCTCGACGAGTGCAGCAAAACGACCCCAACGATGCCCGGACCCGCGGGAAAGGCATGGGGTCGAGTGCTCCAGGAAGGCGAAGTTCGAAGGCTACGACCTGGCCCTGACTGGGGAAAAAAACGAGGATGGCCTGCAAAGGCCCGAGGGGGAGGGGGGGGGTCCGAAGTGGACCCTCCTCCTCCACCGTTCGGTCGGATACTGTCGCATTCAAGTAAAATGTGGCCGACTCTAGCCTGGATCAATCCAGGAAAACTGGAGGGGGGACTCGAAGCAGTACAGGTCGGCCCTCTAGCCAACTACGGCGTCGGCACCTTCGGTGTCACCTGTGTGGAAGGGGTCAGGGGGGTTGCTGGAAGCCTCGATCGAGAGCAGCTTCAACTCAAGCCCACCTCCTCCTCCTCCTCCTCCTCCTCCTCCTCCTCCAACTCGTCCTTTCCTCCTCCTCTTCCTCCCCTCCTCCTCTTTCTTCCCTCCCTCTCCTCCTCCTCCTCCTTCTCCTCCTCTTCTTCCTCCTCCTCCTCCTCGTCCACCTTCTCCTCCTCGCCATCGTCATCGTCATCCTCATCGTCATCGTCAGCATCATCATCAGCAGCATCATCATCATCATCATCATCATCATCATCATCATCATCATCCTCATCAGCAGCAGCAGCAGCTGCAGCAGCTGCAGCATCAACTTCATCCAAATCAGCATCATCAGCATCCTCATCATCAGCATTAGCATCCTCATCAGCATCAGCAGCAGCATCGACATCATCATCATCACCACCAGCATCAGCATCACACTCGGTATCACATCATCAGCATCGTCAGCATCATCAACATCATCAGCATCATCAGCAGCATCAGCATCGCCATCGCCATCGTCATCATCATCGTCATCGGCATCGTCATCATCATCGGCATCATCATCGGCATCACCACCACCACCATCATCATCATCAGCAGCATCAGCAGCAGCAGCACCAGCATCATCATCATCATCATCAACACCAGCATCGGCATCATCATCATCATCATCAGCAGCATCATCATCATCAACAACAGCATCATAATCGGCATCATCGTCATCATTATCATCATCAGCATAATCGTCACCATCATTATCATCATCAGCATCATGAGCAGCAGCAGCAGCATCAACATCATCAGCATCATCAGCATCGGCATCATCATCAGTGTAATCAGTATCAGTATCCCTCCTCCTCCTCCTCCTCCTTTCCCTCCTCCTCCTACCTGATGTTCCTCCACCAACTCCTCCTCCTTCTCCTCTTCCTCCTCCTCCTCCTCGTCCTCCTCCTCCTACGTTCCTCCTCCTCCTCATTATTCCTCCTCCTCCTCGTACTCCTCCTCTGTATCCTCTTACTCCTCCCCCTCCTCCTCCTTTAGGCACGGTCCTCATCCACCATCTCCTCCTCCGCCTCCTCCTCCTCCTCCTCCTCCTCCTCTTCATCATCATCATCATCATCAGCATCATCATCATCATCATCATCATCATCATCATCATCATCATCATCATCATCATCATCATCATCATCATCATCATCATCATCATCATCATCATCATCATCATCATCATCAGCATCAGCATCCTCATCCTCTTCGTATTCCTCCTCCTCATCCTTATCATCACCCCCCCCTCCTCCTCATCCTCCTCCTCCACCTCCTCCTCCTCCTCCTCCTCCTCAACTTCCTCCTCCGACTCCTTCTCCGCCTCCTCCTCCTCTCCATCCTCCTCCTCTCCTCCTCCTCCTCCTCTCCTCCTCCTCCCTCCTCCTCCTCCTCGTCTCCTCCTCCTCCTCCTCCTCCTCCTCCCTCCTTCCTCCCCCATCCTCCTCCATCCTCCCTCCCTGCGTCCCTGCCTCCCTCCTCCCTGCCCTGCCTCCCTGCCTCCCTGCCTGCCTGCCTGCCTGCCTGCCTGCCTGCCTCCTCCTCCTCCTCCTCCTCCTCCTCTCCTCCTCCTCCTCCTCTCCTCCTTCTCCGCCTCGCCTCCTCCTCCTCTCCTCTCCTCCTCCTCTCCTTCTCCTCCTCCTCCGCCTCTTCTCCTCCCTCCTCCTCCTCCTCCTCCTCCTCCCTCCTCCTCCTCCCATCCTCCTCCTCCTCCTCCTCCTCCTCCTCCTCCTCCTCCTCCTCCTATTCCTTCTCCTCGTATTCCTCCTCATCCTCATCCTTCTCCTCCTCCTCCTCCTCCCCGCCTCCTCCTCCTCCTCCTCCTCCTCTTCCTCCTCTTCCCCAGCTCCTCCCCATCCTCCGCCTCTTCATACTAATATGGTTAGTATTAGTAGTGTGTTACGATTGTTATTATTACTGTTAGTATGCTTACTGTTATTACTATGCATAGTAGTCTTGTTGTTCGTATTCGTAGTCATAGTATTGTTCGTATTCTTCTTATCATTCTTATTACTCATAGTATTGTTAGTATTCCTCCTCCTCCTCCTCCTCCTCCGCCTCCTCCTCCACCTCCTCTTCTCTTCTCTTCCTCTTCCTCCTCTTCCTCATCTTCCTCCTCCTCCTCCTCCTCCTCCGCCTCCTCATCCTCCTCCTCCTCGCCCTCCTCCTCCTCCTCCTCGTCCTCCTCCTCCTCGTCCTCCTCCTCTCTCCTTCCTCCCCTCGCTTTCCTCCTCTTCCTTCTCCTCCTCCGACTCTCAACCTCCTCCTCCTCCTTCTCCTCCTCCTTCTCCCTCCTCCTCCTCCTCCTCCTCCTCCTCCTCCTCCTCCTCCTCCTCCTCCTCCTCCTCCTCCTAGTGGTGTCGATTTACCTGTACGACTCCGAGGGGATGTCTCAGCGAAACGCCCAGCTGCTAGCAGCAGCGGGAGAGCTGCAGCATCGATGCCAGATGCCGCTACTAGTTGGAGGTGGTTTCAATCTCACTCCCACTACGTTGCGTCAGTCCGACTTTACGACCCGCGCCACGGTCAGAGTCCATTGCACTAGGAAGCCCACTCACATCGCCAAGAAGAGTAGATCTGTCTTGGATTATTTCCTCGTCTTTGAGTCGATGGACGAGCGAGCGCAGAGCATTGAAATACTGGATTTCCCTATGACACCGCACCGAGTGGTGCAGCTGGAGTTGAATAGTGGCCAGTACTTCGTTCCAGTATTGCAGAGGCCTCAGCAGATCACCAAGTCACTCCCCTACGGTCCCAGGCTTCCGGAGCTACCCTGGACAGAAGCAGCAGCAGCGATGAAGCAGGCGGAGGAGATATTTTTCTTGGAGGATAGGTCGCCTTCAGCGCACAGTCCTTCGGCCAAGCAGGCAGCCTTGGATGCAGCCTATGAGGCCATGGTCCGGGACATGGAGAGATCTTTGGCCCAGGACACAGACACGCAGCTCAGGCTTCCGTCGCTTCGAGGGCTCCCACCCAAGATCAAACGGCTACCAGGTACCACGGTCCAGAAACAGCACCAGAAATCCTGGGTTTGGGGTTCGCTGGCAAAGCCGTTGATCTGGCTCCGAGGCAAAGTTCAAGACACTCGCGCACGGTCTTCGGAGCAATCCTGGACTGGCCTGGGGTTCACGAACATGAGGTCCAGTATGCCCTGAAGGAGGTGCAAGACCCGCCGCAGCAGTTCAGCAGCTCAGGTATTCTTCAGCAGTTTCTCGACTCGTATCGCAACGTCCTCATGGCTGTCGGCATCGATGCGCAGGCTGACAACCTGAATCCTGATCTAGTTGATCGCATGCTTTCAGACTTCCTGGACGAGCTGGAGGATAGCATCAGCACGGAGGAGAGGCAGAGCAAGGTGGACAGCACCAAGCAGTGGAGGGAGTGGGTCGCCACGGCGATGCAAGGAGGGGTAGGTAAAGCACACGCCTACTCCCGCTCCCCCGCCCCATGGCGGCCGCAGGCCGCCAAACACGGAGGGAGGTGGTCGGGGAGGCCCAGTCACATGTTGCAGGCCGAAGCGGGTCGGCTGCAGGAGCTCCGGCGGCCCCAGTCACACGAGGGCCCGATGTTCGAGGGGGAGTCGAAAGATAAAGTCCTCGACAGTTGAACGCCCCAGCATATGAAAACCGCAGCCCGCACTTTCCCCAAGCGCACCGGCATGACTTGGGATGGCTTCCATCCCGTTCATTTCACCATGATCAGTGACGAAGGCCTGCAGATTGTGGCCTCTCATTTCGCCCTGGTCGAATCGCTGGGTACATGTCCTTCGTCTCTCAGAGCTGTCCTGACTGCCCTCATCCCCAAACAAAAGAATGTTTCGGACAAGCCGCAGTACCGAGGAATCGGCATGTTCCCCAGCCCCATATAGGCTGTGGGCCAGCGCCAGACAGCACGTGGCCAAAGAATGGGAAAAGGGCCATCGCCGGCCCTTCTTGTGTCACCAATCAGGTCGATCAAAATGTGAGTTAGTTTATCTCCAGGCAATGCAGGCAGAGCGAGGACAGAACGTCAAGCCTTGCTGCACACGGGCACTGTCATGTGGGACTTGTCTAACTACTACGAGCACGTGTCTCCAGATGTTCCTTTTTGTCAAGGCCAAGGGACACAGCTTCAACACACACACACACACATCTTGGCTGTGATTCTCAACCAGCACAAGTCCCAGCGCCTGGTCCCGTGTGTTACGCTTGTCGCTCACGCAGGGTATGCCACAAGGGGACTGCCTGCTGGGGACAGTTTTGCTACGTTTCTCATCCAAGTTTATTGTGTTGACGACCTTTCGGCTTGGCAGTCCAGGCACAGAGACGTCCAGCTGAGCGTCTTCATCGACGATTTCCTTCAGCAGTGCCAGAGCCAATACATGTTCACGGTCCTGCATGCTATGACGGACGCCGCCGAAGATTTAGGGGATCTGATTGTCGACAGGTTGCAATGCAGCATCGCCGACCACAAGTCTGTCGTCCTTGCGTCGTCGGACACGCTGAAGCAGAAGTTAGCTAAAGCCTTGGGGCCCCAAGCAGGCCAGCCGGGAGCTTCTGCCCCAAATCCTGGCATCGATTATTTTGTTGGCTGGAAGCGCAAAATGAAAAAACACTGGCCCAAGGCCATGGAACGGCACAAAAACCTTCGCAAGAGACTAAGTCGACTCGCGTCGCTCAGAGCAGGGGGAGCCAACATCAGCAAGCTGCTGTATGCCGGAGGACTCCAGCAGGCAGGGCACTACGGCACGGAGGTTTTAGGAGCTGATGACAGCGAAGTGAGGGACATCCAATCTACGTTTCGGAAGGCCGTGGGCCCGCGATGCTCCACTAGATCTCGCTCCCTCAGCCTACTACTCCTCAATGATCCCACTTGGAGGGTGGGAGTTTGGACGCGTTTAACCTGGGCCAAGATCATGTGGACAGCTGCCACTGCGCGAGACGGAGGAATCACCCATGTTGCCCCCATGTTGGCTGCTCCCCCCAAGAGGTGGTTGGAATCCAGGGGCCCCTTCGGAGCATGCCTTCTCTCGCTCAGCAGACTTGGTTGGAAGGCCGTCAGTGCGTTCGAGTTTTCGCACAGGGATGGTTCACTCTTCCCCCTCACCTCGGTCTCGCCCGCCTTCCTCTCCGCCGCGCTGCAAAAGTCATGGCGGGACAGGCTGGTGGAGCAAGCGAGCGCGCGACTGGGGTGGGTGGGGGATCAGGTCTGCGTTTCTGCTGCCCTCAACGTCCTCAACTCCACTTCATGTACCCCTCGGGAGCGTTCCATCCTCCTCGCCTTCCTCTCCCGGAGTATCTGGACCAAGTTTGGTCTTCGAGAGGCGGGTTTTGAGGTGGACTGCAAGTACCCGTGCGGGCACGAGCATGACAGCATGTATCACAGACTGCTCGAATGCGTCCTTTCGGCGGCCGAGCGAGCTGAGAATTTCAGCTTTGAAGATATTGATGCTCTCAAGAATGCGGACTGGACTCATCTTCAGGCGGGTCTGGACGTCAAGGTTAAGTTTGACGTCGATGCCCCAGCAGGGCTTGGTCTCGAGAATGCGACCTTGTGGGCGTTGGACCCGAACACCACTCTAGCCCAAACCCTGCAGGGCAACTTGTACCTAGACGGATCGTGCTTTAAAGTAGGTCCTAAGTGTTATCACCGAGCGGGATGGACTGTCGTAGTCATTGACCCTGCCACGGGTGAATCCATAGCTGCGTTAGCGGGCCCTGTTCGTAGAGCTTTGCCTCAGATCTCACCCACGGCAGAATTCTTAGCTGCATACGCCGCGGTCTAATTCGGAAGTAACATCTCGGCCTTGATTGCCGATTACACTGGCACATGCATGCTGCACGCCCCAAGTCTGTCCCCTAAAGGTTCTATTCTGGCCTCAAGTTGCTCATTAAAGGTTGTGCCGGCTGGAGTCGGAACATCGACCTGGTTTAAAGTCAAGTCGCATCAGAAGCTCTCCGACTTAGAGCCCCACACAGAGGAATGGCGGCATGCTTCGGGAAACGCCGCGGCCGATCGGTGGGCGAAGTGGGCGGCCAACGAGCTGTTGCAACCCTCCCCTGCCGACAGTCAACAGACAGAATCGCGTTTCAAGCTGTTGCAGCGATTTCTACACTATGCTTGTAAGGTCTTGCCAAAGTGGTCTCTCCTGTTGCTTCCAAGCCTGGGGGCCAAGCATTGGCCAAACCTAACAAATCGAATAATCCCCCTGTTGGGGCTGCGTCCGCCCCTGGCTCCAATCTTGTGCCCCCTCCTCCCCGCCTCTCTGTGGTGTCAGGGGGTCGTGTGGTGCATGATTGGACTTGGAGCCTAGGGGGATGGGTTTGCAAGCTGTGCAAGACGAGGGCGCTTTCTGAGGCGAGGAAAGAAACCAGGCTCAACGAGAAGTGCACTGGCAATTCCTCTCAACAAAACCTTCGCTGCTGACAGTCACGGCCACACGCTGGTGGTGGCCGATTTTGAGACAGGCGAGAGCTTCATCATTGCTTGTCAGACTTGTGAAGCTTATGCGGTCTCGAATCCACGTAATGTGTGCAGCGTTTGTCCCAGGCGCTTCTCGGACGCCCAGAAGCGTGGATCCAAGTATGCATGGAATGAGATTTGTCAAGGAAGGCACCCCAAGAAGCCCAGGGTGCAGCTTCGCCCCTTCATCCCCCTGGCCCAGCTCCTGGCAGATGTATCCCAGGAGCAGCAGGATGAGGAGAGGGAGGAGGGTAGGTAGGGCTGAAGCGGGGAGCTCGCGCGGGAGGAAGAGTGACCCCCTCGCGCGGGGCCCGATCTCGCCAACCAGATCTCCCAGGCGCGCCCCGCGACTCTGCGCCGCCGCGCGATTGCAGCCAAGACGGCAGAACCCCCTTTCAGGATGCGTGATGGTCCTCCTCCTCCTCCTCCTCCTCCTCTCCTCCTCCTGCTCCTCCTCCTCCTCCTCCTCCTTCTCATCCTCGTCCCTCCTCCTCCTCCTCTTCCTCCTCCGCCTCCTCCTCCCTCGCCCTCCTCCTCCTCTTCCTCCTCCTCGTCCTCCTCCTCCTCCTCGCCCTCCTCCTTCTCCTCCTCCTCCTCCTCGTCCTCTTCCTCCTCCTCCTCCTCCTCCTCTTCCTCCTCCTCGCATTCCTCCTCCTTCTCCTCTCCTCCTCCTCCTCCTCCTCCTCCTCCTCCCTCTCCTCCCTCTCCTCCCTCCTCCCCTCCCCCTCTCCTCCTCTCCTCCCTCTCCTCCTCCTCCTCTCCCTCCTCCTCCTCCTCCTCTCCTCCTCCTCCTCCTCCTCCTCCTCCTCCTCCTCCTCCTCCTCCTCCTCTCCTCCTCCTCCTCCTCCTCCTCCTCCTCCTCCTCCTCCTCCTCCTCCTCCTCCTCCTCCTCCTCCTCCTCCTCCCTCGGGCCTCCAGCAGGGCCGGGCAGGTGGGCTGCGCCTGGCGCCTCGCCTCGCGCGCGAAGGCGCGCGTCCGAGACCCGAGGGCTCGCCATCGACGCCGTCGACGACGTCGTGGTCGGCGTCGTCGTCGTCGTCCGTCATCGTCGTCGTCGTCGTCGTCGTCGTGGTCGTCGTCGTCGTCGTCGTCGTCGTCGTCGTCGTCCGTCGTCGTCGTCGTCGGCGCCGTCGTCATCGTCGGTCGTCGATTGTCGTCGTCGTCGCCGTCGCCGTCGCCGTCGCTGTCGTTGTCTTCGTCGTCGGTCGTCGTAGTCGTCGCCGATCACCAATCGTCGCTGGCCGTCGATCGTCGACCGTCGCCGTCGCTGACTGTCCTCGTCGGTCGTCGCGTGCTGTCTTGGTCGTCATCGTCGCTGATCGTCCTCGTCGGTCGTCACCAATCATCGCTGATCGTCGCTGGCAATCGAGGTCGGTCGTCGATCGTCGCTGATCATCCTCGTCGGTCGATCGCCGGTCGTCGTGGTCGTCATCGTCGCTGATCGTCCTCATCGATCGTCGCCGACGTCGCAGTCGATATCGTGGTGGTCGCCGTCGATCGTCGATCGTCGTCGTCGATCGTCGATCACCGATCGTCGACTGTCGCCGTGGCCATCGCCGTCGTCGTCATCGTCGTCATGGCCGTCGCCGTCGTCGTCGCCGTCGTCGCCGTCGTGGTCGGTCGTCGTCGCGGCCGTCGTCATCGTCGCTCGTCGGCCCGAGCCGCCGGCGCGCGCGCGCGAGGGCCGCGCCGCACAGGCCTGCCTGGAGACGCCTCCGTGCGAGGCGGGAGCGAACGCACGCCCGTCGCGCGCGGGGCCGAGGGCCGCAGGGAGGCGGCGGAGGCAGCGGCCCGACATCGGCGGTGCATGGCCGACAGATCGGCGATGGGCCCCCGATGGCGGATCCGCTCGTTCCTGGGCGGAGTGAGGCTACCAGAGCCTCTCGGCGATCAGTGGGAAAGTCGGGGCCGATGCATCCCCCACCGCCGGTGCCCATCCCCCCCCCCGTTGTCGTGGCCCAGAGCCTCTCGGCGATCCGTGGGGAAGTCGGGGTCGATGCATCCCCCACCCCCCTGTGCCCATCCCCCCCCCCTGTTGTCGTTGCCCCTGCTGGCCCGCGGCCGCGAGGGCCCAGACCTCCGAGGCTGCGGCCGGGAACGTCTGCTTAATGAGCGTGTCGCGGCGGCGGCCCCGGCGGCACGCTGCTCTGCAAGTGGACAGCGTGTCGCTCCGCTCCGCGGGGCGGCAAGATTGGAAAAAGCTCTGGACTTTGACGCCTGGGGGACGAGGACATGGACAGCGTGTCGCGCCGAGGGGTGGACGGTTGGAACCGGCGGAACGACACGCTGAGCCAAATGTCCTGACGAAATGAGCGACGAGAAGAAGCGGGAGTTACGCGAGATGGCACAGCGACTTCACGCGGTGGCTTACGGCTTACGCGAGCCGCCAGCGCGGCACGCTGCACTGGAGACGAAGGCGCTCGTACGCGACCTTACGCGGGCAGCTTACGCGCCGATGTCGGGCAAACGACCCCGCTAATGTGCATCGCCGATGTGTTGTTTCAATCCTGGCGATTGTTTTCCCTTGATTTCGGCCTCGGGGGGCATCAGAAACAGGTCCGGAAGAGAAAACTGCTCCTGGGGGGAGGGGCCAGGACCTCGGGAGCCGCGGATTGAACAAAAACATTTCGGAGGATGCCTTATCCGCCGCCTCCTGGCGTCCTGGGTCATCGGCCACCCAACATGAACAGAATCCCGCCTCGGAGTCTGGACGCGATGGGCCACTCTGGGCCCCCGGGAAGCGTCCGTCTTGGGCCTCCAGATGCCCCCACGAACACCCACCACAGGCCACCCGTTGGGACCTCCAGAGACGTGGTCCGAGGCACTCCAGAGCCGACGTCGGAGGCCGCTCCGTCTTGCTGCAGTGAATGATGATTCGGCTCTGGGGGCCGCAACAATACACACCGTACCGTTCCTGGGCCGAAGATCGACAACGCCTCCTTTCAGTGTGCAGCGCATGTTTCTTCTGCTCCGGGGGCCGAGAAACGATGTGCACTGTACCGCTCCTGAGCCGGATTCGACAACGCCTCGGGAGACGCCGAGTCGTCCGCGGGCCAGCCCCTTCCCCCCGCACAACTCATCTTGCCGACCTCCTGGCGCGACCGACGACACGACGCCCCGCTTCTGGGGTCGGCATCCTCCCGAGGAGGTCTTTCGTGACGCCACGTGGACGAACCTTTCCACCTTCAACGATCGGCGGCCAATCGACCGCCAGATCGCCCTGTACCAGAAGATTCTGGTAGAAACTGGCGGCGCTCCACCTCGAACTCCTGCGGCAGGGTCGCCGCTGCGCCTGCACAACGCAAATCTGTCGCAGCCACACGTTTGCTCGTGATGCTGAGGCGTGGAGGCGGCCGGGGGTCTGCGCTGGATGAGCCCCGAGCAAATCGGTCAAGAGATCCAGTGAAAATCTATCCCTGGACCCCTCCCAGGGTCAATCTGGATCGATTCTCAGCGGTCCCAGAGCCCGAAGACGCCCCCCAGCTGCCGAAGAACAGAAGTGGGCCACCTCAGCCCCCAGCGCGGAGGACGGCAGCGGCGGCGCCGGAGGCGCCGCCAGGGCGGCCCAGCGCAGATCCAAGAAATCCGCGCGGAGCTCCAAGAATGTATGTCTATGCCGTTTTTGCTTCTTTGGATAGTCGAATACGGCGGGTTCGTGTCTAGCCGACCTCGGCGTTCGTTCCGGGCACCGCGGGGATCGTTCAACCTTGAAAAATCGGCCGTCTCCGAAGCGTCAGAGTGTTCAACGTCGACCGTTGAACGCTGGCGGCGGAGTCGCCGCTGGTCAACACGACGCGAACCTACCGTAGCTACCACGTGCGCCTAACTTCGCGCTTCGCTCTGCGCGAGGCGCGAATAACCTCGCGCTCTCGCGCCGCCACCCAGGGGAGAAGAGGAGGATGAGGAATTGGAGCCGAACCGCGAAACGCGAATGACTTCGCGCCCTCGAGGGCGCCCTTCGCTCCTGGTGCTGAGCCCACTCTCTTTCGCTCGCCAGCTCGCTCGCCCGACGCCGCCCTCCGCGCGAGGCGCGGCGTCGCGGCGCGCGGCCACCTCCAGGGCTCCTTGCGCGAGGGGGCCCCTCCCGTGGAGAAGCACGCGTTTCCCCGGGCCGCGAGCCGCCGGGCTTACACGGGGGCCCTGGAACTGGCCTCGCTGCTTTCCAGTACAGTCGGCCCTAGGCCAGAAGAGCATCCCTCAAGAGCATGGGACCCTCCGCCGGCCAAAGCACACAGAACGTCCTAGGGCACCGTGCCCAGGACGCACAAGAACATCCAACAAACACGAAGAACACTAGGGTACCCTCCCCAAACCGACCTCAATCTTATACCTCCGTCCGATTGTGCACTCTCCAAGGGCCCATGCATGCAAACATGCCCGAAGAGCTACCTGCAGGAGCGACTCTGTTGTCGCTGGTCCAGGAGCTGGATCCATGCCGGGGAGACAGCTATTGTGTGACAGGCCGATTCGCGGACGAAATAATGGATGGCTATGTCGTGCTTCCGATCCGCTCGTTTCCCCTCGCGATCGCCCGGTGGCCCGCCCGCCTCGCGTTGTCTATCCGCATTCTTTTCGTCGTCAACGGGGGGGGGGGGGGGCGACGTGAGGCACTCGGGGCCATGTGCCCGCAGTTGCTGGATGTGCGGTGCAATAAGGCTCTCACGTGACGACCATTGGACGTCTTGTGCCCAGAGGGTACGGCGGCAGGCTGGGAGGCAGCCACTGCGCGACAGGCCAATTCGTTGACACAGTGCACGCGTCGCGGTCTCCACGACGCCCGCTCCCAGAAGGTGGCATGCAGCCGAGCGCTCGGGTGGGTGTCCTCTCGTTGTGCGTAGCACGTCTGCTTGGCGCAGTTGTGGGGGGAGGGTGTTGCCCGCCGCTGTCCTCCCACCTCCGCGGCCTTTCGGGGGAGGTCGGCGCGGGGCCCCCAACGAGGGGGGCAGCGGCGGCGGCGACCGACACGTTGCCTCGGAGCCACGGCGCGCCCTGTGCACTTTGCAAGGTGAGATCACTTGGGAGGCTGGAGGTCGCTTGGGAGCAGCGTTGTTTCCAGGGCAGGATCCCAATACAGTCACCCCGCATAAGAAGGACGCACGAGATGGATGCAAGGGCCTTGGAAGGCCACGTCGACACTCTGCGGGCGGGGCGCGGCCAGCGAAAGCGGCCAAGAATGGGCCGAACGGGAAGGATGCAAGGGTAACCTTGGAAAATTGGTCATCCTTACTATGGGGGTTGACTGTACGCTCGGCCGGCGCGCTTGGTCCACCGATAGCAATCCTTACGACCCCCATTCGCGAGAAGCTCTGATCTCAGGCTTGCTCCTAACGGCGATTGATTGCATAGGTTCGCCCTTTCCCTACGAGCATTACCCCTTCATCCGTCGCCCCAGAACACGCTACACCTTGCAAGCGGATGGCGTGTCGCTTCGCTCCTCAGGGCGACACGCTGGGAAAGGCTCGGGACGTCTAAGCGTGGGACCGGGAAGTGGTTGGCGTGTCGCGGCGAGGCGTGGTGGGCCAAAACCGGCGGCGCGGCACGCTATGCCAAAGTTCCTGACCGTAAACCCTGAGATGGTCTGGGGCCCGAAACTGGGAGAAGACGCCCAGACTGGAAAAATACCACGCCTGGATCTCAGGGGAGTTGTCCCTGGCCCAAGATGCCCCCATCGTTTCGCTCCTTTTTGGAGGCCCATGTGGACCTCTGGGCCTCGTGAGGGGTGCTCCTGGGAGGCCGTGCGGCCAGCTCCAGACGTGAAAAGACCACCAAACGCGACAGGCGGAACACGAAGGCATCCTGGGTGTGGCAGGGTCGCCCTGCTGCAGGAGATGCACACGGTGAAGAGTTCTGCCAGAAGAGATCGTGGGGCACACCAGTCGTCGACACCCGAGGGTCCTCCGGTACCCCAGAGCTTCTACGGATTCTACGGGTCCCCGGGGCCATCGGGGGCGAAGAAATTTCCGCGGGGCGCCTGCTGGCAGGCAGATGTCTTCTTTCACGTGCAGACTGGTGCATCTCGCACCCGACTGCAACCACGCAGGCGAGGGTCGACAGCTCGGCACAAGCGGAGCAGCGGGCGCGCTTCTGAAGTCGCAGCCGCAAGGTGCGAGAAGAGTCGACGCCGGTACCAGCCTCGCCAGTGGGCTCTTCAGCCCTCTTGGGCAGCAAACGTCGGTAGCGCGGGGGCGATCCAAAGGCAAAGCGGGGCACAAGCAAAGGCACCGAGCCCCTCCCCAGCGAAAAGGGTTCTTTCTTTAGCGCCCCGACTGTATGTTGGCACCGCTACTCCCCGCACCTCTCCAAGGGCGCGCTCTGACCAGGATACTTCGAAGCGGGTATCCAGCTGTGGCGGCGAGGGAAGGGTGGCAAAATCGGTACATCCTCCTCTGAACGACAGCGCAGCACCAAGAGATCCAATGCATTGACTTGTTCAATGTGACGGCCCTGAAACAGGGGAACGAACAATGACATAAACATAAAAACTCAGAGGTCCGCGCGGATTTCTCAGATCGGCGCTGGAACCCCCTTGGCGGCGCCTCCGGCGCCGCCCCTGGCGCGCTCCGCGCGCCGAGGGGGTCCAGCGCCGATCCGAGAACTCCGGGCGGACCTCCGAGTTGTTATGTTTATGTCATTGTTCGTTCCCCTCTGGAAGTACCGCCCCTGTCCCCAGAGCCGAGGTTTCATCAAAGAACGTCTTCCAACGGCCTCAGTGCCCGGCGAGGGCACCCAGGAGATGAGAACGGCGAAAAAGCCGTCGCACCAAGTGTTGTCGATGCTGTGGAGGTGTGGGCACCAAGGCGGCCCTACAACTCAGCACGAGCAGGGCAGCTCGCTGAGGACTCTTGACGACTTGTGCGATTCTGCGACTCGCGCCAAATATTTCGCATTGTTTTCCAGACTAGTCTGGAGATCTCTGGATCTGCATCAGCTTATCTGAGCCTACGTCGGATTCTAAGTCGACCGGCCTCCATCTATCTGGCTCGATTCCCGCGAATTCGATTGGGGAAAAGCCCCCGGAAATCCGACGTGCTGATGTTCTCAACACAGGCCCCTCGGAAATCCCGACCCCTTGCAGGGCTGGCGTTCCAGTCTGAACCGCTTATTGACGGCCCTGGGGCCTCGACGAGGGCCCCCGGAGGCTAAACTTGGCGAAACCCCCCCGTCTGGGTTAGTGTTCAATGCGTTGGATCTCTGGGTCCCCGCCACCGCTGTGGGCGCAGAAAGCGCCCACCCAAAGATGTTGCGTCGACGGGGCAGTCACAAGGCCCCACATTTCAATGTTGCCTTCGCTGTCGATTCAGGAATGCAGCCGTCGGCAAATGAAGCACCCATAACTCAAACCCGCAGACACACCCGTTTTCAACTCAGACAACGGGAGATGCGGGGGCCGCGAGTTCCTCCGTTTTGTGGGCGCTTTTGTTACGCCAATCACGGCAAATCGATCGGGAAAGAGTCCCAACGCAACAACAAACCGTATAGACATAATCTCTCGGAGGTCCGCACGGATTTCTTGGATCGGCCCTGGACCACTCTGGCGCACGCAGCGCGCCAGGGGCGGCGCCGGAGGCGCCGGCAGGGGGACCCAACGCTGATCCAAGAAATCCGCGCGGTCCTCCGAGAAATTATGGTCACGCCATTGTTGGTTCTTCGAATCAACGCCCCCGGAAATCTTGACTCACTCTCGGAGACCGGCTTTTCATCCTGAGTCGTTTGTTAACGGTCCTGAGCCTGGGAAGGGCCCCGAGAGACCGAAAACGGCGAAATATGTTCGTTTTGATCTTTTCGATACGTCAGAGCAACGACATCTCTACGTATCCACTGCTCCCTGGCCACGGCCACTCTGAACCCAGCAGCACGTGTCTTGCCACGCCCTCCCGGCCCGGCCAGGAAGGCGCATACGCAGCTGATGGGCCCAGAAAGGGCCCGGCGCCAGGGAGCAGCGGACACGCACAGAGTCCGTCGCCCGGTACGCTGAGGCCCTGGGAGTCACCAGGAATCCACGGGGAGTCACCGGGTCCTCGGGGCGCGGCGGGCGCGCGCGCGCGCGAGCCCACCGGCGTCGCGGGCAGCGGCGGCGCCCAGGAGAACGAGCCTGGCAGCACGCGGCGCGGGACGCGGAGGAGGTCGCGGCGCGGAAGGCGCGCGCAGGGCGCGCGGGGAGGGGAGGGGGTCGGGCTGCGGAGCGTGGCGCGCGCGGGGCGCGCCATTCCTCGCCCAAGACCCCCTTTCGGGTCATGAAGGAGGCACGACGGGAGGTGTTTGGACAGCGTCGGGCCGCGAAGCGCCTCATCACTCTCCCCAGTCACCCTTCTGGGACGCAAAAGGAAGCACTATAGTACTGTGTGGTCTCCTTGGAGAAGTGCGTCCGACCCGAGCATATACACTGCACAAACGTATTGCAAGATGTCGCTCCCCGATTGGTATGTCCAGAAAGCGCCCGCCACGGAGCTTATACTATGACATTTCTCGGCGCCCGCGTCGCCCTTGGGGGGGCCGAAGCAGTTTAGTTTTCGCCGCAGCGCGGCGGAAGCAATCCGCACTCGCGTCTGGGCGAGACTGGGGCACGGAGTTGCAGGAGAAAGGGGAAAGGCGAGGGAGGCAGCCGCGGGGAGGAGGAACTGGGCGCGAGGGCACTCTCACGCATCGGGGCTGCGGCGAGCGGGCCGGGGGCGGCCGGGCTGAAGGGCAGCCCTGGCAGCTGTCGTGGGGCGGCATCGCGATCCACCCAGGGGCGGGGCCAGCAGTCGCATTGCGGGCGGAGCCTGGCAAGTGGGGGAGGGGGAAGCCACGGGCGGCCGGAGGACCAGGGCGCCAGGCGGGGGGAGGCAGCGGCGTGGGGACCCGCGGCGGGCCAAGGGCGCGGTGCGCCGGCGCTGCAGCAGCCGCGAGCGCGGCGACAAAGCGGAGAGGAGCGCGGTGCGCGGAACAGACGGTGGAGAAGCAAACGCCATCCCGAAGCCGGCGCACGGCATCACAGCTTGCAAGTGACGCACGTGCGGAGCTCCCACGAGGGAAGGAGAGGGACGGGCCCGTTGGGGGCCGTCCGAGGGGACGCCGAAGAAGGCGACCACCCGTGGGCAGGGGAAGCTGGTGGCACCCCGCACGCTCAGAGAGGGCCGTGCCGCGTGCTAGGTAGCACGGGCAGGGGCCCGGGGCGGAGGGGCAAAAGCGGAAGGTGAGCCGCACCGGCGGTGACCCCCAAGTGGGGCAGCGCAAGCTGCAGACAGGGGCAAGACCAGCTGTAAAGCGCTGGGCATGCAGGAGCAGGCACCAGCAGGAAACGGCCCAGCGCGCGCCTCGCTAGGCGGGGGGCGGGGGGCAGAGTGCGCACGCCATCTCAAGGCCTGCGCACGGCATCACAGCCCGGGACATGGCGGAGTCCAGTGCAATGACACACGGGCGGGGCTCCCACGAAGGGCGGGCGGGGAGAGGGACGGGCCGCTACGCGGTGCCGTCTGGGGGCGGGCGCAGTGGACGGCAGCCGCCAGGGATGAGTGGGAATGGGCGGGGCGCCCACACGCCTAGAGGCGGGCGGTGCCGCGTGCCAGGTAGCAGAGGCACGGGCCCGGGGTGGGGAGGCAAAAGCGGGAGGTGAGCCGCAAAGGCGGAGACCCCCAAGCCAAGTGGGGCAGCGCGAGCTGCCGACGCGGGCCCGGCAGGAGGACCAGGAGGAGGAGGAGGAGGAGGAGGAGGAGGAGGAGGAGAAGGAGGAGAAGGAGCTGCGGGGACCAGCCCCCGCCAAGGCGCTGCCCAGCGCGCCGCTCGCTTGGCGACCGGCGGGGGGCAAAGAGCAGCGGCCGCCGGGGAGGGGCAGCGCCAGGGCGGGGCGGGGCCGGAGGCGGCAGGGGCAGGACGGCTGCGCCCCAGCCGCCAGGGCCACAGCACCGAGGAGGGGCTGCGCCGACGCGGCGGGGCAGGAAGGGGCGCGAAGGGAGCAGGCCGAGGGGGGCCCCGCTGGGAGCAGGCGGGAGGCGGCAAGCGGCCATTGGGCGCGAAAACCGGGGTGGATGGCGGGACACAGGGCGGGGAGCTGCAGGGTACCAGGGGGCCAAGCGGCGGAGGGGCAAGACGGGCCGCTCCCCGCGCCGCCTGGGTTGGATGCCGCGCGGGGGCCCGGGCAGCGGGCACCCAGGAGAGGGGGAGCAGTAGGGAAAGCACCTAACTGGTGCGCAGACAGGCGGGCGACAGAAGAGCACCGAACTGGTGCGAGGACAGGTGGAAGAGAAACGAGCGGTAGCCTCCTGGGTTGGAATAAGAGCGGTTGCCTCCTAGGCTGGAAGGCACACCGCAATCGTCATCGCTGGAACCAGGTAAACGGGAAGCACCTCACAGGCGCGCAAGCAGGTAGAGAAAGTGCACGGACAATGGGCGCGGAGATGCCGTCAGGCTCACCAACTGGACACGCCCTGACCAGGGCGACTCCAACTGTGGCGACAGGGGAGGCGCCGCCCTCCTCCAACAGAGGCGAAGCGCCACGGAGGCCCTCCCCAGGGGAAAGCGCGGCAAGGCTCCCACACCAGCTCGGCGGCAGCGGGCCCAGGTCATCCTCGCAACCAGCCCCTCCGCCAGCAGCTGTACTGACAGCGTCTGTTGGGGCAAACCGAAGAGAGGCACGCCCGACCAGGATCTCGAAGCGAGTCCAACTGCGGCGACAGGGGAGGCGCCGCCCGCCTCCGATGGATGCGACCAGGTCGCGGAGGCCCTCCCCTGGGGAAAGTGCGGCCTTGCTCTGACACCAGGTCGGCGGCGAAGGGTCCAGGTCCGTCCCACCCAGCGGCGAGGGCGGCGGCATTGCTGTCACACCAGGGTCTCGCAACCGTCGGGCGAACCGGGACCTGGGGCCGGGCACCACAAAGCCTCGTTTATGGTCCCTGGTCCCTGGCCAGGCCCACGGACCACACCCCGTGCCGGTGCCGCGGCTCCCGCTCGGCCCATTCTGGAACGTCGTATCCAGAGCCGCGAGCCCTCGGAGGACGGCCGCACAGTGGGCAGCTGACCGCCTTCCGGGGTCGAAGGTAACGCGTCGCCTGCCCTCGTCTAGCGCCGCGCGGAAGACGTGCCAACCGCTGACAAACGTAGACCCAGCCTCGCGTTGGATCCGTTTGACGCAGTCGCCAAGTGCCTCGCCAGGAAGGGGCTCCCACTGGATCATCCCGCGGGGACACATGCACAGCCCATCGTCGTGCGCCCCCTGGTTAGTGCAGCAGGAGGCGAAGCTGCCCGCCCGCGCGGCGGCGGCGATGGGCTCCAGGGCCGAAACGGGGACGCTGGTCGACGCGAGGGGCGGGGTCTGTGCGGGACTCGAGGTCGACGCACGCATAGTAATAGCATGTTGGGGTGACGCCGACACTCGGTCCATGACAAAAATTACGACGGATGATGTTTGACAATTTGGCATCTGGGTGCCCTCGCCAGGCCCAGGGACCGTCAAGAAAAGCCTCAGGGCGAAAAACAATCCAGGGAATGTGTCGAGACCTCTTGGGTCCCTGTCATCATGACAGAATCATGTCGGGGGTCTGGGTCCTCCTTTCTCCCTTGGCCCTGTATTTGCACTCGTGGAACATGCCAAACCAGTTCAAGTATCAGGCGCAAGCGAGACCTCCCTCCCCCAGTCCGAAGGAAGCCCTCGCCACCCAAGTACCAAAAACAAAGCACGCTTTGACCTCCCCTAGAAGGCCCCAGCTCGCCAGATCTTCGTAGCAAAGTTTCCGCGACCAGTCCAGACTGTCCGATCCCTGCGCGGGGGAGCCAAGGGGCTACCTCTGAGCCGAGGGACTACGGACGAGAGGGTCAGGCTACAGGAGATCCCCTTGGGAACACGTCCCCTCAGGAGCGCGTTTCTTTATCATCGGCGATGACGGGCGTCATGGGGGGGGGAGGGGGCGGGGGGGGGTATGACGTAACGCCCCCCCCCCCCCCCCCCGGCGTGCGGCTCCGGCACCACAGCCACGCCCACGCGCACGACGACGATGAGCGACGGGCGACGAGCGACGAGCGACGAGCGACGACGACGACGACGACGCCGACGACGACGACGACGACGACGACGACGACGCGAGCAGCATGCAGGTGGCGATCTGCCCCACAGCGCCTGTGTACACCACAGTGCTCGCGTGCACCACAGCGCTTGTGTACACCACAGCGCCTGCGTACACCGCAACAGCCGTGTGCAACGCAGCGCCTGTGTACACCACAGTGCTTTCGTGCACCACAGCGCCAGTGTACACCACAGCGAATGTGTACACCGCAGCAGCCATGTGCAACACAGCGGCTGTCTACACTGCAATGCTTGCATGCACCGCAGCGCCTGTGCACACCACAGCGACTGTCTACACCACAGCATTCGCGTGCAACGCAGCGCTGGTGTACACCAGAGTGCCTAGGTGCACAGGACAGGTAGAAGGAGCATGTCGGTGAGGATCTGGTGAGGACAGCGAAACGCCACGCCAGGGAAATGCGACGTGTTTCCCTACTCCCTCTCACATCTCCGCCTGCTCCTCCTCATCGTCCTCCTCCTCGTCCTCCTCCTCCCTCACCCTTCCCCCCCCGTCGTGCGGGTCGGCACTACAGCGCACGTGCGCGTCTCAGCGTGCACCGCAGAATGGTCTATTCACTGGTGCCGTGCTGAGTGCGCGCAGGCATTGTGGTGTACAGTGGTGCTGTGTTGCACACGGCTGAAGTGGTGCACGCAGGCGCTATGGTACACACATGCTCTGTGGTGCCAACAGGCACTGCGGCACACACTGGCGCTGTGATGCTCGCGGCTGCTGTGGTGTACATAGGCGGTGTGGTGTACACAAGCGCTGTGGTGCACGCAGGCACTATGGTGTACACAGGCGTTGTGGTGCAGATCGCCACCGACATGCTGCTGCTACCCGTCCTCAGTGATTCCTAAGCATTCCCAGAAGCGCCGGCGCGAAACGTGACGTCATCGGCCCCCTCCACCCCCCCAGATGATTGCCGTCATCGGCACAGAATAAACACATGCTCCAGCTGCGTCCGCGCGCACGGCAACGATGAGCGATGAGCGATGAGCGACGAGCGATGGGCGACAACGACGACGACGACGACGACGACGACGACGACGACGACGCCCGCGGACCAGACTCCTATGCGGATTCCTAGGCCGGGGGGCATGATGCCCGTCATGCCCCAAGCAAGAAAGAAACGGGCTCCAGGCAACTAAACATCGGGGGACGTCAGCCGAGCACCCCAGAGATCCAACGCACTGAACAAACTCAAGGCGCAGTGTTTGCCATTTTCTGCCTCCAAGGGCCCTCGCTGGGACCCGAGACCAGAAAAAACGACTCGGGATTGAAAGCCGGCCCTGGGGAACGGGTCGAGACTCCCAGGGCCCTCACATTGAATAATCAAGACTGGGAAAAGCAAAAGGTAGCGATACCGCTACTCCCCGGACCTCTCCTGGGGTGCGTTCTGACCAGGATGTCGAGGCGAATCCAGCGGTTGCGATGGGGGCCTTCCAGGAGGCCGGAAAAGTGGAAAACGAGAGAAGCGGCATGGGTGCCTGATCCTCTTCTGAAAGACATCGGATCCCTGGGACCTCACCGCCCCTGGCAAGGGGCCCACTCTGGCTGGGCCCGCGACAAGTGCGTGCGCCCGTGCACCCCCCTCATGGCTTGGCCAAGGAGTCGCAGCCACCGATCCTGGGCCAAGGATCGGCCCAGCCAGGATCCGTGCTGGCTGGTCGGCCCTGCCACTCTTGAAAAATCCTGAAGATGCCGGTTTTTCGCCGCTACCGGCTCCTGGGGACCCTCGCCAGGGCCCGCAAAAGACGGCAAGGGCTGAAAAAAAACAAGCCCTGGGGGAAGGGTCGGGAGTCCAGGGACCCCGGCTTGGAGAGAAGCGCAAGCATCGGATCCCTGCGATGGTTGCAATCGAAAGGTGGGTCGTCCCATGTCCAAAGGGCTCTCTCGTGATTCCCCGCGATCTTGAATCGAAGCAGGCTGGACAAACAATTTCTGGGTTGAACAGCTGGCCCCACCGCTCGCCTCGTGGGTACTCTCCAGGGAAAGCAGGGGGCCCAGACTTGGACACGTAAAGATGTCTTCCTCCTCCTCCTTCTCCTCCTCCTCTTCCTCCTCCTCCTCCTCTTTCTCCTCCTCCTCCTCTTCCAACTTCCAGCCTTTTCTGATCCATCGGTCCATACATGCATGGTGATGACGACAGGCTCCTCTGACATGGACGCCCTCACCCGAAGGTGGAGATAAAGGCAAGGTGGGATCCAGCCAAGAGCCGCGGCGGCGGCTCTGGGCTGGAATCGACACACACACACACACACGCACACAGACACACACGCACACAGACACACACACACACAGACACACACACACACACACACACACATACATGCGCGCACATGTTTGGCGTCACGGCCACGCGCGCGGCGGCACGGCGTAGTTCAAGTCAGGCGAGAGCGCGCGGGCCGGCACAGCTCACGCAGCGCGGAGACGCTGGATCCGCCCACGGGGGCGACAAAGTGCGACACTCACGGGGGAACAGACGGGGAACGAGGGAAAAATGCAGCAGGCAGGGAAACGAGAAAGACGAAGCAGCGCGACGATGCCAAGCCGAAGCAGCAAGCGGGACGCAGCAGGGAAGCGACACCGGCAGCCACCCAGCAGGGACACCCATTCACACGCACACTGACACTTTTGGCCTCGCAGCCACGCGTGCAGCGGCGCGGCGTAGAAAGTCGGGCGAGGGACGCACGCGGCCGTCCCAAGTTACGTGGCGTGGTGACCGATTTTGGTTATGTTTTCAGGGTAACTGTCGTTATCCCGAGGGGGGGGGGGTCGGGCGGGAGGGCAACGGTAACGGCGGCCGCGGCGTGCACCCGCCAGGGTGCGTCCGCGCCACCGGCGCATGAATCGTCTGCGTGCACCACAGCATGAAAGGGAGGTCCAGCCCCCCCCCCAGCCCCCCCCCCCGCCAAAACGATCGTTAGCGTCACTGCGGGGGGGGACCCGAATAACGAGCGGTACCCTGGGGAGAGAAAAGAACGCTCTCTGGGAAGATACTGGATCCGCCCATAGGGATCAGCAGCACCACTCGCGGGAAGGGGAGCCGCTAAGGTGCAGTCGACGAGAATGGGGCAACCACAACGGCGGCCCGAGGAAGGACGAAGCAGCAGGCAGACGAGAACCTGGGCAAACCAGACACAAGTATGAGACGGCGCCAGCGAGGCGAGCCGCAACAAGAAAGCAGGAGCCGCGCAGCGAGCAGCAAAGGAGACACACACACACACAAACACACACAGACTAAGGCCCGTCAGGGGGTCTGGCGGCCGAGAGGACGACCGCAGGCTGCCGAGCACGATCCGGGCCGCAAGCTAGTGCAGGGCGAACCTCCACCATGGCAGAATCGATGCAAAATCGGACCGGCATAATTTGGAAATCTCTGAGGATCGGTGGGCTTGGAATTATATTCCCCAATCAGAGCTTGCTTCTGTAGGGGTCCTAGCGGATATAAAGCTGAGGTGAGGTGAGCGGCCGATTTCGGTGGCCGGGGCCGGGTGCCCGGGTGCCCAGGGGTGCCCGGGTGGCCGATTTCGGTGGCCGGGCCAGGGTGCCCGGGGGTGCCCGGGTGCCCGGGGGTGCCCGGGTGCCCGGGGGTGCCCGGGGGTGCCCGGGTGCCCGGGGGTGCCCAGTAGCCCAGTATCCCTATAGCCCTATAGCCCTATAGCCGTATAGCTCTATAGCCCTGTAGCCCTATAGCCTTATATCCCTATAGCCCTAATAGCCTTATATCCCTATAGCCCTATAGCCCCATAGCCCATATAGCTCTATAGCCCCATAGCCCTATAGCCCTATGGCCCTATAGGTCACAGTCCTATAACCCTATAGCCCGATAGCCCTACAGCCCGATAGCCGTATAGCCCTATAGCCCTATAGCCCAATAGCCCTATAGCCCTAACACAAATCTGATTGGGTTTTTCTCCGGTATCATAGTTTCATTGTTCCTCAAATCGACGATGACGCAACGATCTCTCAGACTGCAAACCGCCATAGCAATGCTGCCCCGCAGCATGCATCGGAGGAGCAACTGGCCAGCTACAAAAACGTCACAAGGAGGACGAGGAAGAGAGGACGAGGAGAACAGAAGAGAGGCGAGGGAGACTGATAGAGGCGGGGTGCGTGCGTCCCCCCATGGCCCAAACGACCATTAACATAATAAGGCATCACACAACGACATGCGTACGAACTGGCGTAAGCGGCATTGCACATTACAAAAAATAAATTGCAGCCTAAGCGGCCACGCGGCTGATAGCAAATATGCCCAGATAACTATCGCTCGGGAGGAAGAAGCAAGAAGGCGAGGGCGGAGAAACAAGAGGGGAGGGGCCAGAACCTGAGAGAACAACGGAGAGAAGCGCAAAAGCAAACACCCACAAAAACTATAATGACGCGCCCGGCAGGCCCGCGAGCACGGATGGCATATAGCAGTGCTGAAAATCTGGGTGCGAAGCACGCGACAGAATCAAGATGTTGTAGGGCGGCCATGGAGAGGCCAAGCCCCGCCGAAAACACTGTGCAAGCCTGAGGCGAGCCCAGGAATCAGGGCGGCCCGCAGGGTCGGGCAGTGCCGGCCGAGGAAGCGGCCTCGGCCAATGTGCAAGCAGTACCACAGCACACATTGGAAGCAGAGAGCAGGGGAGGGGAGGAGAGAGCAACGAAAAAGGAAAGAAAGAAGAGGGGGATGGGGGCAACTGAATGCTCGCGCCGAGCGTCCCGACCTCCAACTGCCAGGTAGCCTGGAACCCTTCGTCTGGCCTGCCTGGACCAACAGTGTGAGGCCCGCCTCAGAACTACAGCCCGAACCCGTACTGCTGCAGGTCGTGCAGCTGGCACCCCGTTCGTGCTGGCGTCAATGATGGCGTCGGCGCTGGTGTAGGCGCTGGCGTCGGTGCTGGCGCAGGCGCCGGCGTTCGAGCTGCTGGCGTCGGCGATGGTGTAGGCGCTGGACCTGGTGCTGGCGCCATCGCAGGCGTTCATGCTGGCGTCGGTGCTGGCGTCGGTGCTGGCGTCGGTGCTGGTGTAGGCATCGGCGTTGGTGCTGGCGTAGGTGATGACATCGGTGCTGGTGTAAGTGCTGGCGTTGGTGTCGGCGCAGGAGCCAGCGTTCGTGCTGGCGTCAGTGATGGCGTCGGCGCTGGTGTAGGCGCTCGCGTCGGTGCCAGCGCAGGCGCAGGCGTTCATGCTGGTGCCGTGCTGACGTCCGCGCTGGCGCAGGCGCCGGCGATTGTGCTGGTGTCGGAGCTGGCGTCGAAGACAGCGAAGGCGCTGGCGCTGGTGCTAGCGCTGGTGCGCACACGTGCCGTCTCAGTGACATTTCGAATTCCTTGTTTGGAGGGGGGGCAAGATTTGTCCCCCGAGCTCTGGCCATCTAGCTGCGGCCCATTGTCGGCCCGACCGCGCGGTGCGATCTATTTTCTCCGTGGGCTGTCATCTGGCCCCAACACGGCGCAACAAACTAGAACCACAGGGCGCGCCAGATAGTTTGCGCAACGGTTAGCTGGACAGCTAGCCGGTGTGCTGCAGCATGGCGGCGGTGCTGATGCAGGCATCGGCGTTGGCGTATGCGCTGGCGTTGGTGCTGGCGCAGTCGCTGACACTGGCGCTGGCGTGGGCGCTGGCGTTGGTGTCATCGTAGGCACAGTCGTTGGTGCTAGCGCCTCTGCGCACAGGTTAGCTGGGCAGCCAACCGGTGCGCTGCGGTCTGTCGTCGGTGCTGGTACAAGGCACTGGCGTGGTGCCGGCGCAGGCGCCTGCGTTCGTGCTGGCGCCGGCGCTTGTGCAGGCGCTGGCGTACGCAGGTGCTGATATCGATGCTGGTGTCGGTGCTGGCGTTGGTGGTGTTGATGATCGTGTGAGGGGGGGCCGAATTTGTCCGCCTCCACTCTGTGTTGGTATTTGCTAACACTGTGTTGCATCAACTTTGTAGAATAAGGGTCTGGGCGAGCCGAAATTCGCGACATGTTCGTTGCGCCTTTCTGGGCCGTACTCGTCGTCGTGATCGTGGCCATTACGGCGATCGTGCTCGTGGTCGCGACCGCGGGCTTGGAAGATGTATCGGGCGCCGCGGCCGTTTCAGAGCGTTCCGGAACGCTCTGGAACGATTTATCTGGATTCTAAGCCCGTCCGGTACTGCCCCAGGTTGAGCCCACGTCAGGGAGGGGCGATCGCAACACCAGCCGCAGCCTGCGCAAGGGGCACGCCGTGATGCCCACATGAACTCGCCGACACAATCCCGGATCGGGGCGGGCCACCAAGGAAGAGGCCAACGACAGGCAGGACCCCCCGCAGCCGAGCCACGACCCGTAGCGACAAACAGTACACGTG
Organism: Prorocentrum cordatum; assembly: GCA_963575745.1. Taxonomy (NCBI): domain Eukaryota; class Dinophyceae; order Prorocentrales; family Prorocentraceae; genus Prorocentrum; species Prorocentrum cordatum. The sequence continues at coordinate 830,109 of CAUYUJ010007891.1, forward strand.
GGGATCCGCAAGCCTTCTGCCCAGGCACCCCCCCTCGACAGAAGGGGAGCCAGCAATCAGGCGGCAGATCGCCCTCGACATTGCCACAAGCTCGGGTGGAACGGTGTAGGAGCACACGTCTTTCCACTTACCTGTGTAAATGGCTCCGACCCGTTATGGCCGTTATGGTTACCTGTGCAGCTGCCCGTTGTGGTTACCACCACCATAAGCACAGCGAGTGTGCAGAGCGACGATAGAACCGTGCAAACGACACAATTTTATGACTGCACCATTCGTCGCCTGGATGCGCGCGAGGAGACGGCGAATACATAGAGCGCAAATCCTTACACTTGTTCGACGCGCGCGCCACGGGCTGCGAGGCCACGATGTTCGTGGCCAGGCTGATGGATGGTTGCATCGTGTTTCCGATCTGCTTGTTTCCCCGATGTCTATCCGCTTTCTCTTCGTGGTGAACGGGAAGGGCCGACGAGAGGTACCCGGGGCCATGTGCCTGCAGCTGCTGGCTGTGTGCAAATATCGCGTGACGACTACTGGACGCCTTGTGACCAAAGGGTACCGGGGCAGGCCAGGAGGCAGCTACAGCGTTCCTGGCTGGTTTGTTGATAATGCACGCTTCGTCGTCTCCACGACGGCCGTTGCCAGGAGAAATGCGGCGAAGCGCTCAAGTGGGTGTCCTTCGCGTTGTGCGTAGCACGTCTGCATAGCCCCGCTGCACTTGTGTAGAGAGGGTGGTACTCGCCGCTGTCCTCCCACCTCCGCGGTCCCCTGGCCTTTTGGAGGATGGGGCGCGGCCCCCTCTGGGGCAACGGCGGCTTCGGCCGCAACGTTGCAGTGAAGCCACGGCGCACTCTGCGCACCTTGCAAGGTGAGCTCACGTGAGCGACGCAGACAAACGGGTTCGACTGTGCAGTCATTCGCGCGTAAACTGCCTGCGCAAGGTCGCGCATGTCACAAGCGCCAGCGTTTCCAATGTAGCGCGCCGCGCTGGCGGCCTGCGCAAACCATCGCACAAAGTCGCTACATCATCCTGCGTAAGGCCCGTTTCTTCTCGTCGAGTTTACTCACCAGCAGTTGAGCCAAGCTGCCTCCCGCATTTCGCATTCCTTCCGCCGACCGCTGCATGGTGGTAGGGACAAGTTGGCCCACGACAGCTCGTTGCTCGAGCTGGTGCTACAGAGCATTGCCGCGAGGACCTCCAGCAAGTGCCAACAGCCGCAAGGGAGATGCCAGAAGCCAATGGGCCCGGTGCGCTACGCGGCCACGCCCCTGGCAGCATCCCGGCGGCAGGCTCTCCTCTTGGCCGCTGGCGACAAGGCGCCCAAAGCCCCCGCCCATGAGGAGGACGTCACCGGGAGGGCGCATACACCGATCCTGTGCCCAGGACGGGCCGGGTCCGTAACGGTGTCGGTGCAAAGCTGGTGCCCTCCGATCCCTGCGCCCCCCTGCCTCGCGGCACGGGCCCACGGTCCCCACAGAGCCCGCCGCAGGACCAGCAGCGGCGAGGCAGGGGCCGCCACCGCGTGCCGCGGAGCGGCTGTGTGGACGCCGCGCTACGCACGGCCCCGGCCCTCCAGTTGGGCGCAGGGGGCTGGGGCACTGGCGCGCCGGCCAACAGCTCAAAGGTGGCGTTGAGAACCGCACGCCCCGGCTGCCCAGGGCGCCCCCCCCCGTGGCCCACATGTTGTGGATGGTGGCGGCAGGCTGCATGTGGCCCGAACGCCCTCCAGGGGGGAGGAGAAGAGGACCGCGAGGAGTCGTGCCAAGAGCCACGGCGGCTCCAGGCCAGCATCATAAGCATGGAGAGGACCCTAAACATGGGCGATCGACGTTTCATCCATGCCCCGGTTCATGCCCCGACCCCGCGAGGGGCCTCAGCGGCGGTAGGGATAAACTGCTGGCCTCCATGGCTTTACCGATGCCCTGCTTCCCCTGGCGCTGGGAGTGGGGCCCATGGACACCGAAAACTGAGGCCGAAGACGGAAGACCGTGGCCCACGGCTGAGCGCCAGGAGGGCCCGAGAGGCATGGAGGCAAGCGCACCGCTGGAAAGCTGGTCGACCTTTCGATGTGGCTCGGCAGTATCTGCCTGGAGAGTCAGGGATTCAGCTTCCGAGGGGGGTCCTGCTCCTCCTCTTCCTCCGCCACATCCCTCCTCACCATCGTCACAATAGCCGTACTCAACATCATCCAGTGGGCTCGAGCGGCCAAATCACGCACAGTGCTGAAGCTCCCAGAAATTCTGCAAGGACAGGCGCACCCGAAGGATTGATTCTGCAAGCCCGTTGGGGTACCCATCCCCTGCTTCTGAGGCAGGGCAGACATTGCCTGCCTGAAGAAGAATAGAGACCCCGCAGACGAGGAGCAAGAAGGTGATGGGAAAGGAGGACAAGGAGGGGCAGGAGGAGGAGGAGGAGGAGGAGCAGGAGCAGCAGAAAGGACGAGGAGGAAGAGGAGGAGGACCTGAGGCGGACGCAGAGGAGGAGGAGGAGCATGAGCAGATGAGGATGGAAAGGCCTGGAACAGGAGCTGAAGGAGAGGAAGGAGTACGACGACGATGAAGAGAAATGGAAAGAGGGTGAGCCCCTCTGGGACCATCACCTTCAATATTCGTGCAGACGGGTATGAGACACTGCACGATGGTGCTGGATCAGCCGCTCTCCGCAGGCAAGGGAGATGGGAGAAAAGGGACCAGCATAGGCGCCCATTGAGGGGTACAGAGGAGGAAAAAAGGGGAAGCAGGGAGACGGAGAGGTGGGAGCGAGGTCGGCGACAACCCGCACGCCGAACACCAAACGACAACGAGCGCCGAGCGACAAACGAGCGCCGAGCGACAAGCGACAAACGGGCGGCGCCATTGACGACCACGAGCGCCGAGCGACAAACGACAAACGACGAAGACGACGGCGACAGCGATGACGACGACGGCCCCCACGGCTGACTCATCAAGTGAGCAGGGCAGGTAAGCACCTCCCCTCGCCCGAGTTCTTGCCCCGCATTCCACATCTCTCCTACCCAATCGTGACACAATTCCCCGCAACACACAAACACACACACACACAACAACCAAAAATGATAATTGAGGCGGGAGGGGGGAGAATGATGATGATAATGATGATGGTGATGAGAATGATGATGATGGTGATGATGACGATGGTGAATGGTGATGGTGCTGATGATGATGATGATGATGATGGTGATGCTGATGGTGGTGATGATGATGATGATGGTGATGGTGATGGTGATGATGATGATGCTGTTGATGGTGATGGTGATGATGCTGTTGATGATGACGCTGATCATGATGATGATGGTGATGGTGATGGTGATGGTGATGATGATGCTGGTGCTGATGCTGATGCTGATGCTGACGCTGATGCTGATGCTGATGGTGGTGATGATGAGGAGGAGCAGCAGCAGCAAAAGCAGAGACAGGACCAGCAGCAAAAGCAGCAGCAGGAAGAGCAGGGAAGGAGGAGGAAGAGGAGGAGGAGGAGGAGGCGGAGGAGGAGGAGGAGGGGAAGTGGGGCGCCTGACCTGCTAGATAGCTGCCGCCGAGACACCTGCCCCTTCCACCCAGCTTTTCAGACAGCGAGCGAAGGTCGTTGAGGGCCAGAGCCCTGGAGCACCGACGATAAATAATATAGCAAAGGAGCGGAAAGCAAACATGGCCCGCACCGAATTGAGGCGGGAGGGGGGAGAATGATGGCACTGATGTTGGTGATAATGGTGGTGATGCTGAGGATGGTGATGGTGATGATGATGGTGATGATGCTGCTGATGATGATGGTGATGGTGATGGTGATGGTGATGGTGATGGTGATGGTGATGGTGATGCTGATGATGGTGATGGTGATGGTGATGGCGACGGTGATGATGCTGATAATGATAATGATGATGATGATGATGATGATGATGATGATGATGATGATGATGATGATGATGATGATGATGATGATGATGGCGGTGGTGTTGATGATGATGATGATGGTGATGCTGATGATACTGATGATGGTAATGGTAATGGTGATGACGTTGATGATGATGATGATGATGGTGCAGATGGTGTTGGTGAAGATGATGCTGATGATGATGACGATGATGCGTATGCTGATGCTGATGCTGATGGTGGTGATCATGATGAGGAGGAGGAGGAGCAGCTGCAGCAGCAAAACCAGCAGCAGGAAGAGCAGGGAAGGAGGAGGAGGAGGAGGAGGAGTGGGGAAACTGACCTGCTAGATAGCTGAGGCCGAGACACCTGCCCCCTCCACCCAGTTTTCCAGACAGCGAGCGAAGGTCGTTGAGGGCCAGAGCCCTGGAGCACCGACGAGAAATAACGTAGCAAAGGAACGGAAAGCAAACATGGCCCGCACCGAATTGAGGCGGAAGGGGGAGAATGATGATGATGATGATGGTGATGATGATGATGATGATGGTGATGATGATGATGGTGATGATGATGACGGAACTGATCCTGATGATGATGGTGATTGTGATGGTGATGGTGCTGGGAATGGTGCTGATGATGGTGATGGTGATGGTGATGGTGATGGTGATGATGATGATGGTGCTGATGATGATGGTGATGGTGATGGTGATGGTGATGGTGATGATGATGGTGATGATGATGATGCTGCTGCTGATGATGATGGTGGTGGTGATGGTGATGGTGATGATGCTGATGATGATGGTGCAGATGATGCTGATGATGCTGATGATGATGACGATGCTGATGCTGATGCTGATGATGGTGGTGGTGATGATGCGGAGGAGGAGGAGGAGCAGCAGCAGCAGCAAAAGCAGCAGCAGGAAGAGCAGGGAAGGAGGAGGAGGAGGAGGAGGAGGAGGAGGAGGAGGAGGGGGAGTGGGGCGACTGACCTGCTAGATAGCTGCCGCCGAGACACCTGCCCCCTCCACCGAGCTTTTCAGACGGCGAGCGAAGGTCGTTGAGGGCCAGAACCCTGGAGCGCCGAGGATAAATACCATAGCAAAGAAACAGAAAGCAAAAATGGCCCGCACCGAATTGAGGCGGAAGGGGGAGAATGATGATGATGATGATGATGATGATGATGATGATGGTGATGATGATGATGAAGATGATGATGATGATGATGATGATGCTGATGCTGATGATGATGGTGGTGGTGATGGTGATGGTGATGATGCTGATGATGATGGTGCAGATGATGCTGATGATGCTGATGATGATGACGATGCTGATGCTGATGCTGATGATGGTGGTGGTGATGATGCGGAGGAGGAGGAGGAACAGCAGCAGCAGCAGCAAAAGCAGCAGCAGGAAGAGCAGGGAAGGAGGAGGAGGAGGAGGAGGAGGAGGAGGAGGAGGAGGGGGAGTGGGGCGACTGACCTGCTAGATAGCTGCCGCCGACACACCTGCCCCCTCCACCCAGCTTTTCAGACGGCGAGCGAAGGTCGTTGAGGGCCAGAACCCTGGAGCGCCGACGATAAATAACATAGCAAAGAAACAGAAAGCAAAAATGGCCCGCACCGAATTGAGGCGGGAGGGGAGAGAATGATGATGATGATGATGATGATGATGATGATGATGGTGATGATGATGATGATGATGACGATGATGATGATGATGATGATGATGATGATGATGGTGATGATGATGATGGTGCTGATGCTGATGATGATGTTGCTGATAATGATGATGATAATGATGATGATGGTGATGTTGATGATGCTGATGATGGTGATGGTGACGGTGATGATGATGATATTGATGATGGTGATGGCGATGGTGATGGTGATGATGATGATGGCGATGATGATGATGATGCTGATGATGATGGTGATGGTGATGGTGATGGTAATGGTGATCGTGATGATGATGATGCTGATGATGATGATGATGATGATGATGATGATGATAATGATGGTGGTGCGGATGGTGCTGATGCTGATGCTGATGATGGTGATGATGATGAGGACAAGCAGCAGCAGCAAAAGCAGCAGCAGGAAGAGCAGGGAAGGAGGAGGAGGAGGAGGAGGAGGAGGAGGAGGAGGAGGGGGAGTAGGGCGGCTGACCTGCTAGATAGCTGCCGCCGAGACACCTGCCCCCTCCACCGAGCTTTTCAGACAGCGAGCGAAGGTCGTTGAGGGCCAGAGCCCTGGAGCACCGACGAGAAATAATATAGCAAAGGAACGGAAAACAAAAATGGCCCGCACCGAATCATGCAACACGACTGGAAGAAAAACAACTGCACAAGCACCACTGTTCGGAGGTCGGGGTGGATTTCTTGGATCGGCGCTGGACCGCCGGAGCGCGCCAGGGGCGGCCACGGAGGCGCCGCTAGGGGGGGCCCAGCGCAGGTTCAAGAAGTCCGCGCGGACCCTCGAAAATCTGTGACTGTGCCGCCGATTCTTCTTCTTTTTCTAGACGAGCGCGTTCCACGACTCTCAAAGTAACTACTCGTGAATGACCTGGATCTGCCGCGGGGGATCTACTATAAATTACATAGAAGCAGACATGTGATTCCCGAACGTTTGCGAGTACACGTCGTTCTTTTTTAATCGTGCTCATTTCTAATTGTGCTCGTTTCTAATTATTCCTGGCCCCCTAGTGGCCAAGAAGAGGCCCAGGATAGAAGAATTGGGAATGAAATGACTTTGGCCCCAGAAAAATCAAATAACGTCTGAAGAATTAGATACGAGCCATGTGTAGGCACTTTGCGAGTAGTGGAACGCGCTCGGTGATCTTCTTCGAGCGACGCTTAAAAGACTTCGCGCAAACACGCAGCATATTTTACGCTGCTGCCCCGCCACAGAGGCCCCCCATGCCGCGGCACTCCCCCGGAGCTCGAGGACGGAGCAGCCCACCTCGGCCGGAAGACTTGGAGGAAGCACGCGCAGCGTCGTCGATGTGTGCGGGCGAGCGGCCCTGGAAAACTTCGAGCGGCGATCTGGCGGCGCTCTTAAAAATCGGCCCGTGCATCGCGGTCCCTCTTCGAGGCCCGGTCGGCACCCGGGGAGAGGCGGCCCCAACGCCAGGCGAGCCGCTCAGGCGGCCTGGAGCATCTGCACCTCGTCGAGCTTGCGGATCATGTCCCGGAGCTCCGACATGAGCCGCTGGTTCTCCCTGCTCTGGGTGAGCAGCTCGCTCTTGAGCTGGACCTCCACCTGGCTGACCTCGGCCGTCACGCCGGCGGCGACGATCTTGCCCTCGAGAGCTGGAGGCACGCCACCCTCGCGAAGCTGCATCTCGAACCGCTCCTGGCGCAGCTGCAGCTTCGCGCTGAGCTCCTTCTGCTTCGCGTTGGCCTCCGCAAGCTGCTGCGACAGCCGCTGCTTCTCCTCGGTTCCCAGCGTGGTCTTCGCCTCGAGCTTCTTGTTGTTGTCGTTCTGGAATAGGATGCGCTTGACAAGGCGGTCCCGCTCCGTCGTCATGTCCTTGACGTTCTGGGTGAGGTACCCTGTCTCGCCCTCCAGGGCTGCCACCTGGCCCTCCAGCTGGACCTTCTCGCCCTCCTTGAGGAAGATGTCCTCCTCCAGCTGCCCCTTCTTGAAGTTGGCCTCGGACACCTTGTCAGTCAGCCTGCCGACCTCCTTGGATATCATGGCGCGCATCTCCAGCCCCTGCTTCACAGCCTGCTCCGCCGCCGACTGCTTCGAGAGCAGCTCACTTTGTTCAACCCTCCCCGCATCGATCTTGGCCTGCAGGCCAGCGTTCTGGCCCTGCAGGGTCGAGATCCTCTGCTCCAGCAAGGAGACCGCGTTGTCGCGCGAGGACACCTGGTCCAGCAGGTCCTCTTTGTACCGCCCGGCCTCCACCACCTTATCCGTGAGCTTGGCCACCTCACCCACGACGACCTTGCGCTGGCTCCTGAGGTTCGATATCTGCCCCGACACTTCCTTGATCTCGCTCTCGTAGTTGGCCACTATGGACCGGGAGTCCTTGAGGTCCTGCTCGAGCCCAGCCTTGACCCCCACCAGGCCGTGGATCGACTCGTTGAGCTGCGCCTCTTGGGCCTCCGATGCAGCGATCTGCTCGCGCAATGCTGCCTTCTCGACCTCGTTCGTGACAACCTTCTGCGTGATCGAGGCGACCTCCTTGGCGATCAGCTTGCGCTGCTCCATGAGGAGTGCAATATCGTCCTCGATGGCGGCCTTCTTCTTCTCGAGATTGCCAGCGGTCGTCTTCTGAGCGCCGATCTTGCCCTCGAGGGACGTCTTGTCGCCCTCGAGGCTCTCGACCCTCTTGGCGAACTCCGCGTTCTCGGCGTTGAGCTGCGCGATCTCCGTATTAAGCTGCTCCTTCCAGGGCTCGAGCTCAACAGTGTTTCCAGTTTTCGTTGTGTTGTCGTTTTCCCTCGTTCTGTCTCCGTTTCGCCGCTGCTGCGGAACAAGCTCGAAACGGAGACGTTTCACGAAATAGCCCAAACACCGCTAGCTCGAGCCCTGGCTCCTTCTGGCTGTCCAGGTTCACGACCTTCGACGTCAGGTTGGCCACCTCGCCGATGATGACCTTGCGCTGCTCGACGAGGAGGGCGGTCTGGCCTGCGGCCTCGTCGGCCTGGGCCTGCAGCGCGGCGCTCTCGGCTGAGCTGGCGCCGATCTGCTGCGACAGCGAGGCCTTGTCCGCCTCCGTGGCGGCCACCTGCCTCTCCAGCTCGGCCTTCTGCGCCTCCGCCCCCGCGCGCGCCTCCTCCAGCTCGTCCCTCTCGTGGCGGCGCTGGACCACGATGTCTCCGAGGTCCTTGACGTGGTTCACGATGACGTTGCGCTGGTCGAAGATCCTGTTGCGCTCGGCCTCCGCCTTCTCCACCTCGCTCTCGAGCTCCTTCTGGCGCTTTGCCGCCTCCACCGTGCGCTGCTCGGCGCCGTCTCGCTCCTGCGTGAGGTCCGTGGCCACCCTGGCCGTCCTGCTGTCAAGCTCCATGCTCGTCATCTCCAGCTGGTCGCAGGCGTTCGAGTAGGAGTCCTGCACAACCCCGATCTGTGCGCGGAGCTCGTCCATGTCCTGGCGCAGGTCCGCGTTGATGCGCCTCTCCTCCTCGACCTTGGACAGCATCAGCGTCTGGAGCTCGCCCATCATGTTCTCGATCGCGGCCGTCTGCTTCTCCTGGGGATGTTGCACTCATTCCCCCAGCGTAATGCGTTACGGTCGGAAAGGGGGGAGGTCGGGCCTGCGAGCGCCACAGCATGCTTGCGAGCACCAAAGCATGCCTGTCATCACCACAGCATGCCTGCGAGCCCCGCGCCATGCCTGTGGGGAATCGACACCCCCCGCGTACGCTCGGTACCGGTACGGGGAGAGGGAGGGGGAGACCCTTCGTAACGCACGTACGCTTCAGTCAACCCGTATAGTAAGAATGCGCGGTAAGGATGCCAGGGCCGTGGAAAGCCATGCTGATGCGTTTCGAGCAGGGCTGGCAAGCGAAAGCTGCCAGGGATGGGCCGATAGAGCAAGGATGCAAGGGTCACCTTGGAGCGTCGCTCATCCTCACCAAGCGGGTTGACTGTACGGGTTCACCGAATGAAAGAGAGTCTCCTGCTTCTTCAGGGACTGCTCCAGATTCGAGCTGCTGCCAGAGCTCGGAGGCCCGCCCTTGGGCGCCTCCGCGATCGCCTTGGCGCGGCTCTCGCTCGGCGTGAAGCTGCCGAGCATCCTTCCAGGTGCTGCCAGAGGTGGCCCTGGCCCAGACTAGAAGCCCCGCTCCTCTGGGGGGGCCCCGGAGGAGGCCTCGCGGAGGCCCCGGACCACGAGGCCCTCCGATCTGACTCTTTCAGTCCGCAGCCCCAAAAACTCCTGGCCCCTTCACGGGGACCAGTTTTGCGCCGTGGATCCACGAACGGGCCCCAGAAGCCGAAATCGATGGAACACTTCGGGACATGATGGATCGTGTCCTCGGAGATCGGGGGAAGAGCGCCCGGGGCTCCAAAAATGGCGTGCAGAGCTGGGGGGCGCCTTGGGCCAGGATCGCTTCTGGCGGCCGCCAGGTCCTGTCGAGGGTGCCCTTCCCGAAGAGCGCGTCGATGATGCGCCCAGGCTTCCTGGCGGTCACAGGAACACCCGCGGGGGGGCCCCTGGCCCACACGCGGGACAGAGCCGACGGGAGTCGCCACGTCCTCGAGGAGACGCCACTTCCGCGAGGAGGTGCGACCCCCAGAGCACCCCAGCGCCCACCCAAGACGAGCCCAAACGTCCAACTACACCTCGTTAATTTCTAATCGTGCTCAGTTCTGAGTGTGCTCGTTTCTAATTGTTCCTGGCCCCCTAGTGGCCAGGAAGAGGACCAGGATAGAACAATTAGAAAAGAAAGGATCTTGGCCCCAAAAAACTCAGAGAACTTTCGAAGAATTAGACATGACCAATGTGCACCTCCTCGACCCTCGATCCTGGAACGTCGATTTCCAGGAGGAGCCGGTGGCTCCTCCTGGCACTGCGCGACTGGCCCGCCCTGCCCCCCTCAAGGTCAGCCGCTCCCGGGCTCGGGGCTGGCCAGCTTCTCCCCTGAGATCCAGGCATTGCATGCTTTTCACGCTGGGCGTCTTCGCCGCGGGGACCCTCACAGTGCCGCGAAAAGAGTGGGACTAGAGATCTGGTCGTGATTTCTGCGATGTTGCAATTTTGTTTGCAACGTCGGATCTCCACGAACGCCCACAGCGGAGGCCTCCCAAATGGGGTCCGAGCAGATGGGCTCAGAGGATCGTGCCGAATCGCCGATGCATCGCGGATGCATCGGGCAAGTCGGCGTGGAGACAACCGGGCTCCACGTAGAACCGCCTTGCCGATGCATCGGCGATGCGGCACCATCCTCCGACCCCATCTGCTCGGACCCCATTCGGGAGGCCTGGGCAACGAGAAGCCTTCGAGGACTACGACTCCGAGATCCTCCCATATGATTTGTTCAATGCGCGGCCCCAAATCCCGACCTCTTCCTCAGGGGTAGGTGTTGTCCGGGATCCGTTTGTGATGGCCCCTGGGCCCGGTAACGGACCCAGGAGGCCGACATTGGGGGAAAAACCCTCGGACTCTTAAAACCATATCCTCGGAAATCTGGGGCCGAGGATTTGTCGCGCGGCCATCCCTGGCGGCGCAGCTTCTCCGCTGGGCCCAACCTGTGATGTCCTGAGCTGTTCAATACGCGCTTGCCAGAAGTCCCGACCCTCATCCAGGGTCGTTTTTGAAGGTCCCGAGATCTGGCGAGGGCCCCCAGAGGCTGAACAAAACAAAAAACGCCCGTCGGATATGTTCACTACGCGAGCATGTTGGGAACCTCAGACGATGACGCCGTCGCGCGGCCACTCCTGGCGACGCGGCTTGTGCACTGGCCCCCAAAATTCGAAGGAAGCAAACAAGACTGTTAGGAATGCTGTCCTCCGAGAGGAAGAGGAGGGGAAGGAGGAGGAGAAGGAGCAGGAGAAGGAGGAGGAGGAGCAGGAGGAGGAGGAGGAGCAGGAGGAGGAGGAGGAGGAGGAGAAGGAGCAGGAGGAAGAGCAGGAGCAGGAGAAGCAGGAGGAGCAGGAGCAGGAGGAGAAGGAAGAGGTGAGGAGGAGAGGGAGGAGGAGAAGGACGAGGAGGAGGAGGACCAGTGTAAACCCAAGACTCATCAACGATGTTGGAACAAACCCTCCCCCAAAGATCCCTCTCCATAGGCCCCTACAAAGATGTTTCACTGAGAGAAGTGCCCAGTTGGGAGAGAAGACCATGAAGCGTGCGGAAACAGCATTCTCGGAACCTCAACGCCACTAATAAACCTGATTTTTACGCATTCACAATCCTGAATCGTGTGAGAACGCCATTCCTGGTACTTCAACGCCGCGAATCAACGTAACTGGTGCGCCCTGACAGTCGTGAACCGCTCTGGAACACAAGTTCTGACACGTTAACCATGGGCAATAGCGAACCTCTTGCAACGTTTTAGTAGGAATGCGCGCAGCTCTGAAGCGAAACCACATGTTGAAAACGAACCGCTCTCAATCCGTGAAACTCTGGCATGGTTCACAGGCGTGCGAGCGCAGCGCTAAGGCGAGAGCCACATGTTGAAAAACACCCGCCCTCCATCTGTGAAACCATCGCCAGTGTTTACGCTTCAGCATCACGAATGGTGAAGAAGTCTCAAGCGAGACGCCTGGGCCGCCCTTCCGACTGGCCTCGGGGTGAGACAGGTAAGAGTTATCAATGAGGAAAACAAATGTAAGAGGAGGGGGAGGAAGCGGAGGAGGAGGAGGAGGAGGAGGAGGAGAGGAGGAGGAGGAGGAGCAGGAGGAGGAAGAGGAGGAGGAGCAGGAGGAGGAAGAGGAGGAGGAGGAGGAGGGGGCTCAAGCCGTTTGCGAGAACCCGATCTCTCGCACTCAAAGGGGTGGGGCCAGGTGCATCGTTCCTGCAGGGTTGGTTGGCCACTCAGACGAGACACTGCCCGACCGCAATGGTGTGCGGCTTGCAGGATGTGTATGACCAGCGTTCGAAGAAGACGTACAAACAGCACGTGGTGTGCGAGTCGTGCAGAGTACGGCAGTTCAGTTCACATCCAACGCGAAGAAGAACATGTGGTGCAACTGTGGCGTCGCTCTTCATATCCCAGGAGGTGCAGGAGAGCGTGGAGGTCATGATGAGGGAGCCCCAGAGGCAGGACAAGGAGCTGCGGCGGCTCCAGAGTCCGATATGCGAAACATGATGGGTGCCATTCTCGGGGGGTGCCCACGGACCCCCAGAAGGCGCAGCTCGGCGGCGCAGTCCAGTCGGCGGCAGCGTTGGTTGCCCCCAAACAGACCACACCAGCGGCAGCAGTCACCTCATTGCAGAAAGTTCGGCAACATGAGCGTGAGGCAGCCTGAGGAACACATTGGGGAGCTGGAGGCCAAGCTCGCCCAGACCAGAATAGACCACGAGCAGGTCACCATGGAGCTGGTCGACGCGAGGCAGAAGTTCGAGCAGGCCAGCATCGAGGCGACGGCCAACTGGCGACCAGAGACCAGAGGCAGAGGGACCTCGGGGACCAGCAGGACCACCACAGCCACCAGGTCTCGGAGCAGCACCGCCGCCAGCCAGACAGGCAGCGCCGCAGGTACCAACACACGCACGTGAGGCACTCGGAAGCCTCCGAGGACCAGCAGCAGACGCTGCTCGCGCCTTCCTCCAGCAGGTGGAAGCAGCCGCCCAGCCGCAGCAGCCCCCCCCCCCAGCTCCACGCCGTGGGGCAACAGCGGCACCCGCAGCAGGAGCGGGCGCGGCACGGGCAGAAGACGCAGAGGCAGGGGAGAGGAGCAGAGGCTCCCCCGCGCGCGCCTCCCCTCCAAGACGCAGCCGCAGCGCCCCTGGCAGGGGGGGGCGGGGGAGCCGGTGCTGACGACGATCGCTGAGCAGGCCAGCTGCCCCCGCACCGGTCAAAGACACGGCTGAGGAGGCACCAGAGTCAGACTTTCTCGGCGAATCCAGTCTCACAGATCTGCAGCCAAGCGTTGCCAGCGTAGCGGATTATTTAAATCCGCCGATGGAGGGAACTGATGTCATTGCCAAGGGAGTTGCAAGACACCGTTTACCTCGTCGGTGCGAGCAGTCTGCCCCAGTTGAAGCGTTGCGAATCTACCTAGCTAGTACCACTAATTGGAACCACCGGTCCACTGAGTACATGCAGTCAGATAATTTCCGGAAGTCTCACGTCATCGTGTGCGGGCATATGCATATACCGCTAGGCAGAAGGCCCAGGACGGCTCACAAGTTCACGCGCGAGAAAAAGTGTCGATCCTTTTCGCGGACAGGAGCTCACGGCGGCGTTGGGACAGGAGCTCACGGCGGCGTCGGAGTGGTTGTGCAGCGACAGCTTCATTCACATCCTAAAGCCCTCGGAGCAAATGGGAAGGCAGCACCACTAACTATGTGGGGGAACAGGTTGGACTGCATGTCTGCTGAAATTGCACAGCCAAAGTTTCCTCGTGATTTCCGCGTGCACGCAGACCGATGCGGGATACCATGACTATGACTAACCTGAAGGTGAGCGGCGAGATGGCCACGTGCATCAGAGCTTTGAAGTTGCCGTACGCTGCTAGACAGGACTGTCATATGACAGCCAAGGAGCTCTTGGAGGGGTACGCGTGGTTGGAGAACATAGGCGGGGCCGTCGCGCAGCAACGTAGGCCGCGCGGTCGCCTTGCTCACTGCGCCCAACAAGGTTGCAGGCCTCCAGCGGGCAGAGACAAACAGAACCAGCCCACGGAGGCCTCATGCGGGGTTGCGAAGGGATTCCCAGGCAGAGATCCTCTTCCAGTCAAACAACTACCCCCTAGAGGCCCCATGAAACTACCAACCCTGGGGCCACGCCGAGATCCTGGGAAGAGCTCTACTCGAAGCGCATCATAAGCACGAGGAACACCTTCAGGCCCATTATCGCATAGTTCAGGAACACCAGGATCCCGATCTGACACACAAGACCGCTGTCATATCTCCGGCACTGGAATGGTGGTGCTCGGTACCGCGTGAACATGAAGGGCACAGTCGTTGACCTGCACTGCCGTCCGCGCGGCAGCCCAGCTCAAAGCCTCAGACACCTCGATAGGCAAACTGCACTCTTTCTGACATGCAACAGACTCGCCGACCGCCCCTGCGGCATAATCCAGCACATCACGATCCGCTGCGGACTGATTCGGCACCTGCGCGCGACGCGCGCGCAGCGTCGCAACCCGCTACGCGGAGCGTCCCAACCTGGCTGAAGCGATTTGCCAGGTTGCCCGCGCGGCTGCGTTTTGCCCCGGCCGCGCCCGCGCGGGGCGGCGACGGCGGCCGCGGGACCCCTTCCCTCGCCCGGATTCTCGGCGGCCGCGGAGGTGTTGGCAGCGGCAACATCACGCGAAAATTGCGACAGTAAAACCAATCGACGCGAGTCTTGCGCGTGTCCTGGCACCCCCGCCCGCGGGCGCGCGGGCCCCCGCTTCTCCGCGCTTCTGCAAAGTACGCCGGATGATTGAAATATAAACGCGAGACAAACATAGGGCGCTGCAGAGACCACTGCGGGAGCGCGCATGGGCGCCGCGCCACTCGCCGGCAGCTCAGCCTCAGGTTTAGTCAGTGCGGGCCTCCTTGACCGGCCTGGGCGGCGCGCGCGGCTCGCGGTCACCTGAGGCCCCGGCGGGCCTGGGCGGCGCGCGCGGCCTGCGGTCGCCAGAGGCCCACGTGGCGGGGCCACTCGACAACGTGCTGCGGTCGTGCCAGTCACCGCGCGACCACGAGCCGCGGCGGTCGCGCTGCGTGCTTCCGCCCTCGCCGCTGCCGCTGGACCTTTTTGCCCCGCTATGCTGCCGCCGCCTGAGCCCGCGTCGGGCTTCTCATCGCGGTCGTGCGCATCCCCGGCCTTCGCGGCGCGAGGACATCGCGAACTGCCCGCGCGCCGCGCACCCAGCCGTACCCCGCCTGGCGTAAGACCCACGAGCTGAATTTCACAGCCGCCTTCTCCGCGTTGAAATCACGCTCGCCAGCCCTCGCCCGCTCGGCCCATATAGACCGCGCGAACTCACAAAGTGAAAGCGGCAACGCAGCCCCGGCGCACGCTGCGCGCCGGGCCTGGTCGTAGCACACTGCCAAGTGGGCGCGGCGCTGGCGCGCGTGGGCGTTCATTGCCACGCGCATGCAGGTCTCGCGATGCGCCCAAGACGCCGCCAGGCTGAGCTGGCCAGTCGCGGCCGCCGCCAGTGCGCACCTGTGCGAAACGCAAAGACGATTTTCGCGGCGGCGCTACTTCGCGCCACTGCAACATATTCACCAATGTCTTGCGCTTCCCCTCTTGGCCGCCGGCCTCGATGGCACTGGCCAGGTCGAAGAGATTCCGCCGCGATAGCAGCGCGTTGCGCGAGCTCGATCGCGAGACCAGCGCGCCTTGGGGAGATCGTCCTCTTCGCCCTCTTCTCGGAGGACCTCTTTGAGAGCCGCTGATTCAGAGAGCCACTTCTATAAACAGATGCCAGCACAAACGGCGAAGCAACGCCGACCTTCTTGAGCTTGGCCGCCTCTGCAGCCAGTTCATCCACGCGATGCGAACTGCGCGCGACGCGACGCCGAAACGGAGCCGCGCGGGCGCGCGAGCGCGAGCGCCTGGGCCAAAATTCCGCGGGCAATCCTGTCATGCTGATGTCAGACGCCACACTGGCAAATTCGAGGCGCGCCGCCTGCGCGGCGCCGAAAACGCCGCGCGCGCAGCCCCAGCGGGCGCGGCACCTCGTCCGGCTTCTTTCCCGAAAGTAACACTTGAAGCACCGCCCCTGGGTCGCCGCGCTTTCCTCGGCAGCGGCGGCGAGAGCCCTGCGCGCGTGGGCCTTTTGTCAAGCAGCGAGTCCATTCCCTCCAGTAGAGAACGCGAAATCCTCGACGCGGGCGTCAGCGAGCTCGCGCCAGTTCCGCACGCCAGCTGCATGCAGCGCAGCGGCAATCTTGGCGCTCCAGTCGGGATCACGACCCTCAGCGCCCTCGACCTTGCAGAGCGCTTCGGCCCACGCCATCTTCGCAGTCTCGTCCGCCATTGCAATAAGAGCGTCAAGCGATGCAATATTCGGCCGTCGCCCGTGGTCGCCCCGACCCCCGCTCTGCAGCGCTGCTGAACGGCGCGCCGGGTGACGCGAAGAAGCGACGCGGGCGCGGCACGCGGGCGCCAGAACGACGCGCGCCCAAGAACCTGTCGGGCAGGGCAAACCACACATGGGCTGCTTTGCGCCGGGTTGGCCGCTCGTGGGCCGCCGAGCTAAGACCCCTGGGTCAGCTGGCGATGGCAAGCCACTCATGGGCTGCTTTGTTGGCGAGTTGGCCACTCATGGGCCGCCGCGCAAAGACCCCCCGGTTTGCGGGCGATGGCAAGCCACACGCGGGCTGTTTTGATAACATTGGCCACTCATGGGCCGCCGAGCAAAGACCCCCGGGCCTGCCCGAATTCGCAAGTCCCGCATGGGCTGCACAGCAAACGATCGGCCACGCATGGGCCGCCGAGCGAAGACCCCACGGTCGGCTGGCAAAAACAAGCCGCGCTTGGGTTGCACTGCAGACGATGGGACAACACGCGGCACGCGGCGTCGCATGGGCGGCGTGCACGCCACGAGCCCCGCGAGGCCCCCTCCCCAGAGAGGCGAACCCACGGCGCGCACAGCCGCGCGCACGGACGGGCCCCACGAGGCCGCCCCAACGCCACCCGCACCACGATGCGGTGGCCCAGCGCGGCGGGGCACGTGCCCGCCAGCTCCCACAGCCTTGGCCAACAAGCCAGCGGCCGCACATGGGCGGACCGCGGACAAGAGAGCGCAAGAAAGCAGAGGCGGCAGCCGCACAGGCAGAGCAGCACCAGCACCCCTCCCCCACCCACGGCCCCGCACCCCGACCCTTCCCCCGCCCCAAGGACGAGGAGAGGGCAGGGGAGCGGGGCAGACGCAGGGGCAGCATTCGTGCCAGCCCACGAACCCGGCGACAGTGCGAGCACTGTCCCCGAGTTTGTGGGCTCATCACAAATATTCACTTGAGAGAGGGAACCCGTGAAACGCGGGAACCTGTTAAGGCTCGTCTCAAGGAACGCACACTAGTGGAACAAGGTCTATAGCCGCATGATTGCCATCATCGGGACCCTCTTGGACCTCAACTGAGACCCCGTAGACCCGTGAAGTGCAGGAGCCCATCAGGAGAACAGTTCGATGCCAGGCACGAGCAGTACCAGGGCCAGGACTACTACTGTGCCAGCACGTCTGGAGTGAAGCTCGCAGCGAGCACAATTCAGGAGGCGTAGGGTGTACGCATCACCAGTAGAAGATTCCAGGCCGAAAGGCCATACAAGATAGGGCAAGAGAACCTTGCCAATGCGCTCAAGGCATGCATATGCAACGCAGCCTGGAGCCCCCAGAGGAGATTCGAGGCTGGGTTGCAAGATGATGCGGTATATCCGATGTGTGGGGATCCTTGCTGCTGTGGTTGGCATGAGTTCTGGGGCGCCCGTGATTACACCAGGTGGAGCACCTCCTCACCCAGGCCACCCAAGACCTCGCGGCCACAGCTCAGGAGCACGACCAGCCAGACTGCCTCTGGCTCCGAGGACTGGTCCCATCTGACTTGGCACTGAAAATGAAACGACCATACCAAAGCCCCCAATCATCCAAGGGACGGGCGCCTTCCTGGACTCTCCTGCTCCTCGGGACGGCTGGCTTCTTGGGGCGTCGACCCCTCTGGCGGCCAGTTTTCCGGGACCCCCCGTCCCAGGAGAGTTGGATGGGTTGCGGCGATGTGGAGAAAGGATGTTCGTAGGTTAGGCCCGAAATCTGGTAATGTTATAGGCCAGCAGGCTATCAGCAGAGCTCAGCTGGGGCCATAGAGTGGTGACAGACACCATGTACGTAACGAGAGGGCACAGTATTGGTGCCCGTTGGCGATAGACTTCGAATCGCAGGCTCTGGCAAGAGTACTGGGCAGTCCTCAAGGATCAGCCAGACCAGGTTGTGTATTGCAAGGTCAAGTGTCATCTCTATGAGGATAGGGACCTGTATCCAGCGTGGGCAGTGCAGGCCAACGAGTTTGCAGCTAGGCTGGCAGGATGAGCAGCAGAGCAACTTCAGTTGCCCAGCGAATTGTCCCAGCCAGCTCTCGCGTTGGATGTGCTGGCTGAGCAGATTCGAGGGCGGATCGGAGCCATCCAGACGTCGTGGTGGACACACTACCTCGTTCAAGAGCTCCCAGCCGAGGTCAACAGAGACCGTGGGCGCGGCGCTGAGGCGACAACCACAATGATTTATGGGAACCGCCCTCCATCCGTGAAGCTCTCGCGAAATTATCAGCTTCAGGATCTTAGAAAGTGAGGAGGTCTCATGCGAAACGCCCGGCCCGACCGACCCGTCCCAAGGTGCGACAGGGAGGAGGTATCTACAAGGAGGAAGGATGGACGACGAAGAGAAGGATGGAGGAGGAGGAGGAGGAGGAGGAGGAGGAGGAGGAGGAGGAGGAGGAGGGAGGAGGAGGAGGAAGAGGAGGAGGAGGAGGAGGAGGAGGAGGAGAGGAGGAGGAGGAGGAAGAGGAGGAGGAGCAAGAGGGGGAGGAGGAGGAGGAGGATGAGGAGGAGGAGGAGGAGGAGGAGAAGGAGGAGGAGGTGGAGGAGGAGGAGGAGGGGGAGGGGGACGAGGATGCGGAGTCCTGGCGACGCGGCTTCTGCGCTGGCCCCGGCGGCGCGACGCCGCCAGCGCGGCGCCCGCCACGCCCGCCGCCGAGCCCGCGGCCAGCGCGCCGCCGCCCGGGGCGGGCCTCGGCATTGCCTTGTCGGTGGCCTGCGGCGCGTCGTCGTCGTCGTCGTTCTCGTCGTCGTCGTCGTCTTCGTCGTCGCTTTCGTCGTCGTCGTCGTCGTCGTCGTCGCCGTCATCGTAGTTCTCGTCGTCGTAGTTGTCGTCGTCGTCGTCGGCGTCGTCGTCGTCGTCGTCGTCGTCGTCGTCGTCGTGGTCGGACCTGCAGAGAGCCCGCGGCGGCGGCGGCTCCACGCAGCGACGCGTCCGCGGCGCAGGGGGCAGGGCCTGCAAGGGGAGGGCCTAGGCATCCGGCATCTGGGAACAAAAATCGGAACGGAAGTTTTGCATCGCTTTCGGCCGCTCGGGGCCCTTACCCGGCCTCGGGACGGTCAGAAAACGACTCGGGATGAAAAACCGGTCAACGGGAAATGGTCCCAAGGATGAAAAAACGGGTCCTTCAATCAGAGGGGCAAAGGTACCAATACCGCTACCCTTCACTCGTTTTCTCATTTTCGGGCCTCATCGGAGGCCTTCGTCGCCACCGCCGGATTCGCCTCGAAGTTCTGATCAGAAGGCACCTCAGGAGAAGAGGGCACCCTGAGATGGGGGCGTTGCAATTTTTCACTGCTGAGCGTTCTCGCCTGGTTTCGGACCTCAGGCCCTCACATTTCGATCCAGGTCGAAAAATGCAACGGAAAAATAAGGTTCAGGGCTCCGGCCGTGAGTTGTCACGACGCTAGATTTTGTTACGAGGATGTGAACTTGTTCAACCATGGCGATATTCCTCTATTTCGGCATCTGGGGCCAGGCATCGCGCCCCAGGACCTTCACAAATAATCTTGGGACGAATAGCTATCCCTGGGCAAGGGGTCGTGGCCGCGCATTGGAAAGAACACACCAGAGAATGTCGGGGGGAGGAGGACACGCCAGTGTTGCCGATGCCGCTCGCTCGTGCTCTGGAGCGCAAGAGAATCGGGACAGGCACGAGCATCTGCAGAGGTCCCAAATTCTGAGGATACTATGGCGGCAAGCCGACACTGTTCCAGGTATGCATCGTAAGTGATCCCACTGCATCGGGGCGGTGTGCCTCAAGAAAGCAGACCAGGATAACATCGATGTTTGTAATGCGCAGCGCCTTCGACAAGCACTGGACGTACCACACTCCAGTGGGGTACGACTGCAGAAGAAAGCCTTTGAACGCAATAAACAAAATCGAACCATACCGTTTGATTGTGTCAGCTGCCACTGATTTCGGCAGAATCGCGGCCACGCTGGGTTCAATCCCCCAATGCACGATATTCAAAGCGGGAGCCGTTGAGCCCGCCAATTTGCATGCACGGGGACGGCTGCATTTTTCAGGGGAGCACATATTCCGGGATGGACAGTGGGACCTCGGGCCCAAACCTGGCGGGCGCAAGCCTGGAAAATGACGGGCGCGGCGCCCCCTCGAGAACCGAAAACGGACAATTCACTAATCGACGTGCTAGGGTGGGCGTTCTGTCCACCCCCGAATATTGGGAGCATCGCCCGGATGAAACAAATATCGTCGGAGGTCTGGGCCTGGAGATCTTCCGGGGGGCAGCGGTCTCGGTGTCTTCCTGTTCCCACCCCCAGGCCAGCACGGGGGGCCGTGAAGCTGCAGGGGAGCAGGCCGCCCACGCCAGCCCCAACGAGGGCAAAGCCGGCGGCGCCTCGCAGCGTGCTCATGCCGCCCATGATTCGCTGCCCGTCGCGCGCGCGGGAGGCCCGAAAATTTTGCAGCGGTGCTGCGCGGAGGAGGCCTTCTTGAGCCCAAACGGCTGCGGACCGCAGAGGAGGAGAAGGAGATTAAGTTCGGTTCGGTTACGAGGGCCCCATGGGGAAGAAGACTGGTCAGTCAATCGGTGACGGCGGCGCCGACGCCGACGCAGACGGCGAAGGCGACGGCGGCGGCGGCGGCAGCGGCGACGACGACGGCGACGACAACGACGACAACGACGACAACGACGACGGCGACGACGACGAGGACGGCGAAGACGACGGCGACGGCGATAGCGACGGCGTCGGCGACCAGGAGGGAAGACTGTGCTGATCTGCAACCCCGACGTCAAGATCCACAATGCCCCTGGCGGAGCTTTGGACAGCGCGGCAGGGACAACTGAGGAGCGCCCTCGATCGACGCAGACCGAGCGAAAGAGGCAGGAATGAGCAGACGAAAGACAGGACCGAGGGCCAACCGAGGGCCAGGCGCGACCACAGCAACCGACGGGCAACCGACAGCCACCGAAAAATAACCAAAACCAGCCAGGAAGGGGCAGACCAGAGACCGAGCGACCGAGGGTCAGTCGAGGGCCAGGCGCGACCACAGCAACCGAAAGACAACCGAAAAATAACCAAAACCAACCAAGAACGGGCATGCGAGAGACCGAGCGACCGAGGGCCAGCCGAGGGCCGGGCGCGACCACGGCAACCGACGGACAACCGAAAGACAACCGACAAATAACCAAAACCAGCCAGGAAAAAGGCAGACCAGAGACCCAGCGACGGAGGCTCAACCGAGAGCCATGCGCGACCAGAGCAACCGACGGACAACCGACGGACAACCGACGGACAACCGAAAAAAAACAAAACCAGCCAGGAAGGGGCAGCCGAAGACCAATGCAACCAACGGGCAAGCGACAACAAGCCCAAACAACGAAAATCAGCCCGGAAGGGGCAACCATTAAGTAGTGCGCGACCATGGGACAAGAAACCGAACGCAGAAGAAGTTGCCAGCCCCTGATATGCCCAAACACGCCGTGCCATAAGAAACTGGCAGGGGCTAACACGCAAAACCAGCTTTCTTTTTGACCGCGGTGGGTGTAAAGGCCGATGGAATCCCTTGCGAGACGTGATTGGAGACGACACCAGCGGGCAGTCTGAGGGCTGATCCTTCTCCTGAGTCCCCTCCTCCTCATCATCACCACCATTATCGTCCCCACCATCATCATCAGCAGCAGCATTAGCATCAGCACCAGCTTCAGCATCATCGTCGTCAGAATCGCAACCACCACCATCATCATCCTCACCCTTATCAACACCATCGAAATGATCAACTTCATTACCGTGATCATCACCACCAGCCTCATCATCAACGCCACGATCGATATCATCATCAGCAACATCATTCGCATCACCTTCGTGCCAATCATCACCAACAGCGTCATCATCGTCATCGTCATCATCGTCACCATCATCGTTGTCGTTGTCGTTACCATCCAGCTTACCACCGTCAGCAGCATCATCATCGTCACCATTGTCACCATCATCATCATCATCCACATCCGGATCATCATCATAACACCATCATCATCAGCACCCTCATTCTCGTCATCATTAGCATCGCCAACACAATCATAATCCTCGCGATCATCATCATACCCATCACCAGCATTACCATCGCCACAATCCACAGCCTCATCATCACCAACACCATCATCAGCATAATCACCGTCGCCGCCTGCACGATCATCATCCTCATCCCCGTCATCCTGACCATCGTCCTCATCGCAATCCTGATCATCACTACTATCACTATCACCATAATATCAATCTTCATCATCACCATCAACCTCAGCATCGTAACCATCATCATCGTCACCAACATAGTCACCTAGAGCATCACCATCACCAGCATCATCATCAAAATCATCATCATCATCAGCATCATCTTCATCGCCATCACCACAATCTCCGTCATCATCACCATCGCCATTACCATCACCATCATCACCATCACAGGCATCGTCATCATCATAATGATCCTGGCCATCATCATCGTCATCACCATCACCATCATTATCATCTTCATGCTCATCATCACTATCGGCATCACATTCACATAAAACACCATAACCATTATCAACGCCGTCACCATCACCATCATGATCATATCCGGATCGTCATCATGACTTTCACCATCACCGTCATCATCGCCAGCATCATCATCACCATCATCAGCATCATCATCGTCATCACCATCACTATCATCATTGGCAGCACCATCATCATCATCACCATCGTCAAGACCCTCACCGTCGTCATCATCATCATCATCATCATCATCATCATCATCATCATCGCCATCATCATCATCATCGTCATCACCATCAACATCACCATCATCATCGCCAGCATCACCATCATCGCTCATCGTCATCACCATCACCCTCATCACAGCTGATCGTAATCACCATCACCCGCATCGTCGTCATTATCATTATCACAATCATCAGCATCTTCGTCAGCATCACAAGCGCCATAACCATCACCAACAACATCAAAAGCATCATCATGATAATGATCGTCACCACCAACATCGTCATCATTACCACCATCACCATCACTGGCATCATCATCATCATCGTCACCACTATCACCATCACCATCACCATCCGCATCACCCTCATTATCATCTCTCATCGCAATCACCATCGCCATCAAAATAATCGTCATCACCATCACCAGCATCGGCATCATCATCATAATCTCCGTCAGCATCACCATCACCATCATCATCATCAACATCTAAATCATCATTTTCAACACCATCATTGTCATCACCACCGCCATCACTATCACCGGCACTATCATCATCATCAGCATCACCAGCACTAGCATCATCATCATCAACATCATCATCTTCATCATCATCATCATTACCACGATCATCATCATCGTCATCATGACCGATCTTCGCCACGACTACCACCAGCATCGCCATTATCATCGTAATCACCATCACCAGCATCGTCATCAGCATCATCATCGTCCGCATCACCATCATCATCACCATCATCACAAGCATTACCGTCATCAGCATGATCATCACCAACATCATCGACATCATCACAAGCATGACCATCGCCATCACCATCGCCATCACCATCATCATCACCAACGCTCTTCGTCATCACCATCACCATCATCATCATAATCATAGTCATCACAATCAGACACCAGCATCGTAAACATCATCATCGTCGGCATCACCATCACTATCAACATCACCATCATCATCACAAGCATCATCATCATCAGCATCATCATCGTCATCACCATCACCATCACAGGAATCATCAGCACCATCACAATCAGAAAAATGATCAGCATCATTGTCATCACCATCACCTTCACAACCACCATCACCATCACCATCATCATCATCATCGTCATGGTCGTTCATCGCCATCACCATCACCATCTTCACAATCATCGTCATTACCAGCATCGTCATCGTCGTCATCATCATCGTCAGCATCATCACCATCACCATCAATGTCACAAGCATCATCAGCATCATCATGATCATCATCACAATCATCGTCACCATTACCACCATCACCATCATCAGCCTCATCATCATCATCATCACCATCACCATGGTGATGATGATGATGGTGGTGGTGATGGTCATGATGATGACGTTGATGCTTGTGATGGTTGTAATGGCGATGCCGATGCCGACGATGATGCTATGATGGTGATGACGATAGTCATGCTGATAACGGTAATGTGTATGACGATGAGCGGTCATGATGGTGATGGTGATGACGATTATGGTGGTGGTGATGATGATGACGATGATCATGGTGATGCAAGTGATGGTGATGGTGGGGATGATGACGGTGATGGTGGTGATGCTGACAATGATGATGCTTGTGATGATGATGTTGGCTGTTGTGGTGATGATGATGCTGACGATGATGGTGATGACGATGCTGGTCATGGTCATGGCGACGATTATGTCGATGATGGTGATGGAAATGACGATGAGTGGTGATGTTGGTGATGATGACGATGATGGTGGTGTCATCACCATCACCATCACCATCATCACATACATCAACATCATCATCATCATCATCGGCATCGGTATCGTCATCATCATCGCTCATCGTCATCACCATCCCCATCATCACCAAAAACATCACTATCACCATCACCAGCATCGTCATCCTCATCATGGTCATAATCGTCAACATCACCATCACCGTCACCATCATCATCACAAGCATCATCGTCATCATCATGATCATCACCAAAATCATCGCCATCATCACCACAATCAGCATCATCGACAGCATCATCATCATCATCATCACCGTAAGCGCCACGGTCATTATCATCATCCTCATCATCAAAATCATCGGCATAATCACTTGCATCATCGTCATCACCATCACCGTCATCATTACAATCATCTTGATCACAATCACCATCATTATTTTATCATCATCGTCAGCATTACCATGACCATCACCATCACCATTATCATCACAAGCATCATCAATTTCATAATGATCATCACCACCATCATCGTCACCATCACCACCATCACAATCGCTGGCATCATCATCATCGTCATCACCAGTACCATCACCATCACCATCACGCCTTCATCAACATCATCATCATCACCATCATCATCATCATCGGTATCGTCATCATCATCGCTCATCGTCATCACCATCCCCATCATCAGCATGATCATCACTATCACCATCACCAGCATCGTCATCCTCATCATGGTCATAATCGTCAACATCACCGTCACCATCACCGTCACCATCATCATCACCAGCATCATCATCGTAATCATCATGATCATCGACACCAACATCGTCATCACCACCGACATCACCATCAACGGCATCATCGTCATCATCATCATTACCGTCACCACCATCATCATCAGCATTATCATCCTCATCACCATCACCAGCGCCGTAATCATCATCACAACCACCATCATCATCATAATCAGCATCATCCTCATCGTCGCCCTCATCGTCATCACCGTCACAATCACTATCATAATCATCGTCACCCTCACCAGCATCCTCATCATCATCATCGTCATCATCGTCAGGATCACCATCACCAAAACCATCACGATCATAATCATCATCACACTCATCATCATGATCAATACCACCGTCATCGTCATCATCACCACTATCATAGTCATCTACATCACCATCACTTTCACTGTTGTCAATATTATCATCATCAGCATCACCATCATCGTCACCGTGACCATCATCATTAGCATCGGCATCGCAATCATCGTCATCATCATCGCTAACAGCATCGCAATCACCATCGTCATCATCATCACTTTCATCGCCATCTCCAGCATCGTCATCACCATCATCATCATCATCGTCAGCGTCACCATCGTCACCATCATCATCATGATCATCATCGTCATCACCATCACATTCAAAAATATCATCATTAACACCATTATCATCGTCACCATGACCACCATCATCTTAATTTAAATGATCATCGTCATCACCATCACCATCACCATTATCATCATCAGCAGCATCATCACTATCACCATCATCCTCAGCATCATCCCCATCATCCTCATCGACACCACCATCACCATCATCATCATGATCATAATCATCATCATCGCAATCATCTTCATCACCATCACCATCATCATCATCATCATCGGCATCATAATCGTCATCGTCAACAACATCAACACAATCATCATCATCACCAATCGCATCGTGACCACCATCACTATCATTACCATCATCATTACTACCATCATCGTCACCACCATCATCATGATCATCACCACCATCATCAGCATCATTAGTATCATCACCATCGTCCATCGTCAGCACCGTCACCATCATCATCATCACCATCATCATCATCGACATCACTCTCACCATCATCATCAGCATCATCATCATCATCACAAACATCATCATCATCGGCATCTTCATCGTCAGGTCAACACCATCACCTCCATCATCATCATCGTCGGCATCATCGTCATCACCATCACCATCACCATCATCCTTATGACCACCAGCATTATATTTATCGTCATCATCGTCACCATCATCGGCATCGTCATCCCCCATCACCATCCCCATCATTATCATCATCGCCACAATCACCACCACCATCATCATCAACAGTATCATAATCATCATCATCACCATCATCAACATCATCATCATCAGCATCATCATCGGCATCATCAGCATCATCACGATCAGCATCATCATCGTCAACTCCATCATCAGGACCCTCCTCTCCCTCCCTGCGGTTGCACCCGCCGCGGAGGCGGGCGGCGGGTCGGGCGCGCCGGAGGGCGCGGTGCCCGGCCGCTCCGCGAGGCTGCGCGCGCCCGTGAGCGGGGAGCCGTCGGGCGGCGTGCCCTGGCGAGCCGAAGGGGGGAGGGGAAGGAGGGGTCGGTCGGTCGGTCGGATCGGATATTGAGGCGGGAAGGGAGGGCAGGGAGGGAGGGGTGGTAGAGAGGGAGGGGAGCAAGGCAGGACGGGAAGGACGCGGAAAACGAGGAGGGGTGGGGAGGGGGGAAGGGGGGGAGGGGGGGAGATTCGGTTTCTTTACAACCAGAACAACCACTTTACAACCATATGGACACGCGGGGGGAGATTCGGTCTCTTTACGACCAGAACAACCACTTTACAAGCATATGGGTTACTTTACAACCAACATAGGATTGGAAAGTATGGTTTTTCATCGAGAACGTCCACTTTGCAACCAGAACGGCCCACTTTACAACCAGAACGGACCACTTTACAACCAGAACGGGCCACTTTACAACCAGAACGGACCACTTTACAACCAGCTCAGAGCGGCCGTGCGTGTTTGGGCGTTCCGCAAAGTGCTGCAGAGCAAGTGGGCGCTCTGAAAAATGCCCCAGAGCAAGTGGGCGCTCTGAAAAATGCTCCAGAGCAAGTGGGCGCTTTCAAAAGTGCTCCAGGGCGCGCGGGCGCTCTGAAAAGTGATCCAGGGCACGTGGGCGCTCTGGAGCCCGAGCGCCTGAACTCTCTGCGCAGGCCCCAGCGATGCCTCTGAGCCCGAGGACCTGGACGCCCTGCGCAGGCCCCAGCGATGCCTCTGAGCCCGAGGACCTGGACGCTCTGAGCAGGCCCCAGCGATGCCTCTGAGCCCGAGCGCCTGGCCGCTCTGGCGCTCTGAGCCCAGCAGACTAAGACAGGGCTTGCTAGCAGGGGGCAAGCGGCCTCAACAAGGGCCCCGTGCTCGCACGGGAATAAGGCGACAGCGTACGCAGGAAGGCTCAGGGCGACGCGCTGCCCATTTTAGGGGTCACTCACAGGAAGCGAGCCCAGTGGCCTCCACAAGGGCCCAGCGCTCCAGGGAACTAGGCCATTGGCACCGCGGGTCTCTTGGGCCACGTTGGCCCCTGAAGCCCCACGGTGTTCTGCAAGGGGCTAAGCGCGCCAGCTCCAGTTGGCCCCCTGCTGCTCCTCGTCTTGGAAGATCGAGGTTCAACGTTCCGAATAAATGCAACTATTTCGAAGATCGTTTCTTCCAGCGTCAGCCACAGTGCCAGCGCAGCAACGCAGGTATCCTGCTCGGGCAGCAGCCTCTGCCACCGTGCCAGCGCAGCAGCTTGAGCCACCGTGACAGCGCATCACCGCCACCTTTGTGCCTGCTACCACCACACTTACCGCTGCAGCCCCGCTACCTCCACAATTCCGACTGACCCCCCGCTACTATTGCAAATCCCATTGCAGCCCAGCTACCACCACAGTTCCCACCGTTGCCTGGCGACCACCACAGTTGCCACCGCAGCTTCCCAACACCATGCAGTTCCCATTGTAGCCCCCGCTACCACCACATCTCCCACTACAGCTTTCCACTGCCATGCAGCTCCAGTCTTGGACGGGACCATGGTTTATTCGCATGTCCTGCGCGACTAGCCTTCGCCCGTCAGAAAAAAGGCAGAGCAAGCAATGGCAGAACTGACCGACAGAGCTTAGAGTGCAGGTCAAAACTCGAATCCGCCCACCAGCACGCAACATGCCATAGCGCATCGCCAACTCGTGCGCAGTGCTTCTTCGTGCGCGATGGGCAACTTTACAACCAACATGCCTCAAAGAGCCCAAAGCCACCCTTGCGCTTGCCCACGGAGATGTCAGGGAAAGGCACGCGTGCATTCAATATGTGTTTTTACTTGCCTGGTTGTAAAGTGCCCTTCCTGGTTGTAAAGTGCCCTTCTCGGATTTTGTAAGCTGGTTGTAAAGTGACCCATCTGGTTGTAAAGTGCGCTTCTGGTTGTAAAGTGACCCACACGCGGGAGGGGGGGAGGGGGGGGGGGGGAGGAGGGGGAGGAGGAGGAAAAGGAGAAGAAAGAAAAAAGAAGAACGGGAAGAAATGGGAGGAGCAGGAGGAATGAGGAGGAGGAGCAGCAGGAGCAAGGAGAAGAGAGGTGGAGGAGGAGGAGGAGGAGGAGGAGGAGGAGGAAAACGACGATGACGACGGCGCCGACGACGATGACGATAGCGATGAGAAGAAAGTGGAAGAGGAAGAGGAGGAAGCGAAGGAGGAGTGGGAGGTGACGAAGGGAAGAAGGGGAAGAGAGAAGAAGAGTGATAAGGCAAGGAGGAGCGGGAGGAGGGGAACGAAGGAGGAGGAGATGGAAGAGAGAAAAACTAGAAGGACTGGGGGGGAGCAAGAGGAGGAGGAGGAGGAGGAGAAGAAGGAGGAGGAGGAGGAAGAGGGGAAGGAGGAAGAACAAAAAAGGCGGCGAAGCGGGCAGGAAGGAAGGAGGAGGGAGACCGCCAGGCTGGTCGCTCTGCGCGCAGCGGGTGACGCGCAGCGAAGCGCGCAGTGTGGCGGCATGAGCCCCCCGTACGCACACAAAAGCACACACACACACACACACGCACGCACGCACGCACGCACGCACGCACGCACGCACGCACACACACACACACACACACACACACGTACGGGAACGCTCATGGAGCATCGTGCGGGCGCACGACGCGAAGTGCTGTTCCTCCGCCTGCCACTCCTCGTCTGCCAGCCCGCATCCTCATTCCTCCCCCTACCCCCCTCCCCTGCTCCGTTCCATCCTCCTCCACCTCCTCGGGCTCTTCCTCCTCATCCTCCCCTCCCCCATCCACCTTGTCACGCCCCATCCTCATCCTCGTCCCCTTCTGCTAATATACGCCATCGCCCTCATCACGCCCCATCCTCCTCCTCCTCCTCCTCCTCCTCTTCCTCCTCCTCCTCCTCTTCCTCCTCCTCCTCTTCCTCCTCCCCCTCCTCCTCAACCTCCTCCTCCTCCTTTTACCTCCTCCTCCCCTTCCTCCTCATCAGTACCATCGTCATCATAATCATCCTTATAACCCCTCCTGCACATTTTCACACTCCACCTCCTCTTCTGTCCTGATCAGCTTCGCCCTCTGAGAATGAGCAGTATGGGCAGCTGCTGCCGATACTGAACTATTATCGTCAGCACCATCACAGCCTCGTCCTCCCCTCTCCGTCCTGCATCGTCCCTGCCGCCCTCATCACTCCCGCCTCCCGCATCCTCCCTCCACCGTGCTCCCTCCGCCTCCCTCCGCCGTCCTCCCTCCTCGACGCCCACCGCGTTCCTGGCACACGCGAGTCGGCCTGGCCGCGTGTTGCTGCCCAGCCCTCTCACGGCTCCAGGAAGGGGGGGCCCCCCCAACCTCTGCCTCCCCCTCCCAGGCAGTGCAAACGGGGGGGGGGGTCACCACTGACAGGGGTCGCAACCTCCTCCAGGGAACGGGCGCCCCCCTTGGATTTTTCCCGCACCCCGATTTCCAGGAGGACGTGGTGGCCCCCCCTACTGCCCGACCCTGCCCATTCCCCTCCCTCTCCTCGCAAGCTCGAGAAAGCAGTTGAACGACATGCTCAGATCGGAGGTGAGCAGTTTTACGACCTGCTCAGGTCGAAGACAGCCCAGGGTCCCAATCCTTGGGCCGAGCGCCCCGGGACCGAGCGCAAGGGGGTCCCACTCCCCGGGCCGCCCCTGGGATCTCGACTCTCGAGCCGCACCCGGCGTCCCCAGGTCCGTCACACCACCTCTGCCCCTCCCAGTCCCCTCCCCTCCCCGTCCTCTCCGCACCCTCGCCTCTCTTCCCCTCGCGCACCTCCTCCCCCTCCCCGCACGCCCCCCGTCCGAGACGAAGGCAAGACAAAGACAGGCTCGGACGATGATAAGCCGGGAAACTCTGAGAGCCGGCGGGTCTGGAAGATGTCTCGGGCGCCGCGGCACGTCCGGAACGCTCCAGAACGCTCCGGGAGCGGTCTGGAAGGCTCTGGGGCCAGCTGTCCTGATCCCAGGCCTGCCTGACTATCCCCAGCCCGCGATCCATCGCCACCCTCACTATCCCATCATCAAGACCCCAAATCCCGCCTGAGGACCTCGCAGCAAAACCTTGGACTCCCCCTCCGCCCCGAGCCCGTCGTTTCTTGAAGTCTACCCCTCCTCCTCCTCCCCCTCCTTTTCTTCCTCCCCTCCCCCTTCCCCTCCCCCTCCTCCCACCTTCTCTTTTCTGCCATCGAAGGCCATACATCAGCAGACACATCTGCCATAACTCGGCGAGAAGCGCGAGCTGACCATGACTTGTTTCGTCTGGAAATGAGCAATATATAATTGGCTCGACAGAAATGCCCCCCTCATCATAGTGCTTACCCGACGAGATGCGATGCCAGGTCTACCTCTTGATGACAGTGGGAGGTCTACAAAACAAGCCTGGACCCTTGACATGGCCCCTGATCTATATAACTTTACAGCTCACGCGAAAGAGAACCAACGAGTTGTCAGAGCAGACTCTGCACCTCCGAACTCCTCTGGTAGTCTCCCATGGATGTCGTCTTCGCACGACGTGAAGACGAGAGGGAGGAGGGAACAGGTCCACCCACGAGAACTCCACCAGAGGCCAAAGAGGAAGGAGAGCGGCACCAATGGGGAATCAGATGTTCTGGCACAGATCCCCGAGCTCCCAGAGCCCAAATCATAATGTCACCGAGCGGCCAGTGTAGCATCAACATCAGCCAAGGCGCTTCATGTCCTTACAAACTCTTCTGCCGACCCGATCCCTGGCTCGTCACGCACGCGGTGAGCATCGATCCTGGCTGTTGAGGATCTTAGGCGACCCTTGGCAGACGCTGGGCCCTGAAGCAACAAGCCCGAACACGCGTGCTTCGGAGGCTTGAGCGGTTCGAAGCCTTGGGAGTGCTGCCGAACAGCATTGCTACAGCCACTGGAAGCATCGGCCGCGCTTCCGAACACAACACCCGGACCGCAGAAGGCTGAATATTCAGCAGCCTGGGGACACCGCGCAGATGGAGGCCAGACTGAGCGGGGGGAGCGGGCGGGGTAACTTCGCACAATAGTTCGGCTTTCTGGCCGACCATGGCTACATACCAAGCGCCCCCGCACAGGTCCAAGGCAGGACAACGGACGCACGACCCGTCGACGGAAAGAGAGCCCCTGATTTCAAGGTGAGGAGAGGCGGGCATTGGCGAGGAAGCCACAGGGATAACGACTTCAAAATTCCCCCAATCCACCAAAGCCTCCCCGTCTAGAGCCAGCCTGGGAAGGCCGTCTCCTGGATGCCTGAAGGGCTCCGCAAGTGAAAAGAAGCCACTCACAATCTTCACAATCACACCGAAGGGCAGCAGGAATGACGTCGGCGTCACTGATGGCATCCTTACCCTGCGCAAAGGCCTGACACTCCTACCTACGGTGTCATCCCGCGTCCTGCGGCCGGGAACGTTTGCTTAGCGTGTCGCAGCGGCGGCCCCAGCGACGCTCCGCTCCGCGGGGCGGGAGGCTAAGAAAAGCTCGGGACGTGGATGCTTGGGAATCGCGAAGTGGACAGCGTGTCGCGCCGAAGCGCCGTGGGTCAGAACCAGCAGCGCGACACGCTACGCACAAGTCCCCGACCGTCACCACCGCCTGGCGAGCACAGCCTGCCGTCCTGCCGGCCTGGCAGCCTGCATGCGCCGCAGACTTGGCCGCCTGGTCGCAACTGCAAGCCCCAATCACGAACGGATGGCCTATCCTCAAGACTGGTGCGCTTGGATCGGAGCTTAGCAGTGGTCATCATAATAACTAAACACGCGCCCTGAACAGAGAGGCAGAAGGGCGCTTCTGGACACGGCGAGCCTCTCGGCCACGAAGGTGTTCACCGGCCTAACTAAGTCCAGGGAGCGGCCCGAAAACGAGAGCCCCTCCTGGGCCCAGAGTGATCCTAGCTTGAGCGTCTTGACTGTAAGGACAGCAGCAGGGCGGACGCGGGACCCTTCACTGTGGCCCAAGACCGGTCATC
>CAUYUJ010007891.1:877224-887224 GCA_963575745.1 Prorocentrum cordatum
GGCGGCCTGTGAGCGGTGCTCGGAGACGCGTGCGCTCCTGCTGGACTCGGCGCGGGTTTCTTGGTCGGGTTTGGGGTCGTCCCGGGGCGCACTCTGGAAACCTCTCGTTGGTTTCCAGAGTACTGTTTGGGGTCTCTGGTCTGGGCTCTTGGGTGGGTCGGGCCGTCCCCGCGGGGGTGGGGCGCGTGGCTTCCGTGACCCGTGCGGGTCTCGGAAGGCGCTCGCTCCTGTCGGCGCCCTGTCTTAGGTCCTCGTCGCCGCGCGGTCCTGGCAGGCGCCGTCGGGCTACTCGTCCGAAGCGACGAGTGCCGTGGCGACGTGGCTTGCGAGCTGGGCGCGAGAGGCGCGCGCGCCTCCCCTGGGCGACGCCGCGCGCCAGCGGCTGGGCCTCGACCTTGCCGCCGCCGCGCCGAGGGCCGCGCGAGAGAGAGAGAGAGAGAGAGAGAGAGAGAGAGAGAGAGAGAAATAAAGAAAGAAAGAGAGAGAGAGAGAGAGAGAGAGAGAGAGAGAGAGAGAGAAATACATCTATATATATATATATATACAGAGAGAGAGAGAGAGAGAGAGAGAAATAACGAAATAAAGAAATAATTGTAATACATAAAGAAATAAAATGATGCATAGAGGGAGAGGGAGAGAGGTATATGCTCATGGGCCCTATTGATTCCGATTGTGCCCGATCGATTGTTTCACCCAACATATGTTTATGATTCCCCTCGGTTGCTATTGCGTCCGATTGGTCCCTAGTGAGTCCTAGCTCTCCCGCTCGATTCCGATCGGTTCCTGGCGATGCCGAAATGGACCCTCTTGTTTCCTGCTGCTTCCGAGCGACCCGGATTGATTGCGATCGATTTCTTATCCCGAGTGATTCCCGCGCCGATTCATTCCCGCTGAGTCCTGCGCGGCTGCCGCCACGGCCCCGCGCGCCGCGTGCAAAGAAAAAGCGATGGAACAAGCGCTGCTCGTTTTCGCGGCGCGACGCTCACTGGGCCCGGAGCGCCGCAAATATTGGCAGCCCTTCGGCGCTGATGGGCAGCGCGACCACGCCCTCTGCGCGCGCAGCAACTGTGAGCCTTTGCGGGATTTCCCTGCCCCGCATGCTGCCCAGCATCAGGGCGCAGATGCCGCTATGTCGACGGTCGCGGAGGTGGGCAAGCAGCTGGCGTCTCAGCACCAGATATCCAACCCTGCATGGAGCTGTGCATGTACTGGCGAGCATCGCGCAAGGCCCAGACTGGAACCTAACAGAAACCACATTCGCTGCCCGAGCTACTTGACCGCGGACAAAATCACGCGGTTCGGAAAGGTATTTTTGGGCCCCATTTGGTGGTTTGCGCAGTTTTCGCTTTCAGACGCCTCGTTCGAACTGCCATGACGCGCTTGGGCTGCTGGAAGAAGACGCCGACCCCGCGGGGTCCGCCCCGGCGGCCTCTGCGCGACGAAGCTCTTCCACGAGGAGGCCATGGGCGCGTTCTGTCCGCCTTCCACGCTGATCAGTGAACCAGCCCCTCGCACTCAGGCGCTGGGCCCGCCCATCGAGCGACGCGCCGCCTCGAAGCAGAGCAGATGCGCAAATATGGAGTCTTGCGTTCGCGGGGCCCGCGCGCGGCCGAGTCCAAGCGCTCGCGCGCGCGTCCGTTTCCTGCTCTCTACCTCGGTACCTTGGTTTATCCTTTCGCTGGAGTAGCTCCCCTCCTGGCCATGGGCCCGAAGCAGAGGGGCGGTCTTTGGGCGCGCTGGAGCAGGAGCGCCTGCGGGCGTTGCTGCCTCCCCGCCCCCAGTGGCCGCAGCGGGGGGCGCGGGAGATATCGCCCTCGGCAGGAGACGGCACAGCGCAAGCGCGTGGCCCAGAGCGCCCCGCGCAGCACTGCGCGCCTTCGGCGCCACTGCAGATGCCGGCGTTTAAGCGCGAGCGCGCGCGCAGCGACCCCCGGGAAATGGGGCTGCCCTGCCATTTCGCCGTCGCGCGCCCAGTCAGGAGTGGCATTCTGCGCGCGGCCGCAGAACAGGCGCGTGATGCTTCGGAACGAGCCCCCCTGCTGGTGCGCGGCTTCAATTGCCCGACGCCGCCAGGCAGCGAAAAGTCCGCCTTCGCGATCCGATTCGTGGATCGGAACAAGCTGGTCTCTGACTCTGCGGCCGCGCGACCTCCGAGAAGTCTCCGAGGGCGCCGATGCGTTGCCAATGGTTCCGATGCTTGAGGCCTGCTCTCTCGCGGCTGCGGGCGGCGAAAATAATCGGCTTCGCGCAGGGGGAGCGGCCGCGCCATCAGTGCTCCGCCCAAGCATGCCGAGCGTTTCGATTTAAACAGGAAGCGGCTCCCGGCAATTTGGCCCAGGCGCGCATTGCCAGCGACGAAGGCTTGCGCGGGTCGACGCGCGCGAAGCTCTCCCAGAACGTCTCTTCGGACAGAGGCTGCGGTGAACAGCTGGCGCCGGGGAATGAGCGCCCGCTTGGGGGCCTCGCGCGCGGGGGGGGCCTCTCTCGGCTGCAGCCGCGAACTGCCCCCGCCTTCGAGCGCGCGCGGCTTCATGTCCTCGCTGGAATGCGCGCGTCGCCCGGCAGGTCTTGGACGCGACGATCAGCGCGATGGCTGTCGCCCGATCCCGGCGCCCGCCAGTCTCCTGCGCGGGGCCGGCGGGGCGCGGCGCATTTCGAGGCAGCGTCGCGATCGCCCTGGCACTGACGCCCCCTTGCTTCCCGTTGACCAGGCCGCCCGATTTCGCGCCGCAGTCGCCGCGCTCCAGGTGGGCGAGCGAGGGTGGCCGGATGCGGTGCGTGGCTCTGCTGCTGAGGCCCCCCAGAGGATCGTCGGTCGCGCCCTGCGCATCGCGCGTTCGATCCTCTTCCAGGTGGTCTTCGAGGTAGGCAGGGATCTCCACAGTGGCCGCGATCGGGGGCACGCCTGGCCTGCGCTCCAAGTTCTTGGTTGTTTTAGGCCTGGCCTGTTTTAGGCCCTCCAGTTGTGCCGCGCGCTCGGAGGTTCTGCGAGACGGCTAGTTTGTCGCCGCTTCCCTTTTTCCCTGAGACCTCTGGGGCGGGGAGTGGGTCGGGGGTGGGGGCGGGGCGGGCGGTGCAAGGGGCACTGTCGTCCTCCCGGGTTCCAGCCTGAACCGGCCTGGCGTGAGACCCATGCAGGTTTCTCTGACGCCAGCGACTCGGGCGGCGACGACCCTGCCCGCGACGCGAGGCAGTGGGCCGAGTGGCGTCTCCATCGCTGGCCACGCCTTTTTCAGACCACTGGCCAGCGCGCTCGCGGCTGAGCTTTGTCAGGTCAAAAAAAGCACATCTGGCCCGCGCCCCGAGCCGGACTTCGGCGGGGCGAGAACATTCTGCGCTTGCGAGCGGAAAAGGCCCCGCGCAGTGCCGGGGGCCTCTGGCGCGAGGGGGAGTTGGACCTTTCGCGAGGAGGGATACTTGAGATCCCAATCGAAGACCGAGCCGAGACGCCACCAATCAGGAGGCAGCTGGAGAGGCAGAAGGAAGTCTAGCATAATGCAGGCTGCCGCGAATTCTCCCGAGTGCGACTCCCCGCAGCTCCCGGCGCGCGCGAAGCAGCGGCCGCGGCGCCCCCCCCCCCCCCCCTAACCTGGGAGGGGGTCCACGCGCGTCGCGGCGACCGGCCGTCCTGGGGCCCGGCGTCAAGGTTGCGGGGTCAGGCGCTCGTCGCCGCGCAGCCGTCTGCCGCGTGCAACGCCGAAGCAATTCCTGGACGGCGCGCGGGCTCGCCTGCGCCTCTGGGGGCGGGGCGGGCAGGCCTCCATGGGGAAGTTCGCCGTTCCAGCATCGCGGCGCCAAGTTGATCTGGCCCATTTTCGCATTCGCTTGCGGCGCCAGCAAGGTCGCGCACCCTTTGGAGCAGCTGCAGCGGCGTAGTCCTGCGGCGAAGCACGGTCGAGCACCACCGGACGCGGGGGGGGGGGGGGGGCGGTCGGGGGGGGGGGGGGGGGGGGGGGGGGGGGCGCAATTCTGCTCTCTGCCGCCCTCGCCCGGGCAGTCCGGGAGCTCGGGGTGAAGTGCCGCGTCGATTGCGGGCAGCTGCGCCGGTCGCTCAAGATGCGATCACTCGAATCTCCGCGCGCGGAAGAGGGCTGCGCGACCGCCGGGCGACCTGGCGGTTGCGCGTTGGTCGCGCGCGCCTGGGCGCGGGGCCGAACGCTGAATCTGGCCCCGCTGCGCGCGGCGAGGCGGGCGTTTCAGGGCGCCGCTGGACCCCCGAAAGAAGGCGAGCCCACGGAGGGACAAGAGGGCATATCGCGCTTTCCGCTTGCTCAGGGCCGCCGGCGGAAATTCTCCGCGACGCGCAGCGCGAGTCTTGCCCGCGGGGCCGGCGGCGCCTTCTCGTCGACGCGGCGGCGAGCCCTTGGTAAATGAGCGCCATTCTGGGGCTGGTGTTCCGAGAGAAAAAGACGATTGGCTTTGGCGCGCTGCTGCGGCTTCGCGCCGCCAGGTCTAAGTTCGCAGACGCAGGGCCCCGAGCGGCCGTCGCCTGCCCCGCGCCACGTCGCGTAGCAATGGCGCGGCAACGGCGAAGAGCGACGCTGCGTCGCTGGCGATTTCGGAGATCGCAACGGCTCCGGCCACTGGCACCCCGCGCGCGATCTCCCCGCTGGAGCGCGCAGCGGCGCATCTGGGCCTCGCTGCCGCGGGGGGGCGGAGGCGCGAGTCACGAAGGCGAGCGTTCAACGCGTAATACGGGGATGCTGCAGCGTTTCCACCGAGGACGCCCGAGCCGGCGAAGGAGCAACTTCGAGCCCTTTGGGGCAGCGGTGGCGTCGAGGACCAGACGCCGGCAATATCATTGGCGAGCGCCCGGGCAGGGGCGATCTAGAGCCGTTCGAGCGGAGCCCAAGGAGTCCATCTGGACATGAAGGAACTGCGTGCTCGCCTGCAAAGCTATCCGCCTCGCGGTCCTCTTCTGGAAGGCCGCGAGGAGCGAAGGGGGCCTGGCGCAGAGCGCAGAGCCATGGGGCCCCGGTAAGGACGACGGACTCGGTCGGCCCCGCGACGATGTCCGTGGGGAGCCATGGGGGCCAGCTGAGTTCGAGCACAGCGATGAACTCCTCGGGGCCTACCTGTCCAGTTCCGCGGGGAGCAGAGACAGGGGCCCTGTCGCATCCAGATGAGGGGCTCGACAGGCCGCGCCGACGCGGCACCGCGCGATGATAGGACTCTCGCATCCAAGGAGAATTGCCACCATTTTTTTGGGGCACCTTCGCGCTGTTCCCCAGTTTCGGCGGCGGCGTCCACCGCCTTGGGGGCGCCAGGGACGGCTCGCTCTCAGGTCTTCACCTGCCCTGTACCCCCTCGCACGGCAGTTCTCTTGATTTCTGGATGTAGTTCCAGCCGTTCACTCTCGTCCTCCTGCTTCCTCCTTTGCTTGAACCCCTCC
The DNA here is from genome assembly GCA_963575745.1 of Prorocentrum cordatum. Lineage (NCBI taxonomy): Eukaryota > Dinophyceae > Prorocentrales > Prorocentraceae > Prorocentrum > Prorocentrum cordatum. The sequence continues at coordinate 882,617 of CAUYUJ010007891.1, forward strand.
TCTTCCCTCACCCGTGCTTCGCATCGGCCAGCAAGGCAGCAGGTGTTCGTTCATTTGGCGAGGCGCCACGGCCCTTGTGTCCAGGCTGCTGCGGGGCTTATCCAGGCTGGAAGCCCCAAATCGCATGATAATCGCGAGGGACATTTGCGCGGGCATCAATTCCGGCACTGCTCAGCGTGTTTGGCGCTCGCATACGCGAGTTTCTTTTCTGGGTGTTCGTTGGCCTGCTGATTTCTTCCGGCGTCGTTCATTCTCCCCTTCCTCCGATTCTTGCTGCAATCCTACGTCATCTTTCGATCCACCTGGCGGCTTTCCTGATGCAACGCCGTTCGGGAGCACTTTCTTTTGTGATCTGGCGCGCACGGATCAGAACATTAATTTATCTTGCTTGGCTGCGATTCAGAAGGGACGAACAAGCATGATCTGGAAGAGAGAGAGAGAGAGAGAGAGAAAACAAAACAAAAAAACAGAGAGAGAGAGAGACCGAGAGAAAGAGGTGGAGGAGGAGGGGGCGCTTTCCTTCAAGCGAAATTGTTGGGTTGTTTTCCCAGAGACGCATACGGACGATGGACTCAACAAACCATTTACGGTAATTTAAGACGATATCTAATGAGACGATGGTTCCCACGTTGAATCGATTGGCTTTCAAATGGCACAGCCACGCAATCCTTGATGATGGATGGTGATGGTGATGGTGATGGTGATGGTGTGGTGATGGTGATGATGATGATGATGATGATGATGATGATGATGATGATGATGATGATGAGAATGGAGGATGAGGCTGAGGATGAGGTGAGGATGAGGAGGAGGATGAGGATGAGGATGAGGAGGAGGATGAGGAGGAGGAGGAGGAGGAGGAGGAGGAGGAGGAGGAGGAGGAGGACAACGAGGAAAACGAGGAGGACGAGGAGGAGCAGCAGCTGGGGGAAGGAAGAGGGGAGGGGAGGCTGGCTTCGTCGGAGAGGCCCCGTCGGGATCTGCGCGCCCGTCGGCCTCCCAGTGCTCCCCTCCTTCGCGGGGCCGGTCGGACGCCTGGGACCTGCGCGCCGCGCCGCGCAGCGTGGAGGCGCTGTACCACGCGGACTGGGACGGGGACCGCGGCCGGCCCGCAGAAGCGAGGCTCGGGCGGGGGCCCAGATCTCAGACGATCTGTTGGGTGCTCGTTTTGGGGACCCTCCTGGGGCCCACCTACAGATCTGTTCGACTCTGGTAGTTCGACCCTAGTTCGACTCAAGTTCGACTCAAGTTCGACTCAGGTTCGACTCAGGTTCGACTCAAATCGACGGACGTTCGACGCAGCTTCGACGCAAGAGTGGAGCGAGTGTCTCCAGGAAGGTCCCTAGAATGAGCATCCAAGATCTGGTGTCTTCAGTCTGGGCGTTTTTCGCCGATCCACGGGGCGACCAGGCACGGATCGGGGACGCAAGAGTGCCGCCGGTGAGGGGGTCGGGATCTCGGGAGCCGCGGGTCGAGGCATCGCATCGGAGGGTGTCGGGGGGGGGGAGGGGGCATTGGAGGAGGTGCCCCAGACCTGCGGTCTCGCAGGAATCACGTCGTCGGAGGCCTGGGGCGGGCGCTGGCGCAGCGCCCCCACGGCTGAACCTCGGGACCAGGAGCGGGCGGAGGGGCGGAGGGGGGGATGGTGGTCGAGGACCGAGTTTTTCGGATGTGCCGTTCGTCGTTCTGCGGGCCTCCTGCCTGGGACGCCCTCGTGGCCTCGGTCAGATTCGCCTCGCAGTTATGGTCAGAACGCACCCCAGGAAAAGGTGCGGGGGCCGCCTCTGAAGAGGACTCGGGGCCCCCGTCGTCCTGAACAATCTCGGCGGCAAGACTTTCCTCAGCTTGGAGCGCTCCGAAGAGGCCTGCGCTGTGCGCGTCCTGCGTTGCATTGGAAGAGGGTCCGGGCCCGGGACGAGACGCCAGTCATGGCACGGGGAAGGGTCGAGAGCTCGGGGGGCCCGCGCCACGAAATAAGTCGTGGCGTAGGAGGTCGTTCTGCTCGTCCTCCTCGAAGCTCGCAGCTGCGGGCATCAGTACTTCGACGAGCTGGGATGCCCGAGGGCAGCCTCCATGGGGAGGGACAAGCTCTCCTCGTCCTCCTCCTCTTCCTCCTCCTGGCCACCCAGTGCCACCGCTCCAAGTCAGCGGTCTCGCGGCTTGCCAGTTCAGGGCCCTCGCGGGCCGTGCGGACACAGCGAGGGAGGTCCGATCCCCTCGGCCACCTGCCGCGCTCGAGCAGACTGCTTCCCGAGCTGACGCTGGCAGCTCGGCGTACACATCACCACCAAGCTTCCACATTGCAAGTGTGGGCCACACCTTGGCGCACAGCGAGAGGTCAGGGGGAAAGGGGCCTTGAGTGGGCCTTTGAAGGCTGCTCGGTTATAGTGTGTGTGGTGTGTGTGGTGTGTGTGTGTGTGTGTGTCGTGTTGTGTCGTGTCGTTTCGTGTTGTGTCGTGTTGTGTTGTGTTGTGTTGTGTCGTGTGTGCGTGCGTGCGTGCGTGCGTGCGTGCGTGCGTGCGTGCGCGTGTGTGTGTGTGTGTGTGTGTGTTTGTGTGTGTCTGTGTGTGTGTGTGGGTGTGTGGGCGTGTGTGTGTGTGTGTGTGTGTGTGTGTGTGTGCGTGTGTGGGGTGTACGGGGGTTTGAGGGTGTGGGTGTGTGGGGGTGTGGGTGTGGGTGTGTGTGTCGGTGTGTTGGTGTGTGTGGGTGTGTGTGGGTGTGGGTGTGTGTGAGTGTGTGTGTGTGTGTGTGTGTGTGCGACACCCTTCTCCGAAAGCGCGCCAGTGGATGGCCCTGAATACACAAAAGGAGGGGTGTGCTCGCAGAGCCCCCCCCCTCCCTCCCTTCACTGGGGGGGGAGATTTTCGACCCCCCCCCTCCCCCCTTAAGGGGGGGGGTCCAAACCTCCCCCCCTCCCCCCCTTGGCGCTGGAAAGGGGGGGGGGTCGACCCCCCCCTTCCCCCCTTTGCGACGAACAGGGGGCCGGGGAGGGGCCTCTCGGGTAGTAAGAAGAGAGAAGAGTGTTTTGAGTAGCGATTGGTGAGTAGTGGGTATTTGATGGTGACTAGTGCGCAGTGGGTCGTGGGTGGTGAGTAGTGAGTAGTGGGTAATGGGTAGTGGTAGTACTGAGTAGTGCGTAGAGATTAGTGAGTGGTGAGTGGTGAGTAGTGGGTGGTGAGTAGTGGGAAGGAAATCGTGAGCAAGGAATTGTGAGTAGTGAGGAGTGAGTAGTGTGTAATGGGTAGTGCATAGTGAATAGCACGCAGGGGGTAGGGACGAGGCACTAGATATTAGCGAATACCAAGGAGTGGGTAGTGAGTTGTGAGTAGTGCGCAGTGAGTAGAAAGTAGCGAGTAGCGAGTAGGGAGTAGCGAGTAGGGAGTAGCGAGTAGGAAGTAGCGAGTAGCGAGTAGTGAGTTTTGAGTAGCGAGTAGGACGTTGTGAGTAGTGAGTAGTGAGGAGGGAGTAGTCAGGAGTCAGTAGTGAGTAGTGAGTAGGGAGCAGTGCGTAGCGAGTAGGGAGTAGCGAGTAGTGAGTGGTGAGTAGTGAGTAGTGAATAGTGAGTTGTGAGTAGTGAGTAGTGAGTAGTGAGTACTGGGAAGCGAGAGGTGTGTATTGAGTAGTGGGTAGTGAGTAGGGACGAGCTGGTAGAAAATAGTGAGTAAGGAGTAGTGAATCGTGATCAGTGAGTAATGAATAGTGAGTAGTGAATAGCGACTTGCGACTAGTGACTCGTGAGTAGGGAATGGGGAGTAGTGAGTAGCGAGCAGCGCATAGTGGTTAGTGAATATGTCGCATTGGGTAGCGAGTAGCTCATAGTGAGTAGTGAGTTGTGGACAGTGCGTAGTGAGTAGTGAATTGTGAGTTTTCAGTGGTAGGTAGTGGATAGTGGTTACTGGGTAGTGAGTAGTACTTAGTGAGTATTGAGTAGTGGGCAGTGAGTAGTGTTTATTGAGTAGTGAGAATTGACTACTGGGTAGTGAGTTGGGAGTAGTGAGTAGGGAGTAGGATGCAGTGAGTAGTGAGTAGCGGGATCGTACTGAGTAATGACTAGTGGGTAATGAATAGTGCGTATGGGGGTGCGAGTAGGCCGCAGGGAGTAGCGAATAGTGAGCGGGGAGTAGTGAGTACTGTGTAAGGAGTGGGGGGTAGCGAGTAGCGAGTAGTGGATACTGAGTAGTGATTTGTGGGCAGTGAGTAGTGAGTAGTGAAGTGCATAGTGGGCCCTGGAAGCGACAAAACCGTTTTTTTAACCGGTTCCGTTTTGCCGTTTGTCTCCCGGTTCCGACGCCGTTTTTTTACCGGTTCCGTCGCCGTTCTTTTACGGGTGCCCGCTCCGGTTCCGATTCTGGAACCGTTTTTGTCGCCGTTTCCGGTCGCCGTTTGTTTGCCGTTTCCACTTTCAAGGGACAGTTTTTGGGTAAACGGTGAGAAAACGGCCCTGCCGTTTCCGGGGCCCACTAAGGTGAAGTGTGAGTAGTGAGTAGTGGATAGTAGTTAATGGGTAGTGAGTCGTGATTAGTGAGTAGTGCGTAGTGAATTGTGCTTAGTGAAAAATAAGTATTGAGAAGTGGGTATTGAGTAGTGAGTAGTTTGTAGTGAGTAGTG
>CAUYUJ010007891.1:892224-1004724 GCA_963575745.1 Prorocentrum cordatum
CTTGCGACGGCGAGGCGTCATGACAGAGTGTTGCGGGCGCGTAGCAGGGGGAATGCATCGCATTCGTTACATATATATATATATACATACATATATATATATATATGTAACATCGTTTCGGACTCGAACCGCTGTGTTCACTTGTGGGCCGTTTCGCACGACATTTGAACATGGCATGTGTGCGCGTGTGTAGTGTATGTTACAACATTTTTGTCGCGCCAGAGCTGTGACACCGCCGAACGCTGTCATGAGCCCGTGGTCGTTGGGGATTAAAAAGTCACCATCACCGTCGTCATCATAGTCGTCGTCGTCGTCGTCGTCGTTATCATCGTCATCATCGTCATCATCGCCAGCATCGCCATCATCATCTCCTTGCTTCTGCCCTCCGCATGTCTCTGTTTCGGCATACCCAGCCCAGCGCTTCGTGACCCCATAGGGAACCCCAGGCCCCATAGGAGCTCCACCGAAGGCCTCAGTGGCAGGGTTCGCATGGCGGCCTCGGGCCATTTGGGCACACCCCTCACGAGGATCGTGGCCCCATCGGTTGTCGTTTTTGCGAAGCCTCGTGACAAACACGTGGGCAGTTAAGACAAGCTAGCGCGCGCGCAATACCTCCGCACAGCTGTGTTCTCGCTGTTTGGTGGGATGGTATCTATATTCGCGTTTGGAGAACCGAAAACGTCGCAGAGGGCAGCGGCGTGCCTGCCGATTTCTCCGGTCCACGTCTGCTGGGGACGACCTTTCTTCCTAACGCCAGGTGGTTTCTTGAGAACGCACAGGGGGGAGGGGGAGGAAGGGGAAGAGGCGGGCGGAGGGTCAAAAACAACCTCTCGGAGAGGGTGCTTTACCGCGCATCTAGCTATCTGTCCGAATACACACAAGTGCCTCTGCAGTAAGACGCTGCTCAGCTTCATCCGCCCCGCCATTTGCAGCACGCTGGCGTTGGTGACCCTGCTCCAATACGAGAGGCTAATGCCAAGGATGCGGCGGAGGCACCTTGCGTGGAACGCGTCCACCTTGGCCAGCACCTGCTTCTTCAATCAGCTGGTGTGTAGGCTGTACAGCAGCTTCGTCTATACGCACGCTTCGAAAAATCATCAGCTTCCTTTGGGTCGACACCGTGGAACGGGACCACTCCCGCGACAAAGCTTCGAACTCTGCCTTTGTCTGGCCCAGCCGTCGGTTGAGCTCCCGCCCGGCTGAACCGTCTGCCGAGAGCACGCTGCCCAGGTAAACGAGGTGCTAGTAGGTTGACCTTGCCAAATCAAGGGTACTCTTGTGTCCTGTGTCTCGCGACCCATGCCTCTTACATTTCTGTGGCAATGTGGCCCTCGGAAGGGTCTTGTGTCCTCTCGCGTGTCCTGTCCAACCAAGTCCGACTGTACGGGGGATGACACCGCCGTCTGGCTTAGGAATGTCTGCTTCGCACCTCGCGGTCAGTATCTCCAGTTTGCCCCAGTTGAACGAGACCGTAGTTGAACCCAGCGGCCTCTATAGTATAGCTCTCATGTAGGCTTCCGCCTGAGGCGCAGATGCCCCGACAATCAGCGTGTCGTCGGCGAAAACGAGGTTCCCCGCCAGCAAGTCCCAGGCTCCTCCGGGCGTCGCAAAGGAGGACAGTCATGACCATGACGAAGAGGAACGGTGAGAGCGGGCAGCTTTGGCAGATGCCCGAGCCCTGCGCCTGCTTGGATGACGTTTGCCCCGCGTCTCTCACAGCAAACGTTATGCCACTGTAGATCGAGCTCACGATGCTCAGTACCCGCCCTGAAAGCCCAACGCGCTTCAGGGCCGCGATCATCGCGTCGGGCATGACGCTGTCGAAAGCTTTCGCCCAGTCGAGCGCCAGTAGCACGAGCTGCCCATCTCTGGTCGCCCAGACTTCTTCCAGGCGCCGCCTCGCAAGGAAGACGGCGTCAGCTGTGCCGCTCCTCGACTTGAACCCGAACAGCGTGCGCCAGATGCGCTCGTCGGCGCCGGCCTTCTTCAAGCGCTCAAGGACGATGTTGGCGAAGAGTGTATAACCCGCCTGCAACAAACAAATCAGAAGGGCTTAGCTCCGAAACAGGGGAGGCTGAGGGGAAAGGATGTAGAGCTCGTGGATTCCGACCGCCGTGCAGAGACACTGGCCGAGTATTTGAACAAGTTGCAGTGGGCGACCCACGCCACAACGCCCATGTCCAACGAGCCCCTTGGCGACGAGCTGAACGTGAGCGACGCCCCCATCAGCAGCGAAGAAGTGGCAGCGGCCGCCAAGCGCATGCGCTGGGGCAAGCCTTGTGGCGCTGACGGGTTGCCCGGCGATCTTTCGAAAGTTGCATGCAGGGCGGGCTCCGCGTCGCAGAGATGGGCGCTCGCTATAGTCACGACCATTTTCAAGAAGGGCGACGCTTCCAAATGTGAGAATTATTGTCCGTGGACCCATAAGAGCTCCACCGAAGGCGCCAGTGGCAGGGTTCGCATGGCGGCCTCGGGCATTTTCGGAACACCCCTCACGAGGACCGTGGCCCCATAGGAGCTCCACCGAAGGCGCCAGTGGCAGGGTTCGCACGGCGGCCTCGAGCCACTTGGGCACACCCCTCACGAGGATCGTGGCCCGAGCTCCACCGAAGGGGCCAGTGGCAGGGTTCGCATGGCGGCCTCGGGCCATTTGGGCACACCCCTCACGAGGACCGTGGCCCCATAGGGATCCCCACCGAAGACGCCAGTGGCAGGGTTCGCATGGCGACCTCTGGCCATTTGGACACACCCCTCACGAGGATCGTGGCCCCATAGGAGCTCCACCGAAGGCGCCAGTGGCAGGGTTCGCATGGCGACATCTGGCCATTTGGGCACACCCCAGGCGCCAGTGGCAGGGTTCGCTTGGGCACACCCCTCACGAGGATCGTTGCCCCATATGAGCTCCACCGAAGGCGCCAGTGGCAGGGTTCGCATGGCGGCCCCGCCCCATTTCGGCGGACCCCTCACGGGGATCGTGGCCCCATTGGGAACTCCACCGAGGGCGCCAGTGGTAGGGTTCGTATGGCGGCCCCGTCCCATTTCGGCACGGCAGGGTTCGCATGGCGGTGTCGCCCCATGTCGACGCGCCCCTCACGAGGATCGTGGCCCCATAGGGAACCCCACCGAAGGCGCCAGTGGCAGGGTTCGCATGGCGGCCTCGGGCCATTTGGGCACACCCCTCACGAGGACCGTGGCCCCATAGGGAACCCCACCGAAGGCGCCAGTGGCAGGGTTCGCATGCCGGCCTCGGGCCATTTGGGCACACCCCTCACGGCGATCGTGGCCCCATATGGAACTCCACCGAGACCGCCACTGTTAGGGTTCGTATGGCGGCCCCGCCCCATTTCGGCATACACGTCACACGTAGGAAGCTCCACAGAAGGCGCCAGTGGCAGGGTTCGCATGGCGGCCCCGCCTCATTTCGGCACACCCCTCACACGGGTCGTGGCGTCATAGGGAGCCTCAGCGAGGGCCTCATAGAACGATGGGCCCACATGCGGTATCCACAACTTCTTATGGTTGGGTCCTTCGTCGGGCTATTTTTTAAGAACGAGTCAGCGTGGCGCCAAAACGAGAGCCACACTTTGAAAACGACCCGCCCTCAATCCGAGAAGCTCTTGCAAATGATTGAAACGAGTGTGCGCGACAGTCACATTTTGAACACGACCCGCCCTCAATCCTTGAAAGTCTTGCAAGGTGTTAAAGTGAGTGTGCCCGGCGGTAAAGCGAGAGCCACATTTTGAAATCCACCCGCCCTCCATGTGTGGAAAGGTTTCCAACGTCAAGCTTCAGGGTCGCCAGTTTTCAGGAAGTCTAAAGCGAAACGCCCGGGCCGTCCTTTCGACCGGCCCCGGGGTGCGACAGGGATTTATAAGGAAAACGAGTGGGGGAGGAGGAGGAGGAGGAGGAGGAGGAGGAGGTGGAGGAGGGAGGAAAAGGAGGAGGAGGAGGAGGAGAAGGACGAGGAGGAGGAGGAGGGAGAGGAGGAGGCGGGAAGAGGAGGACGAGGAGGAGGAGGAGGGGGAGGAGGAGGAGGAAACGGATGAGGAGGAAAACGAGGAGGAGGAGGAGGAGGAGGAGGAGGAGGAGGGAGACAAGGAAGGAGGAACAGGAGGAGGGCGAGGGAGGCCGCCCCTCCTCGCCCGCAGGAGGCCGCCGCGCGGTGCGGTGGGCGCCCCAGTTTTGGAACAATGGGCGGAAGGGCCGGCGGGAGGGTGGGGGGTGGGGGGTAGGCTGAGGGGGAAGCAGGGAGAGGTCAGGGAGGTCGTGGTGGGGGGCGGAGAGGGAAGGGGGGGACGGAAGGGGAGGCGAAGGAGCGGCGGGGAAAGTCTGGGATGGGGAGACGGGGGAGAGGGAGGGGAAGCCGGGGGGGGGGGGGGCGGCGGCGAAGGGAGGAGGCCGGGGGTGGGGGGGGGACGTGAAATAAGAATGAAGGTATGTGGGGGAGGGACGGGCGAAAGGGGAAGAAGGGAGAGGGCAGAGGGCAGAGGCGGAGGTCCTTCGTCGCGGAGGGGAGGGATGATTGGGATGGGGGAGAAGAAGGGGAACCAAGGGTGGGGAGGGAAGCGGGCCTTTCTTTGGGCCTCTTCGGGACTTGATATGGGGGTTCGTTGAGGGCCCAACTTCGAGGCCTGATGGTATTGCTGAGCCTTCCCGACAAGGCTCGATTGAGCCAGCTGGTGACGTATGGGCGGGTCTCGTTGCCGTCTTGGAGCTTGACTGGGCCGTTCTTGGGAGCACCCCTCCTCCTACTTCTGGGGTTGCACTACGTATAGTATACAACACCGCCTACATCACATATATTGTACCACATTCATTGCACCACGTAGTTTTCACGGCATAGCTTGCGCCACATGTATTCTCCTTTTAGAAAAAAAGAGAGAACAGACTCTCCCCCCCCCCGGCGTTATCCCCACCCCTTGCGGGTATGTGAATCGTATACGATTATGACCACATGTCCATCCGAAATATGAAGTTACACTGTTTTGTTCTAACATAATACTTTTCACGAATCCCTTGCAAGAAATGGGACGAAGTGCACACGCGCACGTCGTCGCGCGCGCATGCCAGAATCCTTCAAAAACTCTCGGTGTCGGAAGGATTTCGCACAACAACGCAGGGTGTCGCAACACTGATGTGCTAAAGAAGATTACGCGCGAGCTCTTGCGAAATCTTAAGAAAGACATAGGCTTTTCAAGATTTTCGCAAACTGCTACCAAACGGGCTTCGCGCGCGCATGTCGAAATCAGTCGAACGCCCTTGCGCGTGTGCCGTCGCGAGAATCCTTTGCAAAAACATGGACGAAGTGCAGACGCGCGCGTCGTCGCGCGCGTATGCCGAAATTCTTCAAAACCCATCGGTTTCGGAAGGTTTTCAAAATCGTGTGTCCAAAGAACCTACAAAAACACAAGGTTACGCAACACGGATTTTCAACAAAAGCGTGCGCGCGCGCTCTTGCGTCGTCGTCGTCGTCGTCGTCTTCGTCGTCTTCGTCGTCGCCGTCCTCCCTCCTCCCTCGTCGTCATCGTCGCCGTCGTCGTCCTCTGTCTTTCCTCGTCGTCGTCGTCGTCGTCGTCCTCTTTGGCGTCGTGGTCGTTTCCGTCGTCGTTGTCGCCGTGGTCGTCCTTCCTCCTCCTCCCTCGTCGTCGTCGTCGTCCGTCGTCGGCCTCCTCGTCGTCGTCCCTCCTATTTCGTCGCCGTCGTCGTCGTCGTCGTCGTCGTCGTCGTCGTCATCTTCCCTCCTCCCTCGTCGTTGTCGTCGTCGGCGTCGCCGTCCTCCCTCCTTCGTCGTTCGCGTCGTCGCCGTCCTCCCTCCTCCCTCGTCCTTGACGTCGTTGTCGCCGTCGTCGTCCTCCCTCCTCCCTCGTCGTCGTCGTCGTCTTCGTTGGCGACGTCATCGTCGTCGGCGTCGGCGTCGTCGTTATCTTCGTCGTCGTCGGCGTCGCCGTCGTCGCCGCCGTCGTCGTCGTCGGCGTCGTCATCGTCGTCGTCGTCGGCGTCGGCGTCGTCGTCGTCGTCGCTGTCGTCGTCGTCGTCGTTGTCGTCGTCGCCGAAGTCGTTGGAGACGTCGTCGGTGTCGTCGTAGTCGTCGTCGTCGTCGGCGTCGTCGTCGTCGACTGCGCTGTCGTCGTCGGCGTCGGTGTCGTTGCTAAGTGCCATTTGGTACCTACCGTCACGGTCTTAAGAGGTTTTGCAAACCAAGTTGCGGGTGGGTGGGTGGGATGTTTGCAAGAGCATGCGGTGAGTCAAATCATGGGTAAAAAACATCAAATGCGCACCATAGCTTGCACAACGGATCGTGCAACACATACACTACACACGTTCTGTACCACGACTGTTGCACCATATAGTTTGCACCATATATATGTGGTGCAAACTATAGTTTGCACCACATAACTTGCACCACATAGTCTGCACGATACGTAGCCCTCATCCAGAGTACGTACAATGCTACGCTGGGGAACGCTTGGTTCTGCGGCTACGAAATGCAGCATCATGGGAACACCCTTCTTTTATCATGATCCGAATCTCATGTTGCAGCTGCTGGATTCGTTTAAGACCAGTGTACGCAGCGCTATGGAAGATTGGCACCAATGCTTCAGGTTCACAGGCGAGAGCAACGTAGTGAACATTGCTTGCTCTCTACCCGAATAAGTGTTGGACACTTGTTAGGCGAGTGTCCTCGGCGCCCAGGCGACAGCCGCGCTTTGAAAACGGCCCGTCCTCCATCCCATGGGGTCTCTAAGACGAGATTGTGTGGCGATATGGCGGGATACACACGTTTCTCGAATAGCGTTTCGCTAGAGGTTTCTGGCACATGTAACAAAAAGACCACAGACGAGTCCCGCAGGAGAGACGAGGAGCTCTCGACCGCCCAGTCCGGCAACCAGTCCGCGAGTCGGTCCGGCAGCTGGTCTGGCAGCTGTTTCGCTTAGGACTTCGTCACACGATCGTGCTTCCGTCGATGCTGGCTACATTTTTGGTCCAGACGGCTACGATTGTTCTAACAAAAAAACGGTACCGTGCACATGGCCGTGCTCTCGATTCTCGCTTCGATGTCAGCTACATGTTGGGCGTGGACGGCCACGATCCCTTGTAATCTTACCCTGTTGCGTTCCCAACTTATTTGTTTGCATCAAGTTGCAAGAGGAGTTGGACCAATCTTGCCAGAACCATGACAGTGCAGGCGCCGTTGCATGTTGTGTAAGCTACGTGGGATACACGCCCGTGGCATGGTTCACAGGACAACCATAGAAGGACGAGGAACGACGGCCCAGGCTCAGGAGGAGGAGGAGGAGAAGAGGACATGGGGGTGGGAACCGAAAGCAGGATAATAACGCGAGAGGGGGCCGAACAGTCAGCGCGGCAGCAGCAGAGAGAAGGTGACAGGGGGAGGTGGGCGACGACCAAAGCGACGGGAGGAGACAGGATAAAATTGCACTTGTCGCTAGTCTGGTAAAGATGCAGCGCTGCCTGCGCCATGTGGCCGCGGCGCTCGAAGGGATCAAACCGGCCCAAAGCTAGTGCAAGAAGGGAGCGAGGCCTAGCTCTCCCGCCAGCTTCCCTGCCTCCTTCCTGCCCTTTACAGTGCGGGAGCTAAACGCTCGAAGGCGCTCCGCCAGGTCTGCTCGCGGCCCGGGGGCAAGGGCATCCAGGCCGGGGTCGCGTGTCTTCAGGAGGCTGCCCAGGCTGGGGAAAAAGGGTGTCCAGGCTGGCGGTCCGCGTAAGACGTCACCCCGCTGCACTTCTCAGCAGCCTTCGAAAGTGGCGACAGTTTCGCAGATCGCAGCCCTCCCAAGGATGGCGGGGTTTCATTTGAGTTTGGGCAAGACGTCATTCCGCAGGACCCCCTAGCAGCCTTCGAAAGTAGCGACAGGCTCGCAGAGAGCAGCCCCCCCAAGGATGGCGGGGCTTCACTTGAGTCGAGGTAAGACGTCACCCCGCTGGACCCCCAGTACCTTCGAAAGTGGCGACAGTTTCGCAGATCGCTGCCCCCCAGGGATGGCGAGGTCTCATTTGAGCCTGGGTAAAGCGTCGCCCCGTGGGACCCGCAGCAGCCTTCGAAACTGGCGACATGTTCGCAGATCGCAACCGCCCAGGATCGGCGAGGTCCCATTTGATTTGGGGTGAAATGTTACTCCGCTGGCCCCCCCGGCGGCCCTGGAAAGTGGCGACCGTTTCGCATATCGCACCCCCCCAAGAGATGGCGAGGTCTCATTCGAGTCTGGGTAAGACGCCACCCCGCTGGACCCCCCAGCAGCCCTCGAAACTTGGACAGTTTCGCAGATCGCTGCCCTCAGGGATGGCGAGGAAGGGGACAAACTGGCACGCAACAGGGAAGGAAGTCAGAGGTACGCGATAGGAGACAGGGAGCGGGAAGGAGGGTGACGGGATGAAGTGGACACCGCAGTGCCCCATTCAAAACGAGTACCCAACGCAGGAGGGTTAGGACAACTATTCAGGTGCACGTGGCCGTGCCCCCGACTCCATACAAGCTACATTTGTTGTCTGGACGGTTGGGATCCCTTGTAAACCAGAAAGCACTAAGGTGCACATGGCCGTTTTTCCGCCTCATTGCTGGCTACATGTTTGGTCCCGACGGACTGGATGGCCACGATTCTAGGTAACGCCTGGGCAAATGTGCGTATGACCGCGTTTTCACCCCTGGCATGGCTGCTCTCACCCGTGTCCCGCCGCCTCATTGTTGCTTCTAGTGGCGTATTTTGTTCGGGTAGCGAAAGCGGTCTTCACCCCCCGTCCGTGCACCCGTTGACAACATAGAAACCCCCAGGACCAGAAATGGCGGGGAAGTCTCAGGCGATGCGCGGGGCTGGTCTTACCAGCATTTCTGGTTGTGCGGCGCGGAAGGCGTGTTTTCTTATGGGGAAATGCATGCTGGAGGAGGGAGAGAAAAAGGCGGTGGAGGAGGAAGGAGGGTGGGGGGAGGGGGCATGATGAGGGAGAGGGAACAGGAATGTTCGAATTCACAGGAGCAGGAAAAGAGGTCGAGGAGAGGGTGGGGGACGAGGGGGAGGAGGGAGGACAGTGGGATATGGGGGAACGGGGGGGGGAACATGGGCAGGACCAGGAGGGAGAAGGAGCAGGATGGTAAAAGAGGGAAAGGATGAGAATGTGGAGGAGGAGGAGGCAGGTAGAGGGATGAGAGGGGCTTGAAGGTGAAGGACAGAGGAGGATATGCCCTGCTCAGGTGACATCGGGAGTGATCAGTCCTGGCAGCGACCAGGGTCCTGCTGGCAGGCAGCCGAGCGACGCGGAGATTCCGCTCTTGCCGCCTCCAGAGCAGCCAACTCCAGGCGAGGGCGGGGCGGGCATGTGGAAAGGTATGAGGGCGTTTGCGGGCAAGGGGAAGCAGGGGATAGGGGATGGGAAGAGGGTCGGAGGATGGATACAGGGATGGAGAGGGGTCAAGTGATGGAGGAGGGGGTGGGCCTTCTTGACGTTTTGCCATCTACCAGTGGGTCCTCGGAGCCCCCCATTCCAGGGGGGTTCCCACCTGAGCCCCGACTGCCACACGCTGAGCCGCCCTAGGTGTCTTCCATTGTTTGTTGGGGCGAGGGGGACTTGCCTTGCAGACCTGCGAGTAGCTTTGTGATCCGAGGCCGAGGATGCGACACGCGTGTCTCAGATTCTTCCCCTCCCCCCTGACTCCCGATGCCGCCGCGTTTTTCCGCGACGCGGCCCCCAGCCGCAGCAGCTCCGGGCAACATTGCGTCAGCGTGCCCCAAGAGCTGGCACAGGGCGCTAGCTGGTGCTAGGTTTAAGTCGGGCATGTCCCTCTACATGTGGAGTATTCAAACATAGTTTTGAAACATAGTATGGGGACGACTTTTCGACTAGATTTGATCATATTGGAGTGTGGTTCAACTATTCTTGACATTCCGTCCCAACATCCGCCTGCATGGGGGACGCGCCTTACCTAATGCTAGGTTGCACGAGACGAGCTGCCTGACGAGAGGGCGCGACGCGTGCCTCGGCACGCTCGGCACCGACTCGGTACAGCGGAGGCCAGTTCACAAGAAGACTTCCACAGGACACCCAACCCTGAGACCCCAGGGCGTCCACGGCTTTTTGGCATGGGCACGTCGCGCTTTCCACAACAACCATCGAGGCCCAAGAAACCCAGGGCACCCTGGATGCAAGCAGGGTGTTTCTTGACATGGGCCCCCGCTGTACACACTCGGCACCGACGCTTCTTGTCCAGGCCTCTGGAGCTCTTGGGCTGGGCGAAGCCTCCCGCGCGAGTCTTGCCCGACGCCTATAGCAGGCCTGGGTCGCCCTCGCCCTCGGCCCTTCTCGGGGTCCCGCCAACGGTGTGTGTGTGTGTGTGCCCCGGTGTGTGTGTGAGAGAGAGAGAGAGAGTTCGATCGGGTTTTGCACCGAATCGCCCAAAACAGATGCCCCCCAGGTGAGCGTTTTCTATTCATTCTTTTGCCGATCGGCGCGGGCCCTCGCAACCCCCCCTCCCCCACCCTGGAGTGGATCTTTGCTGTTTGGGGGGCCTGCTTCGAGCGGGTGGATTCTCCCCCATAGGACGCACGGTTCCAAAGAGCCGAACTAAGCAGAGGTCCGGCGCCAGAACACCCCTCCCCCCCCCCTTCCGCCCAACGCCGAAACGCAGCATAAAAGAACGCTCACATAGTTGCGGATAGGTCTGGCATGCGGGAGCATCTGTTCGCGACAGTTCGGTGCGCCAGCGGATCGAAGTCGGGCCCCCCCTCAGGGTCCCCCCCACCCCCTCTGGTGGACCCCGACCTTCCCCTCGTGGCCCTGTCGGCTCGAGCTGGGGAAGAGGGGCCCTGGGAGCGGCGTATGCGCGCGGCCGCCCTCCGCGGCCCCGCGCGCGGCCTCGGATCGGCGCGCGACGAGGGGGGGGGCGGCCCTCCCTCTGAGAGGGCGTGGGGGGGGGGCTCGGAGAGCCCCCTTGGGCTCGGGCCTTGCTGGGGACGCCTCGGGAGCCTCCAAGCCCGTCCCGCCCTCGAGAGAGACCTCCCCACCATGTTCTCGTCGTCGGTTCGTCGTTGGTTCGTCGTTGGTTCGTCGTTGTCGTCGTCGTCGTCGTCCTCGTCGTCGTCGTCGTCGTCGTCGTCGTCTATCTGGGGTGGGGCAGGAAAACCCTGACGCCCACCCCCCTGGAAGCTTCCAGGCCCCCCCCCCTCAAAAGAGGCCTCCCCACATGCCCCCCGAGGTACACCCACCACCGTGCGTGCCTGTGGCACGAAGTGGGGCGCCCGACGGCGCGTGCAGCCCTGCGAGGTAGAGGGCGTGTACGTTTCCCAGGGAACCGGGCCCCAGTTTCCCGGGCGCTCTCGGGCGGTATTGGGCGCTGCCGGGGCTTACAGTGGAGACCCATGCCAAGAAACGCCCCGCTTGCCTCCAGGGTGCCCTGGAATGCTTGGGTTTCGATGGTTTTGTTATGGAGAGCGTGACGTTTCCACACCAAACATGAATGGACGTCCTGGGGTCTCAGGGTTGGGTTTGCTTTGGACTGTTTCTTGTGGACTGGCCTCCACTGTATCGCGTTGGTTTTCGGGTGCGCCCCAGGCGGACCGCCAGGCCTCTCCCTGAGCCCATCTGGTCCAGCTCCAGGAAGTGGCGCGCAGCCTCGACCTCAAGGACACCCGCTGATGCTCGAGCAAGGCCAGGGACGCCCCAACGCCTTGGTGCTCAATTCGGCATCGTCAGTCTTATGCCCCCCGGACCCCCTCAGGCCATGGAAGAATAATGACGGGAGGTTTTTGGCTATTTTCGGCCCTTGCGGGCCCTCGCCGGGCCCAAGGATCGTCACACAATTGCTCAGGATGCAAAGCCGGTCTCGGGAATGGGTCGAGACCTCTGGGGGTCGAAGTCGTGAACAAATCATGGTGTCGGGGGTTTGGGTCTCCGTCCCCACCAGGGAAGCCGTGGCCCCGCTGGCCTCCCTGCCCCCCCAGTTTGAAATTCTGATCAAGGGTCGCCCCCCTGCCACCCCCCAAATGTTGATGGGGTCAGGTCCTTCCCCCCGCGCTGATGCCCATGTGTGGTGCTGGGGGATTGCCTGATTTTGTTTGGCATGGCCGATACCCGATACCCAGGCATGGCCGCAAAGATTGCCAGATTGCTTGATTTTATTTGGCGATGGGGCTGGGGGTGTCGTGCGGTGCTGCGGTGCCCCCCTCCCTCTCTGTGGGCGTGGCGTGGTGCTGTGGTGCTCCAGGGAGCGGGAGGGCTGCAACCTTCCAGCGCATTGGGACTTGCCATAGACGCGCCAACGGCGATGCAGGTAACGACGATGTAGGTTTCGGTATTGAGGGAACGCGCGGCTCGTGCTTTCCAACGATTCGCTGTGCCGTTTTCGTTCGGTACATCCGCAGATCGGAAATGTAAGAGAGTGTGGTTCGTGATTTCCTACAGTTTGGTTTCCAACATCACAATCAAGCAACATCGCCGTTAGCGTGGCCTTGGGCTTGACCTACGTGAGGGGTCCCGTCCACCTCGTCGGTTCGTTCTCGTCCTCGCCGTCGTCGTCATCGTCGTTGGTTCGTCGGTTCGTCCTGGTCGACGTCAGTTCGTTGTCGCTTCGTCGTCGTCGTCGTCGTCGTCGTCGTCGACTCGTCGTCGTCGTCACCGTCCTCGTCGGTTTGTCGTTCTCATCGATGCGTTGTCGTCGTCGGCGGCGTCGGCGTCGGCTTCGGCGTAGGCGTTGGCGTCGTCGACATCGTCGTCGTCGTCACCGTCGTCGTCGTCGTCGTCGTCGTCACCGTCGTCGTCGTCATCGTCACCGTCGTCGTCTGTTTGTCGTCGTCGTCGGTCCGTCGGCGTCGTCGTCGTCGTCTTCTCCGCTGTCGTCGTCGTCGTCGTCGTCGTCGCAGTCGTCGTCGTCGTCGCCGTCGCCGGCCTCGTCGTCTTTTTCTGGGCGTGCCAGTACAGCCCTGACGCCCCCGCCCGGGGCCCTCCCACCCTCTGCCGCGCGCCGACGACCCTCCGCGGCCCCGCGAGCCGCCCGCGCCACCTGCGGCCCGCGGCCGCGGCCGTCGTGCGCCCGCACCGGCGGGAGCGCGCCGCCGCGGGCGGCGGGCGGCTCGCGGCCGCGCCCCTGTGCGCGCCCCCCGGGCGGTCGGAGGGTGGTACCTGCCCGGCTTGGTCGGGGAGAGGGCCTCATAGTAATTAGTCGTCCTCTACCTCTTCCTCTTCTTCTTCCTCCTCCCCCTCCTCCTCCTCCTCCTCCCTTTCCTCCTACTCCTCTCCTCCTCCTCCTCCTCCTCCTCCTCCTCCTCCTCCTCCTCCTCCTCCTCCTCCTCCCTTTCCTCCTCCTCCTCCCTTTCCTCCTATTCCTCTCCTCCTCTTCCTCCTCCTCCTCCTCCTCCTCCTCCTCCTCCTCCTCCTCCTCATCCCCCATCCTCCTCGTCGACCTCCTCCTCCTCCTCTGCCTCCTCCTCCTCCACCTCCCCGTCGACCTCCTTCTCCTCGTCCTCCTCCTCCTCCTCCTCCGCCTCTCCTTCTCCGTCGTCGTCGTCCTTCTCCTCCTTCTCCTCCTCCTCGGGGTTCCTCAGGGGCACGGTAGGGGATGACACAGGCTCAAGGGGGGGAACGCATCGATCGCCAATCGCCCATGCACCGCCGATGGGAGCCTGAGAAGCACCCCCCCCCAGGAGCGTGTGGTTTCGCTAGCGCGGGCCCATCGCCGATCTATCGGCGTTGTATGGCCGATGTCAGGTTGATGTTTCCCCCTTGAGCCCCTCAGCTTCCCCCCCGATCCTTCTGATGTTCCAGCCTACTTTAGCCTTGACCACCAGAAAGAGCTTCGATCACCCAGAAACTGCCGAAACTTGAGGATTTTCACGTGTCGGGCCCTGGGAGGCGACACTCGTTCGACACGGTGTCGACACTTGTGTGGGTGCTCAAAACTATTTCTGGGATGTGGTCTTTAAGTACGATGGGAGCAACAGAACCCGATCCCCCTTCTTTGCAAATTATTGGTGGCTTACCCAAACCGTCATAATCACATGCCGAGGCATACTTGTCCGTCCCGAACGGATCATGATATGGCAGGCGACGCAATCTTCATGTGAGAGCTTCATTGAAGGCCTACGCGTTGCACGCCTCACGGGACCAACGTCTGAGAATATTTGGAGGACGGAAAGGCGGAAGGACTACGATGACCAAGAGAGAGAGAGAGGGGGATGGAGGGAGAGAGAGGGAGAGAGAGAGAGAGAGCGAGAGAGCAAGAGAGCGCAAGAGAGAGAGAGAGAGAAAGAAGGACATCGACAAACATTGTGTGCGTGGCATCAGCCAGAGCGGACGAGGTCCCATGCGGGTCCTTGTCGGACAACACTACGCTGGCCCTCCAACTCGCAGCTGGCAGCCCCCGGGGGAGGCCAGGCCTAGTCTGGGTCCACGTATGACATTGCGCAGCTTGCTGACAGCAGGAAGGTCGAGGTCTATAGTTCGGGTCCGCGTATGACGCCACTCCGCTGGACATCCCCTGAGCCCACCAAAATGGCAACAGTTGCGCACCTGCCAGCGCCCAGGGATGGTGATGTCTAAGTTGGCAGCCCCGAAGAAGGGCGAGGTCTGCTTTGGATCCTTTGCAAAGCATCATCCCACTGTACCCAGAGCTCACGCGAGTGTCGACAGTTGCGCAGCTGGTAGCCCGGGTAGCCCGAGGGCGGGCGACGTCTAGTTTAGCTTTGCGTCACTCCGCTGGACGTTCCAGGGGCTCATGAAAGTGGCCACAGTCACGCAGTTGCCAGCGCCCAGGGCGGGTGAGGTATAGCATGATTTGCGTAAGACGCCACTACGCCAGACCTCCCAGAGGCCTACAAAAATGGCGGCACTTGCGCATTTGGAAGCGCCAGGGAAGGCGAGGTAGGAGGCATCCGAGAAATAGGTAGAAATTCGGAGACATGATGCGGGAGGCGGGATGAGGAAAAGGATCAGACGGAATCGGTTGCCTATGCAAAACGAACGCCCCCAACGCAGGAGGGTCTCCCTGTCACCACCCGTCGTGTCCATAGCCGAGCCAGGCGTGCGTGTCACTTGAGATTTCGTCTGTGAGTTGCATGCCAGTGGTGTAAAACAACCCAACATGTACACGGATGACAGGGGGGCATTCTCATATTCGGTTATATTTTCAGTCCAGCGCGCATTCCGTGTAAACATTTTCAACCGTGACAGCGATGGGGTACGTTTACAATATATGGTCCTCTTCTGCGACCTCCTACATCTATGACCCGAAGGTCCAACTTGTGCAACAAGTATACAGCTTGAGGGCCAGTTCTTTTCATGAACGGGGATCTCGCATGAGACCCCCGCGCATCAGATGATCAGAACTAGCAAATGGTGAAACATGTCATTACACGGATAGGGGGGCCTAGCCTATTCAAAACGGTGTAACTTTTCAGATTTTTTTCATGTGGGAAAGGGCAAAATCACGTAAGCATGCACTCGGAGTTCCGCGCGGATTTCTCGGATCGGCGCTGGACCCCTTTTGGCGGCGCCTCCGGCGCCGCCCCTGGCTCGTTCAGTGGAGGGAATCGTTGTCGGAACGCATGAGGAGGGGACTTTGGGACGGCAGCGTGCGTCGCTGCACCGTTGGTGCATCCCAGGTTTGTTTTGGTCCTGTTCGTCCTCCTCCCGCTCCGCCTCTTCCTCTTCCTCCTCCATCTCCCTCCTCCTCCTCCACCTCCTCCTCCTTCTCCTCCTCCTCCTCCTCCTTCTCCACCGCCTGGGCGCTTCTCGCAGTGGAGGGAGTCGTTGTCGGAGCGACTGGGGAGGGGACTTGAGGACGGGAGCACGGCAGCATGCGCTGCTGCATCACTGGTGCATCTTAGGTTTGTTCTGGTCCTGCTCGTCCTCCTCCTACCCCGCCTCTTCCTCTTCCCCCTCCATCTCCCTCCTCCTCCTCCTCCGTAGCCATTCTGGCTCAAGGCCAGCGCCCCCACGCGTTTTGTGCGGCGTCTTCGCACGCGCGGAGGCCATCACATCATGGGTACACCAGTTGCCCTCCTGCTGTGTACCGTCGCATACGCGGTGATCTTCATGTTTTGCGTCCAACTTCCATGTGCTGCGCTTCTGCATTAAGTACATGGACCTTATCTTTCGCTGCAGGTGCGGCGTCCTCATTTTCTATTTTGCCAAGTGGACGCTGGAGACCGCGCGGTGCACGCTCTCTAGAGGGGCATGCCGTCTGCGCTCCACTGACAAGAAGTACATCCCCTGAAGCCCGCGGACGTCAGCTACCTCATGGTCCCGACGGTCATAAAAAACGGGTCTCGGATGCTGGTCGTTGCCACTGCCTACAAGCGTGACCTGGAGTATGAAACTGGTTTGCACTGCCGCAACGGCGCCCAGCTGTGTGACGCAGCGCTCCGCGGTGGCTTCATCTCGCCCGACCGCGCCTACCACTTCAAGCAGATGAGCCGCGACGGCAGCAGCGCGTGGCACAAGAACTGGACGAAGCTGGCCGAGCCTGGCACGAGGCAGAGGTGGGCCGACCTAGCCGACGGCGAGTTCCCTCCCCTCGCGGTGCCCGAGGACAAGACCACGGACATTTCGTATCAGAACTTACGCGACACAGTCTCGGCGCCCTTGGCCTCGCCGTCCTTTGCCACCGTCGAGCTGTTGCGCGCCACGTCCAAGACATGGCCCACGGAAATGGGAACGCTCAGCGAGGAGCTGATGCAGCAGATGACGATCTTCAACGGTGCCCCCTGGGCCTCGAACGCGCTCGTGAAACAGCAGATGCTCAACAATTCGCTCGTGCACACGGTCTCATTCAACAGCGAGGCGCTGAAGACCTCCGCCGCTCAGATGAACACGATGATGGCCGCAACCTACAAGACGCTCTACGACGCCGTCTCCGAGCAGATGCAAGCGGTCTCCGCGACAGTGCGCCCGGACAGCGAGACCCTCACTGAGCAGATCGACAAGTACATGGCAAATCTCCAGACCGAGCTGACGAAGACTATTTCTGATAAGGTGAACGTAATGAAAGCCCACACGTACAAGAAGCCCTCTGACACCGTTTTCGAGCAGATGCAGAAGCACCCGGCGGATGTGCGCATTGGCCATTGGACCATCACCCAGGGCATCGCCACGCTGGAGGACATCGACTACTCCGCGTGCGAGGAATTCCACGACGAGTGCGCGTACGACCTGCCGCCTGAGGTTGCCTTGGCGCTCCCAGCGAAGAACTCGAACGACGACGTGTATTCCGACAGCCTTATCGCGAGCTTCCGCCACGAGGGCTGCTTCGACACGGTTAATCAGCTCCTGGACGACTACTTGGATCCATGGTCGCCATCTTCTCCCTTCGTACCGCCCCCGAAGCACGGGAGCTTCGACGTAAACAAGTATTACCAGAAAGCTCTGACGGCCGCGCGCCCCGCGCCGCCTATGCCGCAGCGCTGGCTAGCCCAAACGGGACCTCATCGGTTACGTTCGTTCCTCCTCCTCCTCCTACGCCTGGGCGCTTCTTGCAGTCGGGGGAATTGTTGCCGGAACGGATGAGGTGGGGACTTTGGGACGGCAGCGTGCGTGGCTGCATCACTGGTGCATTCCCAGGTTGTTATGCTCCTGCTCGTTCTCCTCCTACTCCGCCTCTTCCTTTTCCTTCTCCATCTCCCTCCTCCTCCTCCTCCTCCTCATCATCATCATCCTCCTCTTCCTCCTCCTCAGCCCTCTCCCTCTCGCGCTGGGCAGACGAGGAGCGGGGGGGGGGAAGCGGATGACGGGAAGGTTGGGTTGAGGAGAAGGAGGATGATATAGAGCAGGAGCAGAGGCAGGAGCAGGAGAGGGAAGAGGTGGAAGAGCATAGGAGGGAGAGGACGACCAGTTGGCGAAGCAGGGGGAGAAGGAGGAGGAGGAGGAGCAGGAGGAGGGGGAGGCGGAGCAGGAGTAAAAGTACCAGGAGGAGAAGGGTATGATGAAGAAAAGAATGAGGTCGACGACATGACGATGAGATAGAGAAAAACAGGGAAAGGAGTGAGAGGACGGGGAGGGGAGGAGGAGCAGGAGGAGGAGGAGGAGCAGGAGGAGGAGGAGCAGGAGGAGGAGGAGGAGGAGGAGTGGGAAAAGGAGGCAGGATGTGGGGGACGAAGAGCAGGATGATGAGGTGGGTAAGGAGCAGGGTGAGGAGGAGAAGGATGCGGGGGAAGATATGGATACTTAGCAATAGGGTCGGAGGAGGCTGAGGGCGGAGGAAGAAAGTGAGGAGGAGGGGGAGGGCATGCACCAGCAGGATGAGGACGAGGGCGGGTGGGTAGGAGGACGAGGGACAGATACAGAGAATAATGCGGGGGTCGTGGAGGGCAAAGTAACCGCGAGGAGGGATTAGACGGAGAGGGTAGGGAGGAGAGATGAAGAAGGAAAGGGGGGACTCGAAGAGTTGCTCCTCCTCTCGGCCTCCGCCCCTACCCGTACCCTAGTCCCCCTCCTCTCGCCCCCCTCTCCCTCCCTCGTTCCTCCACCCTTCCCTCCCTCCTCCCTTTCCCTAACCTCCCTCCCTCCCTCCCCCCCCCCTCCCTCCCCCGCTCCCTCCCCTCTCCTCGCCCGCCTCCCTGCGCGTCACGGGGCCGGGCCGGGGCCGCCTCCACGGCTGCCCGGGGGCTTCTGTTCGCCGCGCCGCGCCTCGCGGGGCGGGCGCGCCGCTGGCGCGCGGCCGCAGGCCTCCTTCGCCCTCGGAACGTCGTGCCGCCGCCGCCTCCGTCGGCGTCGTCGTCGTCGTCGTCGTCGTCGTCGTCGACGTAGTCGTCGTCGTCGTGGTCGTGGTCGTGGTCATGGTCGTCGTCGTCGTCGTCGTCGTCGTCGTCGTCGTCGTCGTCGTCGTCGTCGTCGTCGTCGAGCTGGGGGGGGGGAGGGGGAAGGGAGGGAGGGAGGAAGGAGGGTATGGGGGGGGATGAGGCCTCAGGGGAGGGAGGGTGCATATTCTCCCAGGTTGGGGCAGGAGGCAGGCATCCTCCCAGGATGTGTTTTGGCATGTGTCCTCCCAGGATGGGGCATGGGTAATCAGTTGTTTCTCCTGCCGTTCTCTGACGGTTCTGTGTATCTGCACATTCCGTTGCGATTGTCCGTGGAAGCCGCGGACCTCTACCTCGTTTTCGTCCTCCTTCTCCTCCTCCTCCGCCTGTTCCTGTTCCAAACGGACCACCTGTTCCTCCTCACCATTCGCCTCGTCATGCTTCCTCCGCCTCCCCCATCTCCTCTGCCTTCTTCCTCCTCGGACTCCTCCTGCTCCTCCCCCGTCATCCCCTTTCTCCACGAGGACGTTCTGCTCCTGTCCTTCTCGTCGTCGTCGTCCTCCTCCTCCACACCCCCAGCCTCCGCCTCCCGCTCCCTCCTCCTCTCCTTCTTCCCCGTCCTCCTCCTCGTCCCGCTCCTCCCCCTCTTTCCCCCCCCCCCCCGTCCTCCTCAGCCCCCCCCCCCCCCCTTTCCTCCCTTCAATACGTCCTGCGAATCTCCTCCTCCTCCTCCTCCTCCTCCTCCTCCTCCTCCTCCTCCTCCTCCTCCTCCTCCTCCTCCTCCTCCTCCTCCTCCTCCTCCTCCTCCTCCTCCTCCTCCTCCTCCTCCTCCTCCTCCTCCTCCTCCTCCTTTCCTCCTTTCCTCCTTTCCGCTTCCTCCTCCTCCGCCTCCTCCTCCTCGTCCTCCTTCTCCCTCCTCCTCCTCCTCCTCATCATCATCATCATCATCATCATCATCATCCTCCTTCTCCTCCTGTTCCTCCTCCTTCTTCTCCTTCCTTGTCCCTCTCCCACTCGCCCCCCCCCCCCTCCCCCACTCCTATACTCCCTGCGTGCTTCCCCTTCCGTGTCCCCCTCTCGCTCGTCCCTCTCCTGCTCCCCAGCCCTCTTTCGTCGCCGGTGGGCCTCTCTGTAGGGCGACGAAGGTGGCAGCATGCAGATCGGCGGCGTCTCCGTGGCAGAGGGAGGAGGCGCCAGCGGTTGCCGCGAAGGAGGCGGAGGAGGAGGAGGAGGAGGAGGAGGAGGAGGAGGGCAAGGAGAACGAAGGATCTGGGGGCGCAGGAAGCGGGGATGAGGAGGAGGAGAAAGAGGAGGAAGATGAGGCGTAGGAGGAGGGCGAGGAGGAGGGAGGAGGCAGGCGCCAGGGGGCGGCGCAAAGCTGATGGCGGTTATGATGATATTGAGGATGCTGGTGACGATGTTGGTGATGATGCGGATGATGATGTTGCTGATGTTGACGACGATGGTGAGGACAATGCCGATAGTGATGATGATGCTGATGATGATGATGTTGATGATGATGATGATGATGATAATGATGATGATGGTGTGGACACTGCCGATGGTGATGATGATGAGGAGGATGATGCTGATGATGATGATGATGATACTGATGCTGATGACGGTGATGATGATGACGATAATGATGGTGTTGCTGGTGGTGATGGTGGTGGTGATTCTAGTAATGATGATGCTGGTGTTGATGATGATGATGATGATGATGATGATGGTGGTGGTGGTGGTGGTGGTGGTGGTGGTGAGATTGATGGTGATGTTGATGATGACGTCGATGACGATGACGATGACGGTGATGATGGTGATGGTGATGATAAGGATGATCATGTTGATGATATTGATGCTGAATTTGACGATGATGTTGTTGCTATTGGTGATGATGCTGATGATGATGCTGATGATGGTGATGATGGTGCTGATGATGCTATTGTTGCTGGTGAAGATGATGATGATGATGGTCTGATGATGATGGTGATGATGATGATGATGATGATGATGATGGTGATGATGATGATGATGATGATGATGATGATGATGATGATGATGATGATGATGATGATGCCGCGTGTCTTACGGTCGGTAAGGAACAAGACAATGCGGAGCACAGTGAAAGGACGTCCCCAGCGTCAGCCCCGCGTTGAGAAGGAATCGCCCTCCATCCGTTTTGCTGTCGCACACTTGTAAGCTTCTAGTCCACAGCATGTGGAGCGTTCCAAAAAGGGCCATGCCTTCGAGGATCGAAGGAGTTGCCCTCTCTTCCTCGGCGGAAGTCAAACGAGGCCGCCTCCGCTGGCGGAAGCTGGCGGCAGGCTGGCGGAAGGCGGCGGAAGTAAATGATGCGCCCCCAGAGATGAGCATTTTTTTGGGTTCAGGGTTTCCGGAAGTGCCCATGTGAAGATTCTCAGGCGAGAACTATCAGCCAAGGCAGTCCACGGCGAGAGCCCCGCTTTGAAAACGACTCGCCTTCCATCCGTTCACACTTTGACTAGCGGCGCCACGGCGAGATTCCCATGCTGCAAGTCCAGGCGCCCTCCACCCGTGTACATGTCGGATGCTGTCAAGACGAGAATGACTGCGCGGCCCCAAGGCGAGAGCCCCTTTTTGAAAGCAGCCAGCCCTTCATCCGTGCAAGCGCTGCAAGCGATGGAACGTTGATCGGAGTTTGACCGACCTCCTACCCTGACACCTCGATTAGCGAATTGGCGTTTTTCGGTTCCTCAGAGGCCGTCGCGGCCGTCATTTTCGCGGGTCCAGGTCCGTCGGTTTCGGTCCTGGGCCGTTTTCACTAAGGTTTTTTTTTTTACTTCAGGGAGGTTTGTCCACCGCCAAGTTGAAGCTTCAATGTCGCAAGCCGCGGCGAAACACCCAGCCCGCTCTCTCGACACTGCTGTCTGTGCGACAGGGCGGAGTTATCCATAACGATGAGGATGGAGGGAGATGCGGAGAAGGATATGGAGGAGGGGGAGCAGGAGGAGGAGGAGGGAAGGAGAGAATGATGGGGCAGGAGCACTTGGATGATGATGATGATGACGATGATGATGATGATGATGATGATGATGATGATGATGATGATGACGATGACGATGACGATGACGATGACGATGACGATGACGATGATGATCATGATGGTGGTGGTGATGATGATTGTGATGGTGATTGTGATGGTGATGACGATGACGATGACGATGATGCTGATGCTGATGCTGATGCTGCTGCTGATGATGATGATGAGTATAATGATAAGGAGGAGGAGCAGGAGGAGGAGGAGTAGGAGAAGGAGGAGGAGACGCAGGAGGAGGAGGAAGAGGAGGAGGACGAGGAGGAGGAGGAGGATGCGGAAGGGACGGAGCAGGAGAGGTGGGTGGGAGGTTGAGGTGGGTGGGAGGAGGTGGAGGGAGAGGTTATCATTTTCGCCCCTCCGTCTGCCCCCCCCCATTCTGCTCCTCCGCTTCTTCTTCTTCTACTTCTTCTCGCCTCCTCCTCCCCCGCCTTGTTTTCCTCGTCCTCTACTCTCCCTTTCCCTCGGCCCCCCTCGTGCGCATCTCCCCCGTCTCCCTCACTCTTCCCCCTTAGTTTTTCTCCTCTTTCTCCTCCTCCTCCTCCTCCTTCCCCTTTTGTCCTCTGCCGACCAGCGGGTTTGGCGCCTACTGCCTCCGACGGTCGCCCACCGCGAACCTCCTCTTTCCTTGGCAGCCGTGGCTCCAGCGCTCGCCTCTCTCCAGACTGCACCCCCAGGTCGGCTCTGCCCTCTGTGGGCGCGCGGTTGATCGCGCGTGCCTCCTTGCCCCCCGCTTCTGCGCAGGCGCGCGCGCGCCGCTCGATTCCGATGCTCCGCGGATCCAATGCGCCCCGGCGCTTGCATTGCGCTGTTGTGCATCCTGGCGCGACCGATCCGGTTCGATTCCGCCTCCGCGCCGATGCGGCCTAGTCCGACTTCCAGCCAACCTGCATACTAAGGATGAACGGCTTTCCAGGGTTACCCCTTGCAGCAAGGCCCTTGCATTCTTCCCCGTCGGCCCATCCTTTGCCGCTTTCGCTGGCTGCGCTCCGCTCGCAAAGTGCCGGCATAGCCTTCCAAGCCCCTTGCATCCTTCTCGTGCGTCCTCATGCGGTCCGAATACAGTGGAGGCCTAACACGAGCTGCCGACCTGAGGGACGCCGCCGCGTGGCACGTCGATGCCGCGGCGCCGCCCTCCTCCTCCTCCTCCTCCTCCTCCTCCTCCTCCTCCTCCTCCCCCTCCTCCTCCTCCTCCTCCTCCTCCTCCTCCTCCTCCTCCCCTCCTCCCCTCCTCCTCCTCCTCCTCCTCTGCCTCCTCCTCCTCCTCCTCCTCCTCCTGCTCCTCCCCCTCCTCCTCCTCCTGCTCCTCCCCCTCCTCCTCCTCCTCCTCCTCCTCCTCCTCCTCCTCCTCCTCCTCTTCCTCCTCCTCCTCCTCCTTGAGCCGCCGCCACGGCTGAAGGGCGAGGGACACGCGGCCCTCCCACCCCGTTCCATCGCCCGCCAGGGGAGCAGCGCGCGATGCCCACGCGCCCGCGGGGCCCAAGAGGCCCATGATGGCGGCTCTCCTCCTGCTGGCGGCCGTCGGCTTCCCGCCGCAGGCGGCCGCCTTCATGTCGACAGGCGCTTTCCGCGCCCCTGGACGCACTCAGGAGCGAGAGCCTCAACCTGTTCAGCACACCAGGCTCTGCACGTACAACCCCATGTACCTGACGGGCTGCACCCGCGCGCAGGAGATCTCGAGCGAGCTCAACAACATGGGCGTGATCCTCCTCCCTGGGACCAGCCGTCGCCAGGCACAGGACAGCCGCCACAGCCTCCTCAAGCATGACTACCACTGGGAGCTCTCCTTCGGCTGGACTCGGGCCACCAACAAGAGCTGCGGGGTCAGCATCTTCCTACATCACAAGCGGTTCCCGCAGGCACACCTACGTCGGATTTACCCTCCGCTTGCGGCGCTTGCGGGCCGATGCGGCGCTCTGCGCTTGAAGAGCCGCTCCTCGGACGTGCTCCTCATGGTTCTGTACTTTCCCGTGCCGTCCGAGTCCCGCTCCAGCCGCAACTCATACCGCCAGGTGACCCAGGCGATGATTTCATGGGCACGCACCACGCTGGAGTCGGTGGGCAGTCGCTGCACGCCTTTCATCGGGACGGGCCTCAACGACAAGCTCGGCTATTCCGTGGACGAGACGTTTCTCGGTTCCCCGACCCCGCGCTTGCTCGAGCCCGACTCGTGGAGCGAGATCGACAGCGCCGTGGGCTCCTTCCAGGAGCAGGAGGGCCTCGCAGGACGTCTCTGGCACCAGTTCCTCACGGACCACGGCATGGCCGCGCTGAACACCTTCTTTGACAGCGGGGACACCTTCTTCGGGGCACACGGACGGTCTAGCAGGATCGACTTCCTCCACGCCCCATCCGCCCTGGTGTCTCACACACGCCAGTGCAAGGTCCTGATGGGGGCAGGCCGCCGCCTCCAGCCCATCAACACATTGGACGATCGAGACCACCGCCCTGTCTATGCGGACGTATTCTATACCTTCGAGGCCCACGCGCAGCCCAAGCACACCTGGGACTACGACACGATCATGCTTCGTCTTCGCGGACAGCACGCCACCGCCGCGGACCTCGAGACCATCCACCAAGCCGTGCTGGACATCGACGAACCGACCTGGCAGTACCTCTGCACCAGACCGACGACGGACGAGCTGTGGAACTCCGTCGCCTCGCTGATGGTCGACCGCGCGAAGGAGATCTTCACCCGACCGACTCCCGCACAGGCCGAAAAGACCGTCCTCGAACGGCAACGTTCCGAAGCTCTTCGCACTCGACGCGACCTCCGCGCTCGCTTCACAGGATCCGACCCCTCGCACAACACGGAACTCATCGAGACGGAGCTCCTCTTGGCGCGCCTGACCTACCGCATCCGCGCCCTCTCCTACCGCATCACCACCGAGCGGAACGCCTGCCTCACGGAGGAGCTCAACCAAGCATGGTCACAGCACGACCACTGCAACGTCCAGCGCCTCATCCGACGCTTCTCTCGTCGCGGCCGTGGCCCGCGCCGCAGACGCTACTTCACCGCGAGGGGCGAGAACTGCGACCCCGCCGACATCCAGTCCTACCTGCAGCGGCCCGCCCCCCTCGGCGGCCTGGGCGCCAACGTCTGCAACCTCCAGGACGAGCTCACCCACCGCTTCGACGCCCCCCACTCGGGGGAGGAGGCGCACCGTACCGACCAGATGCGATACGACGCGATGCAGATGGCGAGCCTCGAGATGGCGAACGACGACCTGCTGGGGATCATACGTGAGCTGCGCAGGGCCCCGAAGCGCAGGGCCTCGCCCGCGTGGTCCATGCCCTCGGAGCTCTGGCTTCTGCTTCTCGACCCCGCACAATGGGAACAGTATCGGCTGGGCGGAGTGGGGCACGTCGGGCATCCCACGACGTTCCTCGCCTTCCAGGAGAGGTTCGCCGACATCCTCGCCAGCTTCAGGCGCTCGGACTCCACCCCGTTGATCTTCGACGTTTCATCCTGCGTGGGCCTGGACAAGCGCAACGGCAAGTCTGGGCCCGCGAGCATGCGGTGGATTCATCTCTTCTGCCCGATTGGGAAGTGCTGGCATGCTCACCTGTGGCAGCGGAACACATCCGAGCGGGATGTACTACCATATTACTGCCACGGCTTCGCCCGCAGGCGGCGGCGCGAGGACGCCATCGCGGTCCAGTCCTGTCTCTCCTGGCGCCTCGGTCAACTCCAGATCCCACACATGATAGTAAATGAGGACGCCACCGACGCCTTTGCGAGCGCAGATCGCAACGTGATCTACGACACGCTCGGCTCGCCCTACCGCGCCGAGGATCTTTCCTTCCAGCGCAATAGGACCACCTACAGCGCCTGCCAGATCGACACTATGGAGGGTCCCCTCGCCTTGCGCCCGACCTCAGGAGAGCTCATGGGTCACCCGAATCCCGCCCGCGCCTTCCCCTACTACTACCTCGAGGGCATCGCCCCGTTTCTGGCACGTCGGGCCCATGCGAGATCCCAGGTCCTGACGGAGGCTCACGAGATAGACGAGACGACCACGGACGTGGGCATTACGATCTACGCCGACGACATCGCGATGACGGTGATCCCCGACGAGATTCCTGTGGCCCCCCCCCCTGGGCTCCGCGGCTTCCGCCTTCTTGGGCCAGGTCGCCGACCGCAGTAACCACCTTTCGGAGACCCTCGGGACCACCGGGGTGCACCTCAACCTCGACAAGCGGGCCTCGGTGGCTCGGATCTCGGGACCTCGCAGTAACACTTTGACGCGCCTCCTCTATGGCGGCTCCTGGCCGTGCCGCGGCGTCTTGGGGCGGCGCCTTCGGATTCTTGGAGGCTGGCTTACTTCTACGGGCTCTCTACAGGTTGAAAAGGCGAAGCGTCTCCAGGCAGGACGCTCGGGCCCAGGAATGATTTCGAACTTTCTGGTCCATGATGCAGCCCACGGCGTCAAAGGAATGGCCGTGATCTCTTTTGTGCAGGGTGCCCTTCTGTCAGGCATGGAGAGTCGGATCCCAGACAAGAGCTTTGCCGCCGCTTCGGACGCTTTAGTACTTCGCGCGCTCCGCCGCGCACTCGGTCGACGGGGCCTGGGACCTCAGGCTGACGGCGAACTACATCGTTGGCCTGCCCGTCGGCTCTGGCAGCACTGGCGCCTTCTTCCTACCCTTGAGGAGTTACGAGTTCGCAGACTAAAATGGTATCAGTCTTGGTGCCGCCACCCCTCAGACCATCGGCAGGTTCGAGCGTGCATCCTGGGGAGCATCGGGGACGGGGACTCCATGAAATCCGACTACACCCTTCACCCCGACGCTAATCCATGGGCAAAGCAGGTCCTATCGGACCTCGAGTTTGCGTACCGCCACTCGGAAGAGTTCCAGGATCACGTTCCCGAAGACGTCCCCCTACTACAGCTATTCTACTGCTCCGACTACAAAAACTGGGCCTACATTGACTTCGCCATCTTGAGATCAAAAACGTTCGACCACCAGTTCGCCCCGCCTGGCCTCCAAAGGGGCCCCAACGACGACGAGCTCTCACGAGGAGAAGACGAAGGCAGGCTGCGGCCCTACAGATGCAAGATGACGGACAACGACGGGGACCTCTGCGGGGACACCTTCGGCTCCATTAAGGCCCTCCTCCTGCATGCCAACAGGGTCCACAGGGTGCGGAACGAAGCCTCCCTCCTCACGGTGACGAACCAGTGTTACAGATGCCTCCAGGTCCTCAGTACGAGAGAAAACGCACAGCGCCACGTCATGCGCAGCTACGCTCGTAATATTTGCACCCGAGGCCGAGGCAGTTTCCTCTCGCATGAAGTCCAGACGCCCGACATCTTACAGTGCCCCGTATGCAGCCATTATGCCCGTGACCTTCTTGCTCTTCAGGTCCATATTCGCGGCCACTGTTCTCTTCCTGAGCCGCGGGTTCGTCTACGGGGCGCCCTGCGACACGATGGCTTCCTCGGCGCTGGCACCCCCCGCCCAGCAAGAACTGGACCTCTCCGCGCTGCTCAAGCGGCACAAGCCCTCGGACGGCTCCGCCACCGAGAAGGTCGAGCCCAAGGACAAGCGCCAGCGCGGGCCCGCGACCGCCTCCATGGCCGACGCCTCGGAGGATGCCCTGATGGCGGTGGAGGGCGCCCTGAAGTCGCGCGACCTGCAGCAGGCGGTCACGATCCTCCTCAAGATGGCGTGCCAGCACGCCCAGCAGCTCAGGGACCTCGCCGCCTCGGAATGGATCAGCATCGCGCTCCCGTCCACGGCCGCCTCGATCGTCGCAGCTCGGGAGGCGGGCAAGCTGTACTCAGAGGCGGCGCAGATTCCCGAGGCGAAGCCCCTGCTCAACTCACCACATTTGTACATCGCTCACGCCGTGTTCAAGTGCCTGTCGGCCTCCGAGGAGGTGAAGCAGAAGGCCCCGCAGGGGCACGCGCTCCTGTGCGCATTCTACCAGCAGTTCGTTTGCAAGGTGGCGGGCTCGGAGCTGTGCCTGATGGTGCGCCACTTCAGGCTGCGCAAATGCTACAACGACCAGTACACCAGGGTGCAGTTCGCGTTCGCGGACCAGATCACGCTGAAGTACGACAACCCAGACGGCCCTCGGGAGACTACGGCATCCAAGCTCGAGCTCGAACAGAGCCTCGTGAAATGCTTCGAGGCGGAGGGCGGACGTCAGAAGATGGGGGCAGCACCTCAGGGCCACTTGGAGTCGATGGCCCAGAAGCTGCTCGACAAGAACCGACAGACCCACCATGGCCAGAAGGGCAAGGGCGGCCGCAAGGGCTGACGTGGGAAACCCGTCTTCATCAGTTGCGGCAGCGGATCCTACTGAAAGAGAGGGGCACCCCTCGCACTGCGTGACGACGTGAGTTCCTCCAGCAGCTTCGCTGTAGCACCATGCCCCTCTAGACTTCCACGCCGCCCCTGGTCTCTTGGGCGCGCCGTCGGATTTTTTTTTGTTTCGGCCTGGTTTTTGTTTTCCTTCTCGGGGCCTCTGGGTGTCCAGGGAGCCTGCTCGGTGCTCGCAGCGCCGTCGAGCTCGGCCCCCAGGGGCCAGAGGGGTATCACCCCCCGCCCGCGGGCGTCTCTTCGTTTCCCGTTCTGCTCGGCTCGGATCAAAGGTTGATCACGGCTGCACGGCGCGCCCACACGCCTGACCTCGTTCGGTCCGAGGAGATCGCACGATAGCTCAGAGGTGTCCCCGAGTGCTCTCTCGTTTCGTGAGCTCGTGGGGGTGAGTGTCATCAGACTCACAGCGCAATGCCGAGTCCATCCATCCATCCATCCTCCTCCTTGTCCTCCTCCTCCTCCTCCTTACCCCTCCTCCCTCTCCTGGTTCTCCTCCTCCTCCTCTTCCTCCTCCTCCTCCAACTCCAACTCCAACCTCCTCCTCCTCCTCCTTCTCCTCCTCCTCCTCCTCCTCCTCCTCCTCCTCCTCCTCCCCCTCCTCCTCCCCCTCCTCCTGGTTCTGAGGCCTTACGTGGGGCGACTGCACATTCCGAAATCGCTCCGAGCTCTCGATTCGATGCCGACCAGCCCCGCCCACTGCACCGCGCACGTGCGCGCGCGCCGCCCCGAGGCGAGGCGGCCGCGGGCGGCGGCCCGCCGGGCCTGCCGGAGGCTTCGGGCTCCGTGGCCGAGCAGCTGCAGGCGCTGATCGATGCGGACTTCCAGGCCTGCACCGTTAGTCGCCATGGCTCAAGCAGTGGCGAAGCGTCCTGCAGCTCACGCATAGGCCGACCAGAGAATGTTCTAAGAACCTCTTGTGGTTTCCACGAAATGCTCTTAGAACATGTCTGGCTAGGACTGCCTTGTTTTATCACCTCGGGTTTATGTTCTAAGAACATTGCTTTTATTATAAGAACATTTTCGGGTTCTAAGAACATCTTGTGGCAGGTCCAGAGGACTGCCAGGACGGTCGGTCCCTGCTCAAATGGCACGGCTCGTTTCGATTCCTTCGATTCGATTCGATTTCGATGGCCTCCAATTCCGATTCGATTCGACTTGGGATTCCGATGTGGGCTCCGATTCCTTATTGGAGGCCTACTAGCCTGCCGATTTCCGCCGATTCGACTTCTCCCGATTTGGCTGCCGATTTCCGCCGATATCCGATTCATTTCGATCGCCGATCCGACTTGTCGATTCGATTCTGGGATCTCCTGCGTTAGTCGCCATGGGGGAAGTTCAGACGAGGCCAGGCCGAAGATACAATCGGGTGAGGGTACAATCGAGAATCTCTGGAGTCCGGCGGCTCTGCGGGATGTCTCGGGCGCCGCGGCCTTCTCAGAGCGTCCCGGAGCGCTCTGAGAGCGCTCCGGAACGCTCAGAAGCGAATTTGTCTTCGTCCTAGCCCCGCCCGAGAAGCGGGTCCTGAGGGAAGCGGGTCCTGAGGTGTTTCGCCGTTATCGGGCTCTCGGGCCCCCCACGGGCCCCGGGTCTGCCATTAATTCGGACCTGTCCCTCTACAGGAGGACTAATTAAAAATAGTTAAAACAAATAGTCGGGGGACGATCTTGTTGGTATTTGTGGACTAGTTCGGAGCATTTTTCTAATAGTTTGTTCGCCCAAAATCCGCCTGTAGGGGGACATGCCCGACCTAAATCTAGACCTCCCAGATGGGGTCGGAGCAGATGAGGTCGGAGGATCGCGCCGCATCGGCGATGCATCGGCGATGCGGTTCGATGTGGACCAGTGGAGTCCGATGTCTCCTCACCGACATCGCCGATGCATCGGCGACTTAGTGCGATCCTCCCCGATGCATCCCCGATGCATCGGCGATACGTCGGCGATTCAGTGCAATCCTCCGACCGCATCTGCTGGGACTCAGAGGAGTCCAACGCTTCTCGGTGGCTCAGAGATGGTGTCCTGAGGCATGGGGCCCTGAGGGCGAGGTGCCCCAAGCAATGCACATCCACCCTTGGATCCCTTCCTCTCTCTAGGCTTTTGTCCCCCTTCCTTCAGGGCGCCATCTCTGAACCACCGAGTCCAACGATCCGCGGTGAAGGAGGAGGAGGAGGAGGAGGAGGAGGAGGAGGAGGAGGAGGAGGAGGAGGAGAGGGAGGAGGAGAGGGAGGGAGGAGGGAGGAGGAGGAGGAGGAGGAGGAGAAAGAGGAGGCGAAGGAGGAGGAGGAGGAGGAGAAGGAGGAGGGGGATGAGAAGGAGGAGGAGGGTGAGGGTGAGGGTGAGGGCAGTAGGGAACGCGACGGTCGGGCCGCCGCGCCCCGCCCGCGGCGCTCGCGCCCCTCGCTCAGCGGTTGCCGCCCTCGGCGGCCCGCGGAGCACGGGGCAGGCTCGGCGCGGCGGCGTCAGCCCGCGCCCGCTTGGCTGGCGGGCTGCCAGCGGGCGCCCAGCGGGCGGCCGACGGCGGCCAGCTGCAGGGGCGGGGGCCACGGCCCGCTGGCGCAGCAGCTGCCGCACGGCGCTGCCGCTTCGCCTCCTGGCCGAACTCGTCGTCCATGGCGGCGTCGCCTCGGCCTCGAGCAGCACGAAGCAGGAAGGCGACCTTGTCGCTGAGACTCGCATCCGCAGGAAGACCACGAGGAGGCGAGGAAGACGACGCGCCCGTGGCGCTCCTCGCCTCCTTTTCCCACTCAGCTTTCCCGCAATTTATCACAGGGTGCGGGCAACTGTCTGAACCAGCCGAAGGACCTGGGGGTGCCGCTCCCAGCGGGACTGGCTCCCCCAGGTCTGCCGCTTCGAGGACCGAGTCGCCCAGCGCGTCCCCGATCGCGTCGTCCCGTGCGGAGTGGACCCCCGCAGAGGTGACGTCGTCCAGCACCTCGCACCCCTTCACCGTGTCATTGTCGGCGAGGGCCCTTGGCGAGAGCTGCTTCAGGATCAGCGGTTCGCTCTGCGCTAGGTCGATCTCCTTCACGGACCGACTCGCAGCTCCAGCGCCTTCACGTAGCTCCTCCCTGTTCGTGCCGTCCAGCTCGTGGTGGGCAGCTGACTCCTCTAGGCCTGTCATCACAGCTGCGTCGCTCTTCACAACAACATCTTGCTCGATATCGGTGGTGTGGGGCCTTGGCGAGAGCCGCTCTGGGATCAGCGGTTCGCACGAGGTTAGGCCGATCTCCCTCACGGATCGACCCGCAGCACCCACACCTCCTCGAACTGCATCGCCTATCATGGCATCGTCGAGCGGGTGATGAACCTCCTCGTCCAGCATGTCAACGGCCTCCGTGCCCCTCGCTCGCACAGGTCGACCCGCAGCGCCCGCGCCTTCACGAAGAGCATCTCCATCCATGTCGTCCGTCACGTAGTGGACTGCCTCGTCTGGCTTGCCGTGGGCCTCCGCGACCAGCGCGGGGGGGGCCAGGCCTCCTCGTCGCTCCGCAGCCCGCGCAGCAGCTCGTGCAGCACGGCGTCGACGGGCCAGCAACCTCGGACCTATCTCCAGCTCGGCTTCCTTCCTGACGAACCTGCGCCGCCCACTGACCTTCGGCCAAAGGCCTCGTGCCAGCCGCTGGAGGTAGTCACGACCAGCTCGCGAGGGGCGACCCAGGCATCTGGCCCTCAGGCCCAGGCCCACCATGCGACCCGCTGCGGCCACGAAACAGCCGCAGCTGACACAGAACCACACGTCCAGGCGTTCGTGGAGTCGCAATAGATGGGAAGCATGAGGCCGACCTCCTCCGATGTGCGGGCGGCCCTCCCGCAACATGAGTGTGGCGGGCCCATCGCGCAGCAACCCTGGGCAACGAGATGCCATCCACAGCGATCGCACGGAACGGGAGGCCGAACACCTGCAGCTCAAGCAACTGCCTCGGCTGTCCAATGCATGCGACGAGCCGAAAGCCTCCACCATGCTGGGCGCAGGTGGGGCCTGCCGCCGTCGCCTCGCACGTCGCACCGCTGGTGTGAACTCGGCCTCGGCGCTCAGCGCGTCCAGGGTAGCTCGTAGTAGGCGCCGTCTGACCACCAGCGCCATCTGCTCGGTCTGGAGCACCCGTCCTCTCTCGGTAGCAGGGAGGCGAGCCAGCTCAGCAGCTTCACCTGCGAGGACGTCGGCGACCTCATTGCCCAAGGAAGGAGGAGGAAGGAGGAGAAAGGAGGAGGAGGAGGAAGGAGGAGGAGGAGGAGCAGGCAGGCCTTTGAGATGGCGGGTCCTGCGGTGTCTCGAAGTTTCTCCGGTCCTTCCCGGGGCCCTGTCCACGGGCCCCCGAAGCGGCAAAAGGTGGCTCCGGGTGAAGAGCGGGCCGTGGGGGCAGGCGCCGGGGTCGAGAACCCGTCTCTCTCAGGATCCGCTTTCTTACTGCCAGATGTTAGCCTTACTCCTAGTTTCTTAGCAAGCGTCGGGGGGGGGGGGCGTCACCCCCGCCGACAGCCCCACATCGACACCCGTTGCGGGCAGCCGCCGCGCGCCTCAGGCGCTCCGACCCTCGTCGCGGCGCGACGACGAGGCGAGGTGGACCCCCGTCGAGGGGTACCCCCCCACGCTTATCAAAAAACCCAGAGGATCTTTCGGGGAACACCCACGGACATAATATATGTTTTCCAAAAAAGAAAAACTCGGAGTTCCTCGCGGACTTCTCGAATCGACGCTGGACTTCGGCGCCGGGGGCGCCACCAGGGTGCCCCAGCGCCGATCCCAGGAATCCGCGCGGACCTCCAAATGTTTGTATGTTTCTGTCACTGTATGTTCCTCGAGTCTCTCTCAGGACCCGTCTCCTTCATGCCAAACGCTAGCCCTATCGCACTTGACCTTGTTCCGAGTTGTTCAGAAAGCGTGGGTGGGGTGGGGATCGAGTGGGGGGAGTAAGAATAGGCTGTCCTTCGCGGGCGTGGGGTGGGGGTGCATCGCGTTCGGGGGTGAGTTCAGCGCGCGTGGGCAGGCCGTGACGGCCGTCGGGCCGAGTGGCAAGGGGGGGGGGGGGCTTGCTGAGCAGCCAGCATTCGCTTCGCTGATGGGCAGCGTCTGACCGACTTCTGCAACCCTCCGTAGTGGCCGCGTCATTGGGGGATTGTGGCAGGATTCGTCTCCCTCCGTCCGTCCGTCTATCTTACGGCAGCACTTGGCTGGTTCTAACCTTCCTCCGTATGGGGTACATAATTTGGGATGCCGTGCTCTGCACGCGGCGCGCTCGAGCTGGTCGATCATTCAGAAAATACATGATGCGTTGATGTCCTCCCGAATTCCCTCCATGTCGTCTGCACGTCCTGTCAGTGTTCGCGCCCTGTTGCCTATTAGAAAAGTCCTGAATGTGTCTTTTTTTTGTTCCTTCCTTTTTTTCTGCTGCTCGTTCTCTCTCTCTCTGTCTCTACATCATCACAGTTATTTTGCCGAGCTTGTGAAAGTCCAGTGATACCTTTGATTAGGTTTGGTCTTGGGCGATTGCGCTCTACGTCGTCTCTCCCGCTGTGGAGACGAATTGCGACCTGCACCCTCCGTGGTCCAGGTGTGCATCCAGTTCCCGTCCTCTTCCTCCCCCCCTCCGCTTTTCGAGCACTCTTCTGGTTTGCGTTTGCAGTATTTGTGGAGCGGACTCCAGATCTGGTCTGCGCATCTTCCATTGTGTTCGTTCGTTGTGTTATAGGTTCCCGGTGGCCGCCACATCGTTCTCCATACGATATACATTGGTTGCTTAGCTCATGAGCGTTTGCTGGAGGACAATCGGGCGCCGTGCTCCTCTCCCCTTCCCCTTCCCCCCCAAACAAACAACAAAAAACAAGTCCTGAATGTGGCTATGAACTAGGGGTGCGCAGCCTCCCTGACCACATTCAAAATCATAGTGCTGCCCATGTGTGGTTATGGACTGGAGTGTTATTTACCCGCTTCGCTCATTCCGCCGGCCCATAATGTCGCACCGTGGTCGCCTGTCCGAGTGGTCGTTTGCAGTGTGGAGCTGCGGCGTCGGGAGCTGTGTAGTTGTCGATAAGTTTGTTAATGTTTTTTCATGGGGCTTCTAGGTGTTTGCAGTTTTTTGACGGATTTGGTGCCATCGTGGGGGCGTGTTACCCGTGGTATCCCGCTGTGGGGCCGTTCGAGCGGGGGGAAGAGACTTCTTTTGCGATAGGGGAACACTCGTGTCGGAGGGTGGCGGGCTTTGAATGCTAACATTGGCTCTGTTATCGTCCTGATGTCCTCTGGCGTTGCGGACACGGGCGTGAAGGAACACTTTCTTGTGGCGTTTCTCTTACCATCTCTTTTCTAATTGGACCGGAGGAGGAGGAGGAGGAGGAGGAGGACGACGAGGAGGAGGAGGAGGAGGAGGAAGGAGGAGGGGGATGAGGAGCGATGAGGAGCGCCTTTGTCGTCGTCGTCGTCGTCGCCGCCGCCGCCGCCCGCCGCCGCCCGCCCGCCGGCGTCGTCGTCGTCGTCGTGGAGGGTCGAGGCTCGAGGCTGGAGGCCGAACGCGGGGGAGGAGGACCACCCCGACCCGCGTTTCCCAAGTCGCGTCTGGCTGGAGTTTTGGAGGCGTCCTGGGGGCCTCCTGAGGGTTTTTTGGGAGGCCTCCAGA
Organism: Prorocentrum cordatum; assembly: GCA_963575745.1. Lineage (NCBI taxonomy): Eukaryota > Dinophyceae > Prorocentrales > Prorocentraceae > Prorocentrum > Prorocentrum cordatum. Next base: position 926,976 of record CAUYUJ010007891.1, read on the forward strand.
GGGCCTTTTGGAGGCCTCTTGAGGCCTCTTGAGGGCCTCTTGGGGGCTTCTTGGAGCCTTTGAGGGCGTCTTGGGGCCTCCCGGGGGCCTCTAAGGGCCGAGAGCTCGAAATTCTGTTTCGTGAACCCCCTCTTGGGGCGTTCTTGAAGTGTTCTTGGGGCCCTCTTGGGCCGTCTTGGAGGCCGTCTTGGACCCGTCTTGGGCCATCTTGGAGCCCTCTTGGGGGCCTCTTGGGCCCTCTTGGGGCGATCTTAGAGGCCTCTTGAGCCTTTCAGGGGCGTCGGGGAACCGAAAAGGTTGAAACGCCCAAATCAGTCCAAAACCAAAGGAAAAGCGCAGTTGTTTGCCTCTTGGGGCCCTCTTGGGAGTTCTCTTGGAGGCCTCTTGGGGCATCTTGGAGGCTTCTTGGGCCATCTTGGAGACGTCTTGGGCCGTCCGGAGGCCATCTTGGGCGTCGTGGAGCGATCTTCGGGCGTCTCGGACCTCTCTTGGACCGTGTTGGGGGCGTTCTTTGGGCCCTCTTGGGCCGTCCTGGAGGCCTCTGGGCCCGTCTTGGAGCCGTCTTGGGCCGTCTTGGGGCCCTCTTGGGGGCCTCTTGGGCCCTCTTGGGCCGATCTTGGAGGCCTCTTGAGCCGTTTAGGGGCGTCGGGGAACCGAAAAGGTTGAAACGCCCAAATCTGTTCAAAACCAAAAGGAAAGCTCAGTTTTTTGCCTCTTGGGGCCCTCTTGGGAGTTCTCTTGGAGGCCTCTTGGGGCATCTTGGAGGCTTCTTGGGCCATCTTGGAGACGTCTTGGGTCGTCCGGAGGCCATCTTGGGCGTCGTGGAGCGATCTTTGGGCGTCTCGGACCTCTCTTGGACCGTGTTGGGGGCGTTCTTGGGGCCCTCTTGGGTCGTCTTGGAGGCCTCTGGGGCCGTCTTGGAGCCGTCTTGGGCCGTCTTGGGGCCCTTTTGAGGGCCTCTTGGGCCCTCTTGGGGCGATCTTGGAGGCCCCTTGAGCCGTTTAGGGGCGTCGGGGAACCGAAAAGGTTGAAACGCCCAAATCAGTCCAAAACCTAAGAAAAAAACATTGATGTTTGCCTCTTGGGGCCCTCTTGGGAGTGCTCCTGGAGGCCTCTTGGGGCATCTTGGAGGCTTCTTGGGCCATCTTGGAGACGTCTTGGGCCGTCTGGAGGCCATCTTGGGCGCCGTGGAGCGATCTTCGGGCGTCTCGGACCTCTCTTGGATTGTGTTGGGGGCCTCTTGGGGCCCTCTTGGGGCGATCCTGGAGGATCTGGGGGAGTGTCCCGGGCGTGTCCCTGGCGTGTCGGTATCCGTACACACGCGCATACCCCCTTCCGTATCACTCATTCCCAATCCTTACACGTTCTCCTCGTTTCCGTCTTTCTTCCCTGCTGCTGTTGCTCCTCTTTTCTTCGGCTTGCGCAGAGGGGGGTAGGGGGAGGGGGGAGGGCTTCTTATATGGAGGCTGCTCCTCAGAAGGCGCAGACCTTGTTTGTAGACGTACGGCCTTCGCCTTCTGAGAAGGAGCCTCCTTCTAAGAAGCCCTTCCTCCTCCCCCTACCCCTTTTGTGCGCGCCACCAACTCATGTATCCCTCGTCGTTTATCGTTCTCCTCATCTCCGTCTTTCCTCCCTGCTCCTGCTGCTGCTGCTGCTGCTCCTCCTCCTCCCTTTTTCCGCCATCGCTTAGCTTCACAGGGGAACGCCTCTCTCAGGCAGGCGTTGTGGTGCCGCCTTCCGAGGATTGCCCGTCTGCCGCCGTCGTCGTGGTGGTCTCGTCGTGTCTTTTGTTGTCGTCGTCGTTTTCTCTTTGAGGACTTGGCCCCCACGTGTGAGCCTCGCCACCAGTCAGCGTCAGAGTCAGAGTCAGAGCCCATCTCGTCTTCCTCCCCCGTCGCCCCCCCTTTTCCCTTTCCCATTATTGTCCGGAAGGGGATCCTGAATCAGCTAGTGCATAGGATCGCCCAGCTTTAGTCAGGTCCCCCCCCCTCGAGGGCAGTCCATGCCCATACCAAATCTGGTCCAGATCCCATTATCTCCGTCCCCCCTCTCCTCCATTCCCATTCATTTTTCCTCCATCCTTCTCTCTGGGTCGCTCTCCTGCTCGGTCATCCCCCCTCTTCCATTTTCGTCTCGGCCATCTCCCCTGCTGATGAGAGAGAGAGAGATGAAACAAGAGAGAGCGAGAGAGCGGGGGAGAGAGAGAGAGAGAGAAAGAGAGAGAGAGGGAGAGAGAGAGGAAGAGGGAGAGAGGGAGAGAGAGAGAGAGGGAGAAAGAGAGAGAGAGAGAGGGAGAGAGAGAGAGAGAGAGGGAGAGTGAGAGGGAGAGTGAGAGGGAGAGGGAGAGGGAGAGCAAGGAAGGGAGGGAGATAGGAGGAGGATAATGGCAGCCGAGGGACGAGCAGCAGCAGCAGCAGGGGGTGGCGCGGCCTCAGGTCCAGCTCTGGGACAACCCTGAGTTCGCTACCCAGGCTTGCGGTAACCCAAATCGCACAGATGGCGAGGCATCTTTTCCAGCTGCTTTCGTGGCGATGGGAGGAGGAGGAGGACGAAGACGAGGAGGACAAGGAGTGGGAGGAGGACGGGGAGGACGTGGAGGACGAGGTGTAAGAAGGGATGTAAGGAGGGGGATGAGGAAGAGAGGAGGGAAAGGGGGGCGAGGAGAACGGGGGGAAGGGAGTAAGTGGGAGTGGGACTGGGAGGAGGATGCGTCCGAGGGGGAGGTGTGAGAAGGAGGAGGGGGAGGAGGAGAGAGGTCGATGGGGAGCAAGCGGTTGGGGGGGAATCAGGTTAGGTGCGCTCGCGTCGTATTTGACGTCCCACTCCTCCCTCCCATCCCTTACCATTGCGTAGATATCCTCTCTATTCGCACAGTCGGATGTCGAGCAGGGCAATGGTCGCGAGAGGATACGCGATGCATGCGAAAGCAGGGCATGGCATGGCGTAGAAGAGCACGGCAGAGCGTAGCATGTCATAGGACGGCGTTGCATTGCGCAGTGAGGCCTTGCATCACAAAGCATTGCAACGCAAAGCGTGACATTGCACAGCGGCGCAGAACACAACACCGCACAGCATGTCATGGCATAGCTCCAGATTCCTTGGAGGGTAAGTGGATTATTTTCGAGAGGTCTGGGCTGGTCTGGAATGGTGGCTCCATGTCTGACTCCTTGGGCTCCCCGAAAAGCTCCACGCAAGGCGGGGCTGATTGAGGACACCCGCTGGCTCTGCTTTCAACGTCGCCTTTTCAACGCAGGAACGGGGCTCCTGCTTGAACCTCGATGCCCCAAAGTGGGGGGGGGGGCTTCTGCGGCCCGGAAAATCAACGAATCGACACCGAACGAGGAATCATTTCCGATGGTTTTTTCTGGACGGTATTTTCTAGATTTTGGGGCTCAGTTGGAAGGAAGGCCAGCGATGCAGCGGGAGCGCGATCCGGAACGAGCGGAAGCGCGGCAATGAGGCCAGCGCTGCAGCGGGAGCACGATTCGGAACGAGCGGGAGCCCGTAAATGAGGCCAGCGCTTCAGCGGGAGCAACATTTTGAAAACAAGCCCAAGCGAAAACCCAACTCCCGGGAATCCTGTGTGCGAACCAGCTACGCGGAGGGGGGCCATATGTCTTCCAGACGTCATTAGGGGAGAGAGGAGAGTAGTATTCCTATGGTGTACTTGTAGAAGTGGGATGATCGGGGAGGATGGGGAAGGTTGCTCAGAGGGCAGGAAGGCGAGAGGCGTAGGAGCCAGGCCGAACGGGTGAGCGGGCCCCGCCCACTCCCACCCTGCAGCCCGTAGCAGAAGAATCATGGATGGCACACCTTGATCTGTCGCCGCGCCGCTTGTTGCGACGCGTGGTCATACGTCTTGGGGAGGGCGCCGCGGCCACCAGGGCAAACTCCGCCTCGGGCTCAGGGCTTGCCGTGGGCTCGCCGCGGTGCTGACCTAGTCCACTTGGGGCGCGGGGCGCAGGGCTTGCCGTGGGCTTGCCGTGGTGTCTGGCGTCGCCCTTTTGGGCGCGTCGAGAACAACCGGCGCGGCGACGTGTTGGGACTGGGACGCGCGGCATCGGCTGTCGCAGCCACTCCTTCCCGAGCCACCTCGCCCCCTCGTCACCAATGACTCGCTGGAGGCGTTGAGGGCTCGGCGTGGCCGCTCGGGAGCAGGCCAATGCAGCGAGAAGCACTGGATGTTAGTTTGCTCATGCTGTCGTTATGCCTTTGCCCCCAACAAAACCGACGCCGTAGCGTCCCGCTTCCGGCGACTCGTCGAGGTGAAACAACGGGAAGGCCGCGCGCCAGCGGGAGCGGAACTCGAGAAACTCCGCGCGTGGCGCGGGGCGATGGCACTATTTGGCCCGCTCGGGCGGCCATGGCGGAGGGAGGAGCAGGAGGAGGAGCAGAGATATAACGATAGGTAAGCGGGGGGAGAGATGAGTCGGAGCAGGAGGCCAGGGCATGCGGAGGAGGGAAGGGAGAAACGGGAGGAGGAGGTGGAGGAGGAGGAGGAGGAGGAGGAGGAAAGGAGGAGGAGGAGAGGAGAGGAGGAGGAGGAGGAGGAGGAGGAGGAGGAGGAGGAGGAGGAGGAGGAGAGGAGAGGAGGAGGAGGAGGAGGACGAGAGGAGGACGGGAGGAATAGGAGGAGGAGGGGAGGAGGAGGAGAGGAAGAGGAGGAGGAGGAGGAGGTGGGAGGGTGAGGAGGGGGAGGAGGAGAGGAGGAGGAGGGGAGGAGGGGAGGGGGAGAGTGGAGGAGGAGGAGGGTGAGGAGGGGAGGAGAAGACGGAGGAGGAGGGGGAGGAGGAAGGAGGAGGGGGAGGAGGAGGGAGGAGGAAAAGGAGGAGGAGGAGGAGGAGGAGAAGGTTCGCTCAGCCCCCGATGCCACCGGCGCTCAGGAGAGGAGGTCGGAGGAGGAGGCCGCGGCAGGCCGGCTTCCACGAGCACGGCGCCCGCCTGCAGGCCCTGGGCCCGCAGTCCTGGGACGCGCGGCTGGAGCACAACTCGGCGCTGCTGGCGAGGCGGCCCTCCTCGGCTCCATCCCGCAGCTTCCTTCTTCCTCCTCCTCCTCCTCCTCCTCCTCCTCCTCCTTCTCCGCCATCCTCCTCCGCCCTCCGTCCCCCCCCCCTCCATCCGCCACTCCTGAGGCATCCTGGTCATCCCCCCCTCCCTCCTCCCTGCTCTTCTCGCTTTCTCCCCCCCCCCTCTCTCCGTCGCCCTCCATGCCTCCTCCCTACTTCCTCCTGTTCTGCTCCCTGCTCCCCTACCCCCCCGTCCTCCACTTATCCCGCCTCCCGTTTCCTTGTCCCTTGTCCGTCTTCTTCCCATCCTCGGACTCGGGCCGAAAGGCGGACGAGCCGCAGGCTATCCCACATAGAAGTAGGGAAGGCCAGACAATTATACCCAGGAGTTACAGAACAGTGCTGTGCGGTGAGTCGGCGATCCTCCTACCCTCTCCTCCTCCTACCAACTTCCCCCCTGCTCACCCTGATCCCAATTCACCCTCCCAACTCCACCCTCGTCCCAGCTCCCTCCCTTTTGCCCTCACTCCCGCACCCCCCACCCTTCCTCATGCCCCATTCTCCCTCTTCGCTCTCCCACCCCTCGCCTTTCCCCCTCTTCATACGTCTCTCCCCTTCCCCTCCCCGCTCCCCTCCCCTCCAGCCCTCCGCTCTGCTTGCGTCAGGGCGCCTCGGCCCTCCGGGGGCGCCCTGACAGCGCCAGGGATGGAAGATTGAGATCGGGGATCGATCTAAACGGCGCTTTGGCGATTTCGTGGGCAGTTCTCGCCTCGACTTCGTTTTGCAGCGAAGGCGGATTGGGGGAAGCACGAGAGACAACGAAGACAACACGAAGACGAACGCACACTGCTTTGGTCGAGCTCCGATCGAGATCCGACCAGCTCCCGCTCTGCTTTGGCGGCGCGCACACGGGGGAGGCGCTCAATGGGGCTGGCTTTCCAGGAACGCAGGCAGGCAGGGGGGGGGCTCTCGGAAGCCAGGGGCCCTCCTAGGAGCGCCCACAGAGAGGCTTCTCAGAAGGCTTCGTAGAAGCCTCGTGGCGCTTCCTAGAAGGCCCCTGCGTTCTGAAAGTAGGAGGGGGGTAACAAGCGCCTAGTTTGCCAACGGTCCAAGACTTAACACTCGGTTTCCTTATCATGCGCATTTCGTAGGGATGGGTGCTTACGGCCAGCGGCGCCAAGGAATCAAGAGACACCAAATTCGGGCTGGGGCGCTGGCAGCGGGTGGCTGCGTTCGGAAAGTTTATGCCCCCACCTGCTACCGTAGGGGTATCAACTTTCCAGCTGCCCTGGGACGGGAAGACGTTCAAGGTTGAAGTCTGTGACGCGGCAGCACCGAGGGAACGCCATTGCACCCGACGGAATTCGAGCTTGAACGATCAGGCCCGCGATCGTTTGAAGGTTGAACGGTCGACGTGGTGTCACAAGCCTCTGCGCGCGCCGACGCCGCACGAACCTGCCGTACAGTCAACCCGGATAGCAAGGATGAGCAGTCCTCCAAGGCTCCCCTTGAATCCATCGGCCCATCCAGCCGCTTTCGCTGGCCGCGCCCGGCCCGCAGAGCGTCCACATGTCTTTCCAAGGCCCTTGCATCCGTATCGAGCGTCCTCACTAATTCCCCAATCAGTGCTTGCACCGAAGGGGTCCTGGCGGAAATTGAAAGATCTGGCGAAAGTGTCCCGCCGATTTTGGTGGCCGGCTGGGTTCCTGGGTTCCCAGTTTCGAGTTCCCGGGTTCTTGGTTATTGGTTCCAGGCCGATTTCGGTGGGTTCTTGGTTCCCGGTCGATCGAGGTAAACCTCCAAAGAGGAAGTGCTTTGATTGGGGTAGCACTGTCGATACCTTCATTGATGTATAATATGTTAATTGACCCCTGTCTGGCAATTTCTTCGGAAGTTTGGCTGGCAGAGGCCCACAGCAAAAAAATATCGGTCAAACCATTCACTTCTTGGGGTTTTTCTCTGGTGTAATGATACGGGTTGGCTATATACCCAGACATCTGACGCTCTGTTTTTTTTCAGGACGGCGCCCCTGGAAGTCCAGACCCCGTCCCCAGGGCCGGCTTTTCATCCTGAGTCGTTTTTTGACAGCCCCGGGGACCGGCGAGGGCCCCCAGGTGCCGAACATAGCGAAAAACCGCCCGTCCCGTTTTTTACGACGCGAGCATGTCTGGGCACCGCTCTTCGCCCGCCAGTTCTTTCAAAAAGCTGGGCCCTTGTTGGCGCCACAACCTCCCCTCGTGCGCGCCTCCGACCGCTGGCGAGGCTGGAGGCGCTGGACCTCTCGGCGGAGGGCGTCGGCCCCACGCGGCGCCTGCACGCGGAGCTGCTGCGGGCCGCGGCGGCGGAGGAGCTGGTGGGCCTGTTTTCCACCACCACCACTACATAAGTTGGAGGGGGGAAGGAGGAGGACGAGAAGAAGGAGGATGACGAGGATGACGAGGAGAATCTGAGAAGGAGGAGCAGGAGGAGGAGGAGCAGGAGGAGGAGGAGGAGGAGGAGGAGGAGGAGGAGGAGGACCCCCTCCCCCTCCACCTTATGGTGGTGGTGGTGGAAAACAGGCCCATCAGGAGTCCCGCGCGATCGAGCTGGGCTGTCACCTGACGCCGGTGAACAGCATCGGCGTAGGCACCGTGGGCTTGGAGCCAGCTGGGGGTCTGAGGTGGCCCAGCCTGGGTGCCTGCCGGCAGGAGGGGGGGGCAGGTTCGAGGCGCTGGGTTCGAGAGGGTTTAGGGCCTTTGGGGCCTCCCGGGGCCGCTTTCGGCCCCTGGGGCCATCAGAAGCGGATCCGGGGTGAAAAATTGCACCGGATGGGCCTGGGGGAGGGGTCTGGAGAACAATTTTGGGCGCATTTGTCCTTCCCCTTACTGACCGAATTCCTCGGGGTCAGCTCAGACCCACTGGCCGCCTCCAACCGTGGGCACCGTCAGCGCTAACTTTCGGAGATGAGGAGAAGTATCTGCATAAGCATGAACTTTCGGAGGTCCGCTCCGACTTTCCCGAGGGATGCGCCGACGGGTTTTTGAAACCACCCTGCTCTGCCTGAGCGCGCCACCGTGCCGCAAGCGAGTGCAATGGACGTTGGAATCACTTGGCAAGGCGTGAGAGTGCGGCAAGATCAGGATTGGGGAAGACTGTGACCTCAGTGATACCATCAGCGACGCGAAGCGAGCGGTGAGCGGGCCGTACTCTTCACTCCACCAATTTCCATACTAGGTTTGAATGGGCATCCCAATCCTGATGTCACCTCTGCTGATTGCTAACCTGGTGCAGGGATCCAGCAGAAACACCCAAGCAGACCCTCCAGAGGTATCAAAGGCATTCAAGGCCAGCTTGTTTTTTGCAGCTGCAGAGCGGTTTGTTTCGGTCTGGGAGGGCCACCCTGATTGTTTGTCGCCCCCTGCCCCTTGGGGCAGCGGTGCCTCCGCGGGCACAGGCGGTGTGCACGAGAACTTTCTGGAGCTGCTGGAGTGGATGCCGTTCGAGACGGAGGAGGACTTCAAGACGTACCTCGAGAGACTAATGTCGTTCCCTGCTCAGGTCCAGGGTTGGCAGGACTCGAAACAGAACAAGTGCATGAGTATAAACATTCGAAGCTCCGCGCGAATTTTTAGGATCTGCGCTGGAATCTCTTGGCGGCGGTTCCGGCGCCGCCCCTGGCGCGCTCGACGCACCAGTGATATGGGTTCAGCGCAGAACCAAGAAATCCGAGTGGACCTCTGAAAGTTTCTGTTCATGCAGTTGTTTCTTCCTCTCAGGACTTGCTCGCCTACGGCGCGGGCATGCGCGGCATGGCCGCCTCCAAGTCGATGCTACGGAGGGTACCCGAGAGACTGAAGGAGCTAATCGACAGCGACTTGGCGGTCTTGCGGCAGCCCTTGGAAGGCAAAGAAATTGATGACGAGTTGAGGGAAATGATCAACCAGGCGATCGATAACTGTTTCCGCGGCTCTCTACGGGGGATGCTGGACTTCATGGAAGAATTCTATTCGGCGGCGCCCCTGGGGAGGATGTGGGAAGGAGCAGGCAGTCTAAGAAGGCGATGGTTCTTCTGAGAAGCCCACGCGCCATCTGAGTTTTCGGGGAAAGCTTAGACAACATGTCAGAAGGCCGGAGGCTTTCCGAGCCTTCAGAGAAGACCTGTCCCCTCTCACTTCCCCCCTGGTCGCGCCGCCGACCTATGGCGGTCGCGCACGCGACGAGCCTTCCTGCTCTGCGCTCCGCAACGGCAAGGAGGTCTATGCCCAGTGCCTCCGGTATCACACCACCACTGGCTACACGGCCCAGGAGATCCACGACATGGGCCTCAAGGAGGTGGAGCGCATCGAGCGCCGCTTCCAGTCTGAGGTGCTGGATGTGCTAGGTTTCAAGGGTAGCTTCACTGAGTTTGCAGACAGCTTGAAGCAGGATCCAAGCCACTTCTACACACAGGAGGCAGATCTCATCCAGGGGTACAAGGACCGAGAGCACATCGGTGATACCAAACCTGCCCACCGCTCCTCTACCCCCCTCCACCCACTCCCTCCCCTTTCCTTCCTCCCCTCCGCCCCCAGCCTGCCCACGAGAGGGAGGTGTTCGAGCGTGCACGTTTTGCCCCCCCCCCCCCCCCGCCCCCCCCCCCCGAGGACCTCACCTCCCGCATCTACGGCAAGCTGCCAGAGTTCTTCCACAAACTTCCCGCCACCCGGCTCGAGGTGGTGCCCAAGCAGGGGGGCCCTGCTGCCTACTACTTTGCCGGCACCCCCGACGGCAAGCGCCCCGGGCGCTTCTACGTGAACACCTCGCGGCTGAGCTCGCGGCCCAAGTACGAGATGCCTGTGCTGGCGCTCCACGAGGTGATCGTTCTTTGATTCGTTGTTTTGCCGATCGGCGCGGGCCCACGCACCCCTCCCCTCCCCCATCCCTGGAGTAGATCTTGGCTGTTTGGGCTGTTTCGAGCAGGTGGGGCCTCCCCCAGAAGCCGCACGGTTGCAAACAGTCGCACTAAGCAGAGCTCTGGAGCCAGACCCCCCCTTCCCCCCCCTTGCCGCCCAATGTCGAAACGCCGAATAAAAGAACGTTCACGAGGGCGTCCCAGGGCACCATCTGCAGGGGGCGTTGGCGGTGGAGAACCCAGATCTGCCGCCGTTCCTCCGCTACATCGAGGACCGGCGCTACGAGTACTGCCCTGCCAGGCTCGCCGTGAAGGAACCGGGTCCCGAGGTGTTTCGCCGCTGTCGGGCTCTCGGGGCCCTCTACGGGCCCCGGGACCGTCGGAAAACGACTCAGGGTGATCTTCTGTTCCTGGGGGAAGGCCCTGGGGTCCAGGACCCGATTCTTTTGTGCTGACATCAGGCGATCGCAAACATGGATTAAGGGGGCGTGGATTAGCGACGGGCCCCGATTCCATGGGAAACCGCGGATTCCCGCCGCCGAACGAGGCGGCACCGGCCGCATTTTGGGGAGGGCACCTCCCCGGATCCATGAATTTGGCGACCGCGCGCCGAATCCATGGATCGCTAATCCATGTGTGCGCGCTCCCGACAGGAGGAGGAAAAGAAAGAGAAGAAGAACAAAAAAGGAGGAGGATCGCTAATCCATGTCTGCGCGCCCCCGATAACAGGCGCCCGCTGTACACGGCGTACCTGGAGGGCTGGGCATTGTATTGCGAGCGGCTCGGGGAGGAGATGGGCATGTACGCGACGCCGCAGGAGCTCGGCATCGTTTAACCGATCCCCATCCCTATCCCGATCCCCTTCGAGACCCCAACCAAATTACCACCCCAGTTGGGGATACACCCCTCGAAACCCGAAGGGAACGACCTATATCCCCATCCAGGGGGGTAAATCGGCCAGCGGGGCCCAGGCCACGCCGCTGGGGATGGGGATCGGTTAAACGATACTCAGCAGGAGCTCTTCGGGCGCCTCAGCCTGGAGATGATGCGGGCGGCGCGCCTCGTGGTGGACACGGGCATCCACGAGTTCGGCTGGAGCGTCGAGAAGGCGGCAGCGTACATGCAGGAGAAGACGGGCATGGCCGAGAGCGAGTGCTCCGAGGAGTGCCACCGGTACGCTGCTTGGCCCGGCCAGGCCTGCCCGGGGTGGGGGGGCACCGCCATCTTCCCCCCCAACGGCTGTTGCTCCTCGGAGGCCCGGAGGTTGGCACCAACACCAAGGTCGGCAGCATGCCTCCACCGAGGGAAGCTGATCCCTGTCTCGGTGATGGTGGTCATATTTGGGCTTCCCAGGTGGCCGAAAGATTACCACCAACACCAAGATCTAGGATCATCTTCCCCCGGTGGACGCAACCCCCTGTTTTGGTGTCGGTGTCCATTTGCAAGCCTCCAAGCTCCTGCCCCTTCACATCCCTCGTCCTCCGCCTACTCTCCTTTCATGCTGATCGCTGCGGAAGTGCCACACAGCTGAGGCGGCGCCAGTCCCCCGGGCACGCGTGGAGGATCAGGGGGAGGAGGAGGAAGAGTAGGAGGAGGAGGAGGAGCAGGAGCAGAAGCAGGAGGAGGAGGAGGAGGAGGAGGAGGAGGAGGAGGGGGAGGAGGAGGGGGAGGAGGAGGGAGGAGGAGGAGGAGGAGGAGGAGGGGGAGCACGAGGACGAGGACGAGGACGAGGACGAGGACGAGGAGGAGGAGGAGGAGGACGAGGAGGAGGAGGATGAGGAGGAGCAGGAGGAGCGTGATGACCAGTGTCTTGGAGGGCCTGGCCCATCTGGCACCTGTCTAGCAGGCCCACTGCGGCCGAAGCCCTCGGACGGTGCCTCCCTTCGGCGCCGGCGCTCGCGCAGTGGGCCCGTCACGCATGCCGCTGTGCCGTGCCCTATGGTGCTGGCGCCCTGGGCGCGGGGAGGCAGTATTCTCGGGTGAAGAGAAGTAGAGTGGAGGCGCGCATCCAGAAACCATATCCTTTTAGTCAGGGTATCCGGGGTTTCTTCGCTCCTCGCGCTGCGCGGTGACTTCCCGCAGCCGTTGAACAAGCTGCTGCGTTCAGGGTGCTCCAGGTTTCCCCTCAGGTGCACCTCGCGCACGGGTTCTCAGGGTTGGGTTTCTTGCGAGGGTTTCTTGCGGCCGCGCCCGCACTGTATGCACCTGCACCGATCCTGGCCAGGCCTATCCTGGGCCTAGAATCGGTGCATAGGCTTTCCCGGCCAAGGCAGGATGGCGTATGCGCGGATCCTGGGCTCAGGATGGGTCTGGCCAGAATCGGTGCATGTGCACACATCTCTTTCCTCAATAACCCGCGCCCCGCCGACCCGCCTGCCTGCAGGCGGGCGAGCCCCTGAAGGCTGCGCGGGCTGCTCGGGGCACGCGTCCCGCCACCCCGCCACGCGGCGCGTGGTGTTCCACCCGCCGCGGCAGCTTGAACGACATCCGCCGTGAGCCAAAGGCGGTGTCGTCTGTCCGATGAGCCCGGGGCTGGAAATCTCCACGACGAGGCGAGCGGCAGCATGGCAGCATGGCACCGGCGCGTCGTACGTCGCATCGGAGTTGTGGCAACGGCAGCGCTCCTGGCCTCCAGTCCGCTGGCGCTCGGGGGTGCGCAGGGCTGGGCAGCTTGCCCACGTCTGGCCACCCGCCTTCCGTCTCGTAGACCCGCTCGATGAACGCGGCGATAGGAGGCCACCTCAATCCATCCGGCCCATTTCTTCTCAGTGTTCCCCTCCTCTTGCATCCTTCCTTCATCCCTCCTCCCCCTCCTGTCCCCTCCCCCTCCTCTTTCCTCCTCCTCCTCCTCCTCCTCCTCCTCCTCCTCCTCCTCCTCCTCCTCCTCCTCCCCACGTCCTCCTCCTCTCTTCTCTCCCTCCTCCCCCCCGCCTCTCCCTCCTCCCCCTCGTCCCGCTCCCCCTCGTCTCCCTCCTCCCTCGTCCCTCTTCCCCCTCCCCCCCGTGGCCCAGCCGCGCCTGCGCAGAGCGGCGCGAGGGCCGCGCCATCCGTGAGCACCAGGACGCCCATCGCGTCGAGGTTGGTGTTCCAGTCGCCCCAGTAGGAGATGGGCAGATCGTAGCTTCAAGTCGGGCATGCCACTCTACAGCATGACTATTCAAAAATAGTATGGGAACGAATTGGTTTTCTCGTGGAGCGGTAATATGATGGAAACAATTTCGGCAAGCCTGTGCCTTGCAACAGTGCGGAACAAAGGAAGGCGCCACGCGGCTGTAGAAGCATGGAAACGTATAGAACCCAGAGTATGTTGCAGGCACAGGTGAAGCAAGGAACCTCCTAAGTTGTTTTGAATATGTTCTGTCTATGTTATAATTTCCTACCTAGGCTCTGCCTAGAAGGGTTCTTACTCTCTTGGATTAAAGGGCCGGACAGTGGAAACCGGCCCCGGCGGTTCCAACAGCATCCGTCCCGCGGTTCCCCCAGTTACGCCCCCTGGGTTCACCCAGCTAAGCTTAGCTTAGCTTAGCTAAGCTAAGCTAAAGCTTAGCTTAGCTTAGCTTGTATCATCTTAGCTTAGCTGAGCTTAGCTTATCTCATCTTAGCTTAGCTTAGCTTACCTTGGCTTAGCTTAGCTGAGTTTAGCATAGCTTAGTTTACCTTAGCTTAGCTTGGCGCAGCGCAGCATAGCGCAGCGCAGCATTAGCACAGCATAGCATAGCATAGCATAGCCAATCATAACATAGCATAGCATAGCATAGCATAGCTCAGCATAGCATAGCATAGCATAGCATAGCATAGCGCAGCATTCCATAACATAACATAGCATAGCATAGCATAGCGCAGCGCAGCGCAGCATGGCATAGCAGAGCATGTTTGTGTGTGGGTGTGTCTGTGCGCAGGCAAAGCAAAACAACATCAAGCAAACGCACAGACAAAAGCAAAGCAAAAGCAACAGCAACAGCAACAGCAAAAACAACGGCAAAGGCAAAAGCAAATGCAAGAGCAAAAGCAAAGACAATGCAAAGCAAAAGCACAACCAATGGTAAAGTGTAGATGTAGGTGTAGATGTAGGTGTAGGTGTAGATGTGGATGTAGGTGTATATGTAGATATAGATGTAGGTGTAGATGTAGGTGTAGATGTAGATGTAGATGTGAGTCTCGCTGTTGATGCTGATGTAGATGTAGATGCAGGTGTAGATGTAAATGTAGCTGTCGGTGTAGATGTAGATGTCGCTTTCCTAAATGCTCCAACTCCTGGGTAGGGTCGCACTGGGATAATTTGTCTTCCAAAGTTATAGGGGGACATGCCCGACCTAATCGTAGCTCACCTGTGCCACGAGGCGAAGCTGCGTGGGCGCGCGAGAGGAATGAACCCGCCGTTGCTAGGGCGAAGTCAAGACAAGTGACTCTCCCCCTCCCGCCCGCCCGTCCAGCGGTGGCACGCGGTGTCCCGCGGTGTCCCGTGGTGTCCCATGGTGTCCAGTGGTGTCCGCCGTTGCTAGGGCGAAGTCAAGACAAATGATTCTCCCCCGCCCGCCAGGTGGCTCGCGGTGTCCCGCGGTGTCCCGTGGTGTCCCGTGTGTCCCGTGGTGTCCCGTTGAGTGAGATCGATAGTGAGATCGATACTGAGATCAATACTGAGATCGATGTGGTGCCCCGAGGTGCCTCGTGTTGTCCAGTGGTGTTCGAAAAAGTGAGATCGATAGTGAGATCGATCAGAGGTGGGGGGGTGAGTCCGACGTGAAACAGAGACCCCCCCTACCGGGAAATCGGTTTCGGGTTCGGGTTCGTGTTGTGCGTGCCGTGCGTGCGTGCGTGCGGGCGCGGCGAAGCTGTGTGGGCGGGCGAGACGAAATCCTCCTGTGGTTGGGCCGCGGCTGGACCAACTGCTTCTCCTCCGGCGGCCGGTGGCGCGCGGTGTCCCGCCGGTGTCCCGCTGGTGTCCCGAAATTCTCCTGTGGCCGGGCCGCGGCCGGACCAACTGTTTCTTCTCCGGCGGCCGGTGGCGCGCGGTGTCCCGCCGGTGTCCCGCTGGTGTCCCGAAATCCTCCTGTGGCTGGGCCGCGGCCGGACCAAATGTTTCTCCTCCGGCGGCCGGTGGCGCGCGGTGTCCCGCCGGTGTCCCGCTGGTGTCCCGAAATTCTCCTGTGGCCGGGCCGCGGCCGGACCAAATGATTCTTCTCGAGCGATCGGTGGCGCGCGGTGTCCCGCCGGTGTTCCGCTGGTGTCCCGAAATCCTCCTGTGCCTAGCCGCGGCCGGACCAAATGATGCTCCTCCCGTCAAACGGTGGCCCGCGGTGTCCTGCTGGTGTCCCGCCGGTGTCCCGCCGTGGGTTGTGCATTTCAAAACATCGCCGCTTGCGGCAAGCTATCCAATGCAACTCTGCATGCAGACCGACATGCAGACCGAAAAACACATCGAAATGAAAATCGATTCCCACATCTAAATGCAAATCGTAAGGCGCCGTGGGCGCCGCGGCGAGCTTTCCAATGCACGTCGACATGCAAATCGAAAAGCACATCGAAATGCACATCGATATGCAAATCCAATGCGAATCGACAGGCGCATCGCCATGCCGTGCTGTATGCTGTGCCGCGTTGTCGCTGTCGGGCCGCAGCCAGTTGCCCAAGCAAACCCGGCATACCAATAGCGGTTCCGCCTTGAAGCCCGTCCGAACCTTCGGCCGGTGCCGCCCCCGTGGCCGGTGCCGCCCGCATGTTCGAACATGCCTTGGCCGCGCCGCCACAGAGGAAGAATACCAGGGCTCGCGCAAAATGGCGCTGCGGTGCGGGTACTCTGAGCAGTCCAGAGCGGGCATGGTGGAGCTCCATCCTCAGCGCCTGCTGACCCGGGAGGAGTTCAAGGCGAACTTGCTGGCAGCACCATGTCGAGTGCGCTTCGCCTACATCGCCACATCGCATCACGCCCACGTGCTCAAGCACACTACTCACTAGACTCCGCCCCACAGGCATCGTCAGAACAACCGTCGCCACTTTTGCCCATTGCTGCCCCCCCAAAAAAACTCCTTATCACCCGCAGGGTGGTCGTATAGGGTATAGGTATTGAGGTCGATGTGGTACCCCGTGGTGTCCCAAAGAGTGCAACCGATAGTGAGATCGATCGTGAGATCGAGAGGTGTCCCGTCGTGTCCCGCGGTGTCCTGTGGGGTCCTATGGTGTCCCGTTGAGTCAGATCGATAGTGAGATCGATAGTGAGACCGATCGTGAGATAGAGAGGTGTCCCGCGGTGTCCCGTGGTGTCCCGTTGAGCGAGATCGATAGTGAGATCGATCGTGAGATCGACATGTGTCCCGCGGCGACGCATGATGTCCCGTGGTGTCCCGCGGTGTCCCGCGGATTGAAATCGATAGTGGGACCGATTGAGTCATATGTTGATTTCCCCCCTCTCTGCCCCCCACAACCTCCTTCTCGCCCGAACGGTGGTCGTATAGGTAAGGCACGGAATATTCAAAAGCAGTACGGGCACGCACTGGTTCTGTACGGTTGAGATATGTTTTGAACATGTTCTGCCTATTGTCTAATTTGTCCTCCAAAATCTGACCGCATGGGGGACGCGCCCGACCGAATCGTAGCTCACCTGTGACGCGATGGGCGGCAGATACGACAGGCGCGCCGACAGCTCGAAGGAGTTTCAGGGCGGGTCGCCGAGCACCTGCGTGCCCTCGTCGCGCGTGAACGCCCAGATGTCCTGATGGTAGTTTGGGAGGGTCGCACCTGGCTCCTTGCCAGGTTCAGCAGGGACGAGGATTATGATGTTCCAGCCTACGTGAGCCTTGACCACCCGAAAGAATTGCGAGCGCCCAGAAAGTACCGAAACCCGAGGGTTTTCACGTGTCGGGCCCTGGGAGGCCTGCGTTCGTCCGACAATGGTTCGGCACGTTTCTGGGTGCTCGAAATGATTTCTGGGATGTGGTCCTTGAGTGCGATGGGGGCAACAGAAGACGAGGAGCTCGTCGCAGCCGAAAGATCGATGTCCGACCGTGTCGGAACCACGCACACACACACACACCAGGCAGGCTGAGCACGGCGAGGCCCTCGTAGCTGCCGGGATGTAGCTTCGTAGCTGATGGGACTTTCAGGCTTCAAGGGAGCAGGTGGGCGGTGAGGGTGCGCCAGGCGAGGCGCCCAGCCCTCCCTACCCTCGTCCTCCTCCTCCTCCACCCTCCGAGGCTGTTCGGGTGTTCCTCCCTCCCCCTCTTCACCAGATTGCGCTGGAGAAGAAACAAAAGAAAAAGGATGGAGGAGGCCCTCGTCCTCCTCATAATGCTCTGAAAGGGGATCCTGCCAGGCCTGCGGCTACAAGGTCGGGCAGCTGGCAATCGAGGAGGCGCGCGCCAGCGCCGAGGCCAGGAGGAGGAGGAGGAGGAGGAGAATGAGGAGGAGCAGGAGGAGGAGGAGGAAGAGGAGGAGGAGGAGGAGGAAGAGGAGGAGGAGGAGGAGGAGGAGCAGGAAGAGGAGGGGGAGGGGCAGGAGGAGGAGGAGGAGGAGGAGGAGGAGGAGGAGGAGGAGGAGGAGGAGGAGGAGAGGAGGAGGGGAGGAGGAGAGGAGGAGCAGGAGGAGCAGGAGGAGCAGGAAAAGGGGGAGGGAGAATGACGCAGCGGAGAGGGAGGGAAGAGGACGAGGAGGAGGAGGAGGAGGAGGAGGAAAAGGAGGAGGAGGAGGAGGAGGAGGAGGAGGAGGAGGGGGGGAGCGGGAGGTGGAGGAGGAGGAGGCGAAGGAGGAAGGGGCGGGGGAGGTGGGTAGGTACATGGGATGTGTAGGTTGGTAGGTGGGTAGGTAGGCAAGGGAGGAGGAGGAGGAGGGGAGGAGGAGGAGGAGGAGGAGGAAGAGGAGGAGGAGGAAGAGGAGGAGGAGGAGGTGGAGGAGGAGGAGGGGGAGGAGGAGGAGGAGAAGGAGGAGGAGGAGGAGGAGGAGGAGGAGGGGGAGGTGGAGCGGGAGGTGGAGGAGGAGGAGGAGGAGGAGGAGGAGGAGGAGGAGGAGACGCTGCAGGAGGAGACGCTGCAGGAGGAGGAGGAGGAGAAGGAGGAGGAGGGTCAGTGGACAAGGCGCGTATGAGGAGCAGAAAGGAGAATAACCGTACGCCGACTCCCATCCCGGCCAGGCCGGCCCCGCGCCCAGGATCGGTGCAGGTGCCCCCCCGCCCCGCCGTGTCGGGAGGGTGTGCAGCTTTGCCCCGTGAGGGGCCCAGCCAGCGCGGGCGTGCAGTTGGCGCCCTCCTGTAAGGTCCGGGCGTCCAGGACTGGGGTGAGGGCCAGGGGCGCCAGAAGGCCGAGACGCAGTGGATACGGATAGAAATCTCGCCTCCAGGGGCCAGAGCTTTATCCATACCCACTGCGCGACTGGTTTCTGGGTAATGTCCCAAACCTGTTTAAACAAAATGATGGCCTCCTCCCCCCCTCCCCCCCCCGCAATCGGACTGCCATTCATTCGCCGCCGACTAATAATTGTTTTAAGTGTCCCCCCTGGAAAATAATACCCCATGGAGACCGGAACGATGCGATTGATATATGATCCCGGGCTCCAGGACCAGGCACCCCCCCCAGATGGGATGGGTCTCAGGGTCCTTCGGGCCCGCCCCACCAAGATGGAATGGGGGGGGGACGACGACGACGAAGACACCGTCCGCTCCGGCTCCCTGAAGCACCGCAACACCACGCCACACCCAGATGGAGGCGACGACGGGGAAGACACCGTCGACGACGATGTTGCTTCTCCTCCTCCCTCCGTCCCCCTCCTCATCCCTCCCTCCTCGTTCCTTGGCCCTCTCTTCCCTGCCTTGCTCCCTTCTCTCACTTCCTCTCCTCCTCCTCGTACTCCTCCTCCTCCTCCTCCTCCTCCTCCCCCCTGATGGGTGGGGGGGGCCAGACCCCGCACACACAGGGGAAGACCTCACCACGCCACGCCCAAAAGGGGCGGCGGGCCCATCGCGCCGAGGGGGATAAGGGGGTCGATGGCATCAGCATTAGGGGGGGGCGCGGGCTCGGACCCTGGATCAGATGTACACATGTCTGTGTGTCTGTGTATATAGATGTATGCATATGTATATACATATATATATATATATATATATATATATATATATATGTATATGTACATACATAGACATATGAGTATATTATCTGTTATATGTACGATGATTTTATATATACATACACACATACGCACACACACACACACTCACACACACACACACACACCGTGGGACGGCTGGGGGCTCCCTGGGCGGCCCCTCGACGCGCCATGGGGCCCCCCTGGCCCCGGGAGCGCGCTGAGATCGTGCCAGGAGGCTGAAGACGCCCCCAGAAGGCGCCAAGGGAGCTTAAAAAGCGGTCCAAGAGGCCTCCAAGACAGCCCAAGAGCGCTCCAAGACGCCCAAGATGGCCTTAAGATGGCGGTCGCGGGGACGTCCCCGGTTGTCCGGTTTGCCCCGACTTTCTTTTGCTTTCTGGAATCGCATTACAGCGTTGGTAACTTTTTTTAAGTTGTCCCCCCAGATTGTTGTCGTAATTGTTTGAAGACAGTAAGGGGGCCCTAAACTCCAAGACGCAGTGGACCCGAGTGAGGGGGGCGAACGGTCATTCACTTTACCTGGGTGCGCGGCTGAAGTGGACTTCCGCAGCGAAGATTATGCGTGTTGTCCTTGTTGTTAGTTGTCGTCGTCCCACCCGCGACCCGCCCCGCGACCAACCCGAGACTGGCTCCGCGACCCACCCACAACCTACCCGCGACCCACTTTTGACCCACCCTGCGACCCACCCGCGACACCCCCACAGGTATCATGTGAAAAGATCGGTGCCTGCGGCGGGCCGTGTGCGTACGGTGGAAAATAAACATCGGCGCCGGCGGCGGGCTTCTTCAGAGCTTCGCAGACTGCCGACGACCCCGCCGCCCCCTCACGCTTATCCGCAGTTGCGGGGTGCTATGCTACACGACGGTCGTTGAAAGTAGGTACTTGGGGATTCCCAGACCCCAGTCTCATTCAAATGCCTTCCTATTTCAAACACCGCATAACCATATGGTTGCTGCGTGTTGCTTTTCATTGAGCGGGCCCGAGCTCGGTCCACTTCATATTCGCCGCCTTCCTCCGGCCGACGGGTACGGACACGGGCCTTGCCCGCACGTCCTGGAGTGTTGGGCAGGAAAGCGGGCAAGGAGTAGCCATAGCCGCCCGCGTGAGGCCCTCCGTCGGGGAGACGGGGAGGCGCTCACCTCCTGGATCGTAGCTCCGCCGACGAGGAGGCGCAGCAGGGTCCCTTTTCGCATGCGTGGTGCCCCAGGAGCTGCAGTGCACTCTCCCGGCGACACGAGAGAACGAAATTGCAAACGAAGAGGCCCCTCCCAAAACGATTGACGCCCACGGGAAGTTTGTGAGTTGGAGAAGCGACGAAGAAAAACGAATCGTCGCGGCGGGAAGTGAATAGCCAAGGACTCGAAAACAAAAGACCAATCGGGTAGAACAATTAAGATTTTCGTTACATCGTGTCGGCAGGAGAGTAGAAGCTCGCTGCCAGGCGAGGCCCAGGCGGCCAGAGGCACATATGGGCGACGAGAGATACCAGGTCCGACTGCGCCGACATTGGCGCGCAAGCTCCCCGCGTAAGGTCGCGCGTGAGCGTCCTCGTCTCCGATGTGGCGTGCAGCGCCGGCGGCCCGCGTGAGCCACCGCGAAAGGTCGCTGTGTCATCTCGCGTGCCCGTTTTTGATCATCGCTCATTTGCGGACCATTTCCGAGTCGGGAATTAATACATGACCACCGCCTGGAGGATCAATGTTTGGAGATCTCGGCAGGCGGTGGATATGGATATATTCTGGCCCCCGGGGGCCCAAATATATAATTGTTTGCCGCCCGTTGGGGCACCAGGACGTCGTTTCCCAGGCGGTGGATATGGATAAATCCCCGCCTCGCACCATTGATGATGATGATGATGATGATGATGATGATGATGATGATGATGATGATGATGATGATGATGGTGATGATGATGGTGATGATGATGATGATGATGATGATGATGATGATAATGCTGATGCTGATGCTGATGCTGATGCTGATGCTGATGCTGATGCTGATGATGATGCTGATGCTGATGCTGATGCTGATGCTGATGCTGATGCTGATGATAGTGATGATGATGATGATGATGATGATGATGATGCTGATGATGCTGATGATGGTGATGGTGATGGTGATGGTGATGGTGATGGTGATGGTGATGGTTATGGTGGTGATGATGATGATGATGATGATGATGATCCCTTGCTTTATGATGTTCCAACCTACCGTAGCTTTGATCATCAGAAAGAACTTCGAGCACCAGGAAAGTACCGAAACTTGGGGGTTGTTCACGTGTCGGACCCTGGGAGGCGATATTCGTTTGACACTATCTTGATACTTTTCTGGGTGCTCGGAATTACTTGTGGGATGTGGTCCTGCAGTGCGATGGGAAGAACATAACCCTTGCTCTTCCGTGGTCGTCGAGCGCGGTGTCGAGACAGTCTTGCGAGGCCGCCCTGGGCCCCAGCTTCGACCTGCGCTGCTTCCACGCGCTGCTGCTCGAGGCCGGGCCCCTGCCGCTGGACGCCCTGCGCCGGCGGGTGGACGCGTGGGCCGCCGCGGGGGGCAAGGCTCGGCGTCACCCCAAACACGCGACGAATACGCAGTATCGTTGAGCCGACCCCCATCCCCATGCTCATGCCCTTCGAGACCCCCACCAAAGCACCACCCCAGTTGGGGATGCACCATGCACCCCTCGAAACCCGAAGGGAACGGCCCATATCCCCATCTAGGGGGGTAAATCGGCCAGTGGGGCCCAGGCCACGCCGCTGGGGCTGGGGGCGGGATAAACGAGGCTCAAACACTTCGACCGTAGAAAATGGGGCGCTCCAAGAGAGGGCCTCGGCTTCGAGAGTCGGGGAGGTGCCACCTCTTCTCTGACGCAGGCGTCTATAGGCCCTAGGATGGTGTACAGACCCTCCTGGCCTCGACCAGGAGGGCGTATACACCATGCCAGGGCCAGGATGGCCCTGGCCTTGCACGGTGGTGGTGTATAGATGCCTTCTGCGTAATTTCCTCGGCGGGAGGTCGGCGGAGGGCGGCGGAAGTAAAACGGGGGCGGCTTCGCTGGCGGAAGGCTGGCAGAAGCCAGCGAGAGTATAGCATGCCTTTCCATGAAGGTTTCTGGAATTGGCCAAATCGTTGGAGCCTCGCATGCCCTGGCAATTGCGCCTTCAGAGTGCATTAGCGTCGACTACCGTCTCGACTACCGTCTGGTAATCAATGAGATAGCGTCGGCGATGTAGCGTCGATGAGCGTCGTTTCGCAGGAGCCAACAAGATGGTATGGGAGGCTCCCCAGAGTTGCCCCTAAGAAAGGGACGACGCGCGCGCTCAGAAATCTTATAATTGGTACATGCTCTGTGGCGGGCGCTTTCTGGCCGCAGCGCCGGATAAGCGACACACTGTAGGATATTTGTGCTACGGCCGGCCAGAGGTGCAAGGTCAAGGTCAATTCGGGGAGGCTACCCTAGTGTTCTTCGTGCTTGTTGGATGCTCTTGTGCATCACTGGGGAGGGTGCCCTCGAGTGCTCTTCGGTGTGGCCGGCGGAGGGTCTCGTGCTCTCGAAAGATGGTCCAGCCGTATCCGTTCGGTTTGGAGGTGCACGCAGGTCGACTAGACGTCAGAGTGACCTTTCGCAGGAGTGACCTTTGGTGCGGGCCCACGGGGGTCCCCCTTGTTGCCGAGCGCTGTGCGACGTAAGCCGCGCACCAAAGGTCGCTCTTACCCAGGGTCACTCCTGCGTGTAGCCGAGCAGGCGTTGTCATAAACACACCTATGGTGCGCCCGTGTTGCGGGCGCGCCTTCGGGAGTGCACGCCGGCCGCCGTTACGGTTACCCTGCCCCTCCGCCAACCCCCCTCCCCTTCTCCGTAACATTTGTTACCCCCAGTGGACAACAGATCTAGCTCACGTGCACCTCCGAGGAGGGCGCACGGTACCAGCATTAGGTCGGGACGTGTCCTCCTACAGGGGTTCTGGACGAAAAATATCCAATACCCAACCAATGCTCAAACATGGTGCCCAAAGATGTTCAAAAAGTCGTCCCCAGCTTCCTCCTGAAGAGGGACAGGCCCGACTTCACACCAGCACGCCCTCCTGCGCCCCAGAGGCCGCGCCCTGACCTCGGAGAGGGCGCCCGGGCTGCCCGCAGGGCCCGCGCCGGCGAGGGGCCCGCAAGACGGCCGCTCCTGGAGGGGAAGGCCGCGCTGGTTCCGCCCACCCCCCTCAAGCAGTGGCGAGGCGTCCTGGCTCGCCCGCAGGCCCACCGAAGAATGTTCCAAGAGCCGCTGGTGGTTGCTACGAAATGGTCTTAGAACAGCTCTGGCCGGGGCTTTTGTGTTCTAATACATCAGGCTTATGTTCTGAGGACGTTGTTTCTGTTCTTAGGGCAGCTGTGGGTTCTCAGAGCATGTCGTGGTGGGCCTACAGGAATGCCGGGACGGTCGGCCCCTGCTCAAAAGAGGGCCGCTCCTGGAGGAGGGGCCGCGGGGTGGGTCCGCCCGCCCTCCCGCCCAGACCCCCTCGAGCCATGAACAAAAATAAGACGGAGGGCTTTCGGCTATCCTCAGCATCGGGGGGCCTTTGAAAGGTAGGTTCGTGTCGTGTCGACCAGCGGCGACCCCGCCAGCGGCATTCAGCTTTGAACGCCGCGGGCGACCCAGAATTCGTTCGATGTGGAACGATTTTGACGTTTCGGAAGCGGCCGATCGGTCAAGGTTGGACGATCCCCGCGGTGTCAGAAACCAACGCCAAAGTCGACACGACACGAACCTGACGTACCCTTTACCCATCGATCGTTGACAGTCGTTTTTTTTGGACTCTCAGATCCCAATCTACTTTAGCCGCCCTCCTGCTTCAAGAGTCTAATGTTTTTTCCTCTTCCCTCATTTTCAGAAGGCGGGCGGGAACCCAATCTACTTCCAACATCTTCCTACTTCATGGTTCTACCTGCTTCTTCCGACCGATGGGTACTGGACCCTGGGACCGTCAAAAACGACGCGGGATGAAAAGCCGTTCCCAGGGAATGGGGCGAGACCTCTGGGGATCGACGTTGTGACAAAATCATGAGTCAGCCACGCGCAGAGGAGGGTGGGGGGAGGGGGGGGGGCTTCTCAGAAGCACCCCTGCTTCTTTGACGGCGCGGGCCTTCCCGCAGGGGTGCTAAGACTTCTAAGACGCAGGGGTGCTTCTGAGAAGCCCTCCCCCCTCCCCCCACCCCCTCGTGCGCGCTGCCAAAGGAGGTCGGGGGTCTGGGCAGATCTCCAGCGGTCGGACGTTGTCCATCCCAGCCTTCTTCCTGGACTTCTGTCACCGCGGCCTGGCATCGGGCCCCAGGACCACGACAAGTGGCCTCGGGACGCAGGTTCACCCGGATCGTCCGTTACGGAAGATCTGTGGTAATGCTCTGGACGGGCCGGTCGCGACCGACCGAAATTCGGCCTCCAGTCGCGATGCTCGATAACGAGCGAGCCGTCGACGTCTTCGAAACCCTCGCTTGGACCCGGACGTGCCGTCTCTTCGTTCCCGAAATTGGGCCTCCTCTGGTCTCGACCGAGAGTTGGCGCGACCGAAATCAGTTACCACACATTTCTGGTCGCGGATGATCTCGGCACCTTTGGGGGAGAGGGGCTGGGCTCCTGCAGGCCGCACGGGTTAACACATCACGTCGGAGGATGTCTGGGCTTGGGGCAGCATGGCGGAGGCGCCCTGGCCGGCCTGAGCCCCCTGCCCGTGCCAGAGGAGTGCCGTGAGGCCTTGCCGCGGCGTGCAATGCGCTGTTCCTCGGGCAGTTTTGGATCGCAGTGTCCTGCTTCGAGACGGCGGCTGCAGAGAAAGAACAAGCGGCATTAGCGTAAACTGTTGGAGGTCCGCGCGGCTTTCTCGGATCGGCGCTGGGCCCCCGTTGACGGCGCCCCTGGCGGCGCCACCGGCGCTCCCCTTGGCGCGCTCTGCGCGCCAGAGAGGAAGGCTCAACGCCCATCGAAGAAATCCGCGCAGAGCTCCGAGAAACTAGACAATGCTCATGCCGTTTGTTGGTCCTCTAGGCCTCGTGTTCTGAGCACGTTGTTGCTGTCCACGAGAGAGCATTTTGGGCTCTCTGGGCATTTTGCGGGCGGCGTGGCTGCAGTTGGGCAGTTTTTTGCGGCAGTCTCTGCTCAAGCGAGACCTCTCGCCCCGACACCCGCGAGTCGTGGGGAAGAAAAGACGATCAAACAAATAGAGGGAGGCTTAGAAGTTGGCACCAACAGCGGGCGTCGTGGGAAAGAACGTACACAGTCGATGGCTTAGACGTTGACACCAGAATCGAATCTGCTATCTTTTCTAATAAGTATTAAGGGGGTCCCTTGGGGCCCTCTTGGGCCGTCTTGGGGACCTCTTGGACCTTCTCGGGGCTCTCCTTAGGCCATCTTGGGTTCCTCCGAAGGCCCTCTTGGAGCCAGCTTGGGGCTCTATTTCGTACGTCTTGGGCTGTCAAGGAGCTCTATTGCTGCTCTCAGTGGGCCTGGGGTTTTCGCAATCTGCATGGGGAGCGGTACCCGACCAACGAGATAGGACAGCGAGTCAGATCCAACAACTGATGGACAAATCAATGCTTGTTGTCTGCACGACATGTTCTTAGAACAGTTCTGGCTGGGATTGTCTTGCTTTAGCACATCGTGCTCATGTTCTAAGAATAGTGCTTTTGTTATTCGGACATTTCTGGGTTCTAAGAGCATACCCTGGTAGGCCTATAGGGCTGCTGGAACGGTCGGTCCCTGCTCAAGGGCGGGGGGCTGGGATGGCTTACATATTCCCCATCAGACATCTTTCTCCAATTCTACCACGCCTCAACGTGCCAGGGGGCGTGGCGGCGGGTCTAACAAAACGCAAGGCAGGGAAGTCGAAGGGACATGAGGACGCTCCAGTCTTGTGCAAACGGCACTGTCGCGGATTCGGCCGAACACGGTTCCAAGGCATTATGGAACAGCCAAAGAGCACCCAGGAAGACGGCAAGAGGCTCCGAACAGTCTCCAGGACGCCGCCAAAGGCTTCGAATTAGCGTTTCATCATTACCAAACTTTGTTGTCAAGAGGTTCCCCTAGAAGCCCTCAATAGGCTCCAGCCGATCCCAGAGGGCCCAACGGGCCTCCAAGAGCTACAAGCAAGCCCGACAGGCCCCAAAATCCCAAGACGCTCCCGACTCGCCACCCAGAAACGCAAACGAGTACCCCTCGGGGGGCCTGGACAGGCCACGGCCAAAGCCCAGGAAAACGTCGAGCTGGTGGACACGTTGGGCGGGAGCGCGGATTGCAGCATCAGTCGCGCGTGCAGTTTCCTTCTTCTGGTCCTCGCACCCACACCCATCCCTTTCCTCGTTTCTGCTGCTGCTGCTCCTCCCTCCTTCCCTTAAGTCTGGCCAGTCCCTCTACAGGGGGAATAGTCAAACATGATCAAACATTATCCCAGTGCGACCCTACCTAGGAGTTGGAGCATCTAGGAAAGCAACATCTACATCTACACCGACAGCTACATTGACATTTACACCTGCATCTACATCTACAGTAACATCAACAGCGAGACTCACCTCTACATCTACACCTACATCTACACCCACATCTACATCTACATCTACATCTACATCTACAATTTCGCATTGGTGTTTCGTTTGCTTTGCAGTGCCTTGCCTTTGCTTTTGCTTGTGCTTTTGCTGTTGCATTTGCGTTGTTTTTGGTTTTGATGTTGCTTGACTGTGTTTTTGCTTTGCCTGCGCACAGACACACACACACACACGCATGCTATGCTATGCGTTGCTATGATATGCTAATGCTGCGCTGTGCTGTGCTAAGCTAAACTATGCCATGCTATGCTGCGCTATGATATGCTGTGCTCTGCTATGATATGCTATGCTATGCTGCGCTATGCTATGCTGCACTATGCTATGATATGCTATGATATGCTATGATGTTCTATGATATGCTATGATATGCCATGTCGTGCTATGCTATGATGTGCTAATGCTAAGCTAAGCGGAGCTAAGCTAAGCTAAGCTAGGCTAGGGTAAGCTAAGCTTAGCTAAGCTGGGCTAGGCTAAGCTAAGCTAAGCTAAGTTAAGCTAGGCTAAGCTAAGATGAGATAAGCAACGCTAAGCTAAGGGGACGTACCTGGGGGAACCGCGGGGCGGATTCTGGGGGAACCGCCCAGGGCGAGTCCCACTGCCCGGCCCTTTCAAGAACGAGAGTAAGAACCCTCTAGGCAGAGCCTAGGTAGGGAAATAGTATGGGAGGTTTTTTGTTTTGAATATTTGTGGGTTACTTGGGAGTACGTTTTGCGTATTTTTCTTCCGCCCCAATAATCCTCCCCCCCGTCCTGCGTCCTCCACCCTCGCCCCCATGTGTTGCTGCTCCTTCACCTCCTCCGCATCGTTCCTCATCACCCATCTCGTCCTCCGCACCCTCCTCGTCGTCTTCCTCCGCACCCTCTTCGTCGTCTTCATCCTCTCAGGCCTAGAGGTTGGCACTAACACTATTATCGGCGGTGTGCCTCCACCGAGAGAAGATGACCTAGATCTCGGTGCTGGTGGTAATATTCGGGCATTAGATGGCCGGAAGATTACCACCAACACCAAAATCTATGATTAATTTTCCCCCAGTGGAGGCAACCCCTTGTTTTGGTGTTGGTGCTCATTTCCAAGACTCCAACATCCGCCCTCGTCGTCCTCATCCGCCCTCGTCGTCGTCGTTGCCGTCGTCGATGTCGTCGTCGTCGTCGTCTTCACCATCCTCTTTCCATTCCTCCTCACTTCCTCGATCCCCCTCATCCTTCTCCACTTCCCTTCTCCTCCTCTCCCTCCTCCCGTCCAAGCAGCGAGTTGGCCAAGTGACCCCCCTACTGCTCAGGGGAGGGAGGCATTGTCTCGCCTCGCTCGCGGCCTCCCCACCAAGTCGGACACGTCGTTTACCGAAAGGGACCAAATCGTCTCCTCGTGCCCAGGCTTTCTCTTGGTTACCGCGTGTTAGCCGAAACTGAGGCCGAAACCCTCGTCCTCATCAGTCTTCCCCCCTGCCCTCCCGCCTCCCCAGACATGCGACGCCCTGATGTTTTCAATGCGCGGTTCCCGGAAGTCCCGACCCTTTCCCCGGGACCGGTGTTTCATCCCGAGTCGTTTTTTGACGGTCCCGAGGCCTGGTGAGTGCCTCCAGAGGCCTGGATCAACGGAACGGAACTGAAAACATCCCGCCCTGATTTGTTCTCGGCGAGCATGTCTGGGTCTTGCCCCCCGCATGGTGGGATGCAACTCTTGGGAGGTCAAATTCTGATTTTGCACTGGTCCGAAGTCCCGCTTAATCCCGCTTTATCTGTCTGAATGCCGCTTAATTGGAGGCCCACTCCGGCGTAGTAATAGCTCCCCAATGGGGCTTAATCCTCCTTTCCGACGAAAACCTCCCAGTAGTTGCCTCCTAACACATGAGCAGTCGCCCTCCTGGGCGTCTGCTCGGCGCTGCGGCCGCCCGTGCCGCGTCGGCGGCGGCACCCATTCGGCGCAACCGGTTGCTGGGCCCTGGGCTCGAGGCCGAAGGCGGAGGCGCTGGCCGCCGCGGGCGAGGAGCCACGGCCGGGCCAGGCGCGTCGCACGAGCTTGGCACGCGCTGCCTGCGCGCTTCCCAGGCCCTCTCGAGGACGAGCGAACGCCACACACACACACACACCTCTCGAGGACGAGCGAACGCCACACACACACACACACACTTTTTTACCAACGCGAGAGGAGCCCAGTGGCAAAGAGCGGAGGACGACACGACCGACAGACGAGCGACGGACGACAGACGAGGACGACGGAGGGCGCGGGGGGGCGGGAGGGGAGGGGGGGGAGGGGGCCGGCGCGCGCGCGCCCCCCGCGCGCGCGCGGGCAGCCGCCCGCTGGGGCCCGCGCAGCCCTCAGCCGGCAGCGCGGCGGCGCCTCAGCCGGAGCGAGTCGCCTGCAGCGCGAGCGCAGCGCTCAGCGCCCGGCCCCGGGCGGCGGCGCGCCCGCGCCGGCCGGCACCGCGAGGGCCCCCAGCAGGGCCCGGCCCACCTCGAGGATGGGCCCGTGGGCGGTGGGGTCGCCCGCCGCCGCCGCCTCCAGCAGCAGCGCCGCCTCGAGCGCCGCGCTGGCGCCCTCGCCTGTGACGGCCCGCAGTGCGGCCGCCAGCTGGCTGAGCGCCGCGGCCCCCGGCGCCGGGGCCGGCTGCTTTGGCCCGCCGGGGGCCGGGAGCCAGCCCGCCTCCTGGCCGGGGCCCTCCTCGGCCGCGTCCGCCCACGGCGCGCGCCGGGGGATGCGCGGCCGCGCCCGCGGCGGCGTCTCCACCGCTAGGCCGCCGGCCGTGGCGCCCCGCGGAGTGGACGCAGGCGGGGGCGCCGCGCTGCCAGCCGCCAGGGCAGCGCCGCCTGCGGTGGGGTGCGCGGGCGCCCAGTCGCCCTCGTACTCCGCCTCGATGTCGTGTTCGAGGGCATCGAGCGGCACGAGCAAGACGTCCCCGCGCTCCGTCGCCCCGCCGGAGCCGGTCCCCGTCGCCCCCCTTCCTAGGGGGCCGGCGCCTGTCGCTCCTCTGGCGAGGCCGGTGCTGCCGCTTACCGTCGCCCCTCCTGCGGGGCCGGTCTCCGTCGCCCCGCCGCCCGAGGGGCCGGTGCCTGTCGCCCCGCCTCCTCCGAGGCCGGTGCTGCCGTTTTCCGTCGCCCCGCCTGCGGGGCCGGTCTCCGACGCCCCGCCGCCCGCGGGGCCGGTGCCCAGCGCCCCTCCCGCAGGGCCGGCGCGGGCGCCTAGGCCCCCCCCTGGGGCAGGAGGAGGCCCGCCTTCTTTGCCTCCCCGAGGACGCCCGCCGCGACCTCCGGGGTCTGGAAACTCCAGCCGTGCGCCCTGAGGATCTCCGCCACGGCGGCCGCCGCTGCCGCAGGCAGGGGACCCGGGCCCGGGGTCGCTCCACCAGGCCGAGTGGGTGCGGGGGCGGCCGCCTCGGCGCCCCCTCCGTCGCCGCCTGCTTCTGGCGGAGCCGGCGCTCTCGGAGCCGCTCGTCGCGCCGTGCTGCCGCTCCCGCTGCTGCCCGAGCTCGAGCTGCTCGAGCTGGCGCTGTCGCTCGAGCCGGCGCTGCGAGGGCGGTGGTCCCGGCTCCTGCCCCGGCCGCCGCGGCTCGCGCGCTGGCTCCCCGTGGGGGGGGTGGCGCCGACCCCCCCCAGGGTCGCCGCTGCCGGCCCCGCCGGTCCCGCCTCCTCGGGCGCTACCTCCGGCGCTGGCGGGCTCGCCGCCGCGCTCGCCGCGCTCGCCGCCGCGGGCGCCAGCGGGCCGTCGCCGCTCGCCGGCGCGCTCGCCGCTTCGGGCGCCCTGGAGCCTCGCCTGCGGCGGCCGCTGCGCGGGCGTCGCGGCGCGGCCGGGCTGCGCGGCCGGCGGCGCCGCCTGCGGCTCCGGCTGCGCGTGCGGCTCACGGCGCGGCGGTGGCCGGAGCCGCTCCTGCCCCGGCGCTTGCGGTGCCGACGCAAGCCCGAGCGGTGCCCAGTAGCCTCCCGTGCCGAAGGCGCCGAGCGCTCCGGCCTCGCCGGTGCGAGCGCGCTGGGGCTGCGCACGCGCTCGCGCCAACGCCCGGCGGTGGGGCTGCCGCCAGCCTCCCTCTCCCGAGGAGTCGCCGCTGCTGCTGTCAGCTGCGCCCTCTTGGGAGTCGTCGGGGCCCGAGCTCCCGCCCGCTCCGTCGTCGGCGTCGGAGCCCCCGGTGGCGCTCGCTGCGGGGGCGCTCTTGCCTCCGGCTGCGGCTGGCCAGCCCGCCCCGGCCGCGCTGCCGGCGGGCGGCCACCCGGCCGTGCCGCCGGCCTGGCCTTCGGCGGGGCGCCGCTCCCCTCCGCCTCGGCCCGCCGGCCCCGCGCCCCCGTCGCCCGGGGCGCCGGCGAGGAGCTGCGCCAGGACGGCCCCTCCGGCGCCGCCGAGGAGTGCGCCTGCTGGGCGCGGCGCACCGGGAGCGGCGGGCGCGCCCGCTGCGGCGCCGCCGTCGGCCTCGCTGCTGGGCCCGGTGCCTGGTGCCAGGGGCACCTGGCCGCCTCCTCCGGGTCCAGGGTGCTGCCAGCAGCCCGGCGCTGGAGGGACTGGCACGGCGAGCCAGCCCCAGCTCCAGCCTGCTTGGATGGATGACGGTGTTTATACGCACTTACAGAACATATGAGTACATAGCTTCTGCTTACGCAGGTTACTACAACAAGATATACTTAGGTTAGTACTTGAGATACAGACGTACTTATAACCAGGTGTTAGTAGGTTGGCTAACTAGCTTAATCTAGTTACGATAAGTCCGCTATCCTGGATACGCTAACTCCGCTATCCTGTATACGACCAATAACAAAACTTTAAACATCTACTAAATTTTAAATGACAAGGCCATGTAGTTTCGAAAACAAGCCGCATACAAACAAACATAAACAACACAAAACACATAAACGCACACGTTTGAAGCATCGGCGTGCACATTGATTGTTTCGAGGGGCCCTTTGGGGGCCTGGGGGAGAGCGGCTCTATGGGCTCCATGGGGCCCTTTGAGGGTTCCTCCAGGGGCCCCCTAGGGAGGGCATTCGAGGGGCTTCTCAAAGCCAACTAAAACAAGGCCGCCAGACAGCACGGCCAGCAACACTATGTTTCATATTTTTGTGCATAGGACGTGCCGAAGTTTCGGCGGCAACAGGACCTGACATATGCTGCCGACCTCTGCGGGCCAGAACACGGTCGGCTCCAGCAGACTGGAAGTAGGCACTACAATCGGAGCATCTTGCACGATACATTTTGCAACGTGAAACTGGACCGACTGAAGATCCCATTCGCTCACGCAGCTGACCACGACTCCATCGATGCTGCAGTGGCACCATACTTCACCAAATCGAATGAGCCCATCATCATTCTGGAATGCGACCACATCAGCAGCCCTGATGAGTTTAAAGTTGACAAATGCTTTTGAACTTGCCAAGATGGTTGCTGCAGGGCTGATACCAAATTCCGAAGTCAAGGCGCAGCGCATTTTTTTTGATGCCGCATGCGGCTCCACGAGGTCTGACTTAAATATAGGATGCTGCAGGTGATACACTGCATCAAGAGCAACTGCCTCTACCAAACCCTTCTCGTAACTACGGTCATTATGGCGAGACTCCGCGAGACGTTTCACTGTTTTGTGCTTCCTTTCCATGAGGAAGCACGACACCAACTGCCTAAAACGAGCGAATTGTGGGCCTATGTGGGTTGCCCAGTGGTTCTTGGGTTTCCACAAGGACTCTCCATACGCAACTTGATGAGCATACAAATGGGTTAAAATCGAATCGTCCAAAGAGTTCGCACTCACAGTGCCAGAATTTGCAACGCTGAGTAGCTCAAGCACCTTGCACATCAAAATTGCACTCTCAACTTGCGGCCTGCACTGGCCAGACGGATACGCGATATCGACGAGAAACTTGTGCAGCACAGGTGCAAGGGCCAACATCTCGGATGCCGACCCTCCTGGCGTAAATGATTTGTTGCCTTTGCATATGTTTCGGGCGTTGCTGTAACAACCAGGCCACCTGAAATTCTGGAGGTATGCATCCAACTGCTTAGCACCTAATCTATTATTGGTTGCTTCGGCGAGCGACTGCATCAAGCAGACCACCTCATTATTGAATATTCCATCAACGGCGTATATGTGCATCCAGTCCCAGCCCCAGACAGAGGCTAGCCTCACCCGTAAATCCGAATCTTGCATCACGCCAGTTTCGCAATATATGAAACCATAGTACACCTCGACTTCCTTCAGCTTGACGGGGTCGGTTGTTGCCAGATGCCCCAGCCTGGACTGCATAGACCAGATGTCTTCGTCAGTCAATGCCTTAAACTCTGAACGATCTAAAGTCGATGACGGGAGGCAGAAGTTTGTGCGCTCACCGACATACGCCGAGTTAATGCCCACACTGTTGCAACACAGTGGGCATATTTTCACACCGTTGCAGCCTTTTATCGTCAGCATGAACTTGTGCGCTCTCTCGTCTTGCACAATTAAATGCAACTTGGCAAATAGCAGCCGTGGGCTGTCCTCCCCTGGAATCTGAAATGAGACTCCATGTCGGAGGTCATAAGATGACGGTTGCCCAAAAAACAATTTCAACAGCGCACGAGTAAATTGAGACATGCCTCCACTCAGTTTGTTCACATGCGAGGACCTGCAGCACGTCAGAGTCATCCATACTTCCTCGGCGGACAGGGCTGGATACCCCATGTTGTGGATTGCCCAGTAGAGCGTCTGTACTTTACGAAAATTATGAAGCCCCAAGCTGTTCCCAGGTGTTACTTCATCTGAATACAGTATCAATTCCATTACATTGCTGCTGGCGTCCATTGTTTGAATGAACACCTGGCGAAACTCCGACGATACTGTCAGCGCTACTTCCAGCATTGCCAATGGGTGGATCACCCAGCAACCGAAACCAGGAGTGAAGAAGTCATCGGGAAGTCTCTGCACGAGCGGTCCAAATTGAGTCCCCTGGTATGCAACATCTTGTCTGGCCTTCCGCACGGCCCAAGTCGAAGTCGCACTTGGACACTCAGCCTCTGAATCCCTCAGCTCTTTCAACACAGAAGCTAAACCTGCATCGGTGACGTGAGACTTTCTGCCGAGGTCTGACAGCTTCAATCTCTTTGGATGTCCTGACATGACCTGAGCCAACACGGCTATGCACGTGCATATACACGTATGTTGCATGGTTGTATACGCATGCGTATATGTGTTTATGGGGGCATGTGGGCTACAACAGTACCATGGGCAGCTGCCTTGCAGCAAGAAGCCGAACTACTACAATACACATGCATGCATACATACATACATACATACATGCATGCAGACAGCTTGGGCCGTCTGGCAGGACCGCTCTTGGGCAGTCATAGGTAATAGGGCTACCTTGGGACATATTGGGCATAACCTGAGCAACTGCCACGACTGTGTTGAAGGCATCTTGGGCCATTTTGGGAGCCCATTGGCCGTGAGGCCGATTTTGGAACGCCGTTCCATGTTAGTGTTGGGGCATACTTTGGAACGCCGTTTCAATTTGCATCTGGGGCAGCTGTCACGACTGTCTTGAACGCCTCTTGGACCATCTTGGGAGCCAGCGAGCCCGCGAGGCCGATTTTGGAACGCCGTTCCAATTTAGTTTTGGGGCAGATGCTGGAACGTAGTTCCAATTTACTTCCAGGGCAACTGTCACGACTGTCTGGGAGGCATCTTGGGCCATCGTGGGAGCCGCTTGGCAGTGGGCCGCATTGGGGGGTCCTCTTGGGCAGGGGTCCCGTCTTAATGGCATTGCTTGCAGCTGCCGTAGCCTTTTCGTTCGTAAGCCCAGTGGCTTCGCCAACGTGCGGTGGTCAGATGCGCACACCGCCGACCCCGAACTCAAACTCACAGAAGGCAATTTACTAGTGTGCACGTCATGCGCATTCCAGGTGAACAGTCGCTGACTGGCCCACGTGTGACAACCCTATGCAGGCAAATCTATCGAATTCGCAGGCCGTCGTTAGCACGAGCTGCGCACATAACATTGAACGCGTGCCAACATGCTCCAGCCTGGTTCAAAATTGTTGTCAGACATGGATGTGGACAACCGCCCCTAGTCATCTTCACATGTATCTGCCCCCCCTCATGCAATGCCTACCTGGAAGGCCAACATGCCCGTCGGGCACGTAGCGTGCGTGCCTAGCTTTCGCCCCAGAGTTTACCAGCAGCCTGATACCCTTCCCGTGCAACGCACATCGAATCAAAGTCACTCAACCCCGATGCAAGGGCAGCAGCCTTGGCGCGACCGTAGACCCAGGAGGCCCATGCGTTCTTAGACCTGCCGCCGATCGCTGTGGAGTCCAGGAATTCAGCGTAGAATGTCCTCTTGCGCTTGCCACCTGCCCCTCCCCACTCATGTAGCCACGTACGCGCGTACAGATCAGATAATTACCCCTCTCCTCCTCCTCCTCCTCCTCCTCCTCGTCATCATCATCATCATCATCATCATCATCAGCATCATCATCATCCTATGCCTCCTCATCTTCCCCCTCCTCCTCCTCATCCCCTGTGTAGCGGAAGTGTTCCGCTACATGTCACCCCCTCGGCAGCACCAGTGAGCGCCTTTTGTAGCGGAAGGGTTCTGCTACAGGTCTTCCCCCTCGTCCTCCCCCAGCCTCCTCATCATCTTATTCTTCATCCTCCTCCTCCGCCTCCGCCTCCTCGTCATCCTCATCCTCCTCATCCTCGTCCTCATCCTCCTCCTCCTCCGCCCTCCAGGAGGAGGAGGAGCTCCTCATCCTGGAGGGCGGAGGGGGAGGAGGAGCTGGCACGAGCCCCAAGAGGGCCCGCCCGAGTCACCAGTAACAACCGTGCTTGCATCATGATGCATGCGCCCACCCATGGCCCCTGCCCACCGATGCTGGAGACGGAGGCTGCCTTCGCTGCTGCCTTCGCCTTTCCCTTGGCCTTTGCCTTGGGGGGGGGGCTGCCTTTGCCTGCGCAGGCCTCCGCAGACAGCGGTCGCGACTGTGAGGTGGGAGCTTGGCTTTTGCAGCTGCCCTCATCTTCGCCTCGATCTCCGAGGCGATATCTACAACATCTACGGTGACAGGCGCCTCCGAGGCTGGCGAGCCATCTGCTGGTGCATCAGCGGCAACGTCAATGCCCACGTCGGGCGCGTACCCAGCATCAGGGCTGGCCACTTTCTTCAGCGGCATGAGCGTCAACCCTGGTGTGGCAGGCGATGGCGATGCAGCAGCCTTGGGCTTCAGGTCATGAAGGCGTAGAAGTGAGTCGGTCCCTGACGTGGTCGCCAGTGGGCCCGGCCCAGGCGCCTGTCGATCTCCCTGGCGATGATGTCCTGTATCGCGAGCTGCGAAGGGGCGGCATCAGCGAGAGCAAGCATCGGCTGCTGTGGCGGTGCACTGTATTGCGCACCTGCTGCGGCGTCCATCTTGAGACTAGAATGCGTCTTGCGATATCCCATATCAGTCACGCACGCCAGTACGTCAGCAGGCGCTGGAACCGCATGGCTTGCGCCATATGCGAAGAGCTTCAGGT
Source organism: Prorocentrum cordatum (assembly GCA_963575745.1). NCBI lineage: Eukaryota > Dinophyceae > Prorocentrales > Prorocentraceae > Prorocentrum > Prorocentrum cordatum. The sequence continues at coordinate 962,987 of CAUYUJ010007891.1, forward strand.
CGTCACTGAGGTTGCTAGGGTCGGGCGGCATCTCCGTCTGGTGTGGGAACCGCAGTGTGTGCTTACCATGGTCCTTCTCGAGCTGCTTGATCTTGCGCTGGATGTGCTTGGCGATCTCCTTCTTGGCACTCGGGGTGACGACGGTGCCACGCAATGCAGCTGCAACGAGGAGCGACGTCACCCTGCAAAGCAGCTTATTGCCAGGGCAGGTCACACCAACTGCAAAGAGGCGCTGTGCCATGGCGTTGGCCTTGGCGTTGATCACGATGTCGTCCGAACTAAATGTAGCCCAGTCCTCTGATGTGAAGTAGTTCTCAATTCCAGTACACCACTGGTTGTCGCGTTTACCAGAGGTAGGGCCACCAACAGCAAGAGCGGCGACGACGTTCGCCATCGCTGCAGCAAACGTGTTCTGCTGATCCGCAGTCCACGGGCCAGATGCGAGCTCAACGCTGACGGCAGTGCAATCATCGATTGTGAGCTTGGCCACGCCGATGGACTGGATGATCGCGTGGGACTGCGCCTGCAGCAAGCTCACCCTGGTAGTCGGGCCGTTGCCGAGGCTGATCTGGCTGTTGACGAATGCAACGCGCGCCCTGATAATGCTGATGAGACTCTCTGATGCCGCGGTTGCCATTGCTGTATCTGGGCGGAGTGGTGGGATACTGAGTCACAACACCTGGCGTCAACCGCAGCGTGGCTGTGGTAATGCGTGGAGCACGCGACGGCTTGAGCCACAAAATGGCTACGGGGGCTGGGTTGATTGAGGCTGTGCGCGGCTGTGCAATGCCTGTCTGTTAGGTCTGGCTGTGGGTTTGAAGAGGAGGATGCGGAGGAGGAGGGGGAGGAGCAGGAGGAGGAGGCTCATGTTCACAAAAATCCAAAAGTGCTAGGTAGAAGTTTTGGAAATTTCCAAAAGTGCTGGTTAGAAGTTTTGGAAATTTCCAAACGTTCCAGATAGATGTTTTGGATTCGTTTGAATATCATGGCAATTCCAAACCTTCTACCTAGCACTTTTGGAAATTTCCAAAACTTCTAACCAGCACTTTTGGAAATTTCCAAAACTTCTACTCAGCACTTTTGGATTTTCGTGAATGCGGCACGAATCGCGGCTGTGTGACCGCCATCCCCTCTTATCGGGCCTTCATGCGTGTGCTGGGCATTGTCTTTTTTTGTTGTTTTCAGACAAACTCGCAACCTGCGTCGCGCGAGCATCGATCTGGAGCCAATCCGTCTAGGCCACACGCGTATGTTAACACTGCCCCCGTGCGCACATCGCGCATCGTGTATGTATACCTGGGTGACTGCTCATTCAGAGCTCGATGACCCATGGCCATGGTGGCTGGGCGTGGCTGAGTCGTCCTTGGCAGTGTCGTCCTCGGCTGCATCGTCCTTGGTAATGTCTTTCTCGAGGCCGACTGGGCTAGGGTTGTCGTCATGATACTTCTGGAGCACCTGGGAAATTTCGTCAACTGCTTCCTGCAGACTCTGACCATGCATTGGCTTAACCTGCATGCTCTTGCGCCTCATCACCTTCTTGACTGAGTCGAAGTACCAGGTCGTGCAGTAGTTCTTGTGGCGCATGTACGTGACGTCGGGCTGCGAGGCGACGACGGTCGCCACGCCAAGCGGCTCCAGAGGGCCCTTCTGGAGTGCCGTCAATGATTCTTCATTCACTTCGACTGCCAGCTTAGCATTCCTGCTTGCAGCAGTCATGACACGAACATTGTGCGTCGACCCGTCTGAGCAACGGACCTGGAGGACCGTGGAACACTGGATGTCATCGATCATGTCCCGCTTCGGCTTCTTGATTACTGGGATCGTATCGTCGTCGCAACTTCCGCTGAGTGAATCACCTTCACTCAGCATAGTGGCAATCATGCGGTCGGTCTTCATATTGCGCTCCTTGATGAGGTGGTGCACCATCTCGGTTTTGCCGTTCAGGAATTTCATGCACTTCGAATCCGTCAGATCAGCCACGACGAACTTGTAGCCACCCTTCTGGATGACGGCTGGCTTCCAGCTGCAAGCGTTGCTGATGTTCTCGGACTTGATGCATACGAAGTCGAACTCAATCGACACCATGGCTGTGTAAAGCCAGGGCTGATACAAGAAGGGGAGCCCTCAAACACCTTTGCAAACCAAATGGCTACGGTGCGATACGTTGGCTGCTGGCATCGCTTGACCATGCCATTGTTTGGGGCCATATTGGGCCGTCTTGGGGCCATATTGGGCCGTGTTGGGGCCATATTGGGGCAGTATTGGGGCCATATTGGGGCCGTCTTGGGGCCATATTGGAGACGATCGGTTGCGTCTTGGGGCCGTATTGGGCCGTCTTGGAGCGCTCTTAAGGGCCGCTTCAGATGCATATTGGGCCGTCTTGCTGGTCTATGTTGGGCACTCGTGAGGACTCCCAAGAGCGATCCCAAGATGCTGTTGAGCAAACCTCAGTTGTGTGAGGATGGCTCGAGCGAAATCGCGGTTTGGGGCCCCCGAGGGGAGTGTATAGCTGCCACCCATCACACTCCCCTTCGCTAGTTTCCCGACTAACGGGCCATTGTTTGTTTTTTACCATCAGAACAGAATACGCATCAGGCCCTCCAGCATCGACGTCGACCTGCAGGCTGCGTGGCGCGGCAGCGCTCCCACCCCCTCAGCAGAAGCCGCCGCGCGAAAACTAGGCTGCGCGGCGCGGCAGCGCTCCCGACCCTCATCGGAAGTTGCCACAACGAATTGGACTTGCACCCATGCTTTGGGCAGCACGGACAGCATCGTTCTGGGCCCAAGCGTGTTGTATAATATAACGTTACACTGGCATGTGTGCGTTGCGCTGTGCTCTGCGGTGTAACGTAACGTTCCGTGTTGCAGTTGCAGTTGCATTTGCATTTGCCCATGTATATATGCAGTGGCACTTGATGTTGAATTTGTAATGCGTTGCTCCATACCCTCTTGCATTGCATAGTATTGTGTTGGCATGCGTGGTAACATGACAGAGGGTCCGCCCCCCCCCCCCCGTCACCCCTATGCGTGGTTGTGTGTGTTTCTAATGGTATTGCGTTGTGTTGTATTGTGTTGTAGCGTCTGCGTATTTGGTTTCGTATGGGACTTCATTGACTTATACCCTTTCTATGGGCACTCTCGTTCGTAGTGTAGCCAGGGTGTTGCCAACCTTGGGTAAGGTATAGGATGCGCATAAACGCAATACTCCCCCCTGAACGAAGATCGGAACATATGCAATGGATTCACTGGGCATCGCAGCCCAAACCTACTCGCACCATGCGTGGAACAGGGCATGGGCTGGACTCGAGACACATCGTGCCGAATGGGAGTCTGGGACAATATGCCTGGTGGTGAATCAGATGGAGAGTGAGTGAAAGAGAAAGGGTTAGTTCTGGCGCGTGTCTCAAAGCTTCTGCCTTTTGGCATCGCCACACTGATACTGCATACCCCGCTTCAATGATTCAAGATCGGGGGAGCAAAACAACTGGTCATTCTCATCCACGGCCTTAGTGTTATACAATATCGGAACGCGGACGGCGTGCTCCGCGCTGGCGCAGGATGTCACTTTGCCAGCGCCGTCCGAACTGACAGAGGCAACGATCGGGACCACGCACCTGGCCATGTTGGCAATCTTACTATCTGGGGCTACACCCACAAACCAAAAAGGGATCACATATGGCGCCTGGGTGTACACGAGGGGCGTGTTGCCACTCGCACTTGCCACATCAATCTTAGGGTTCAGCCACAGCTTTACATGCTTGCCTGAAGCATCTGGAGCAGTAAGGTCCAGAAGCACACTTGAACTGGGGACTGCGCTCTCCATGCCGATGTTGGGCGTGAGGGGGATCAGAACTAGCTCGCCTTTCTCGCACCGTCGAGAAGCGCGCACTGTAGATTGCATCTTCGTTCCAACTACTGTGCGAACATACGCATGCTGTGAATTGGAATACATGCCCCACGCATCATATAGCGCAGCCTTCACCCTGGACTTGATGAGGTCTGCGGCAAAATCCTTGTGCTCCTGCCACCCCCGTGGATGAAGAAACATGCAGACCATGTGTAACAACAACGCGACTACAACTACCTCTGTGTTCGGCGCCGCAGATCCAATGATACACGACACCTGCACTAGAAATCACAACTCGATTGCAACGCGAACGCTACAATGCAAATATGACAACCCCCACCCTCCAATGGAGAAAGCATTTGCGTCGGGTCGTACGTGTACTCCCTGAACACCTCATTCACCTGGGAGCGGCGCGCACGGGAGGGCGCCCAGCCCAAACCCATGCAAAGTATACGCATAGTCATTAACACCAGGCTCGCATTGTGCGTTTGATTTCCCACTCACTCGCCAACGGCGTGTTTTTGTGGCACGCTCTAGGGGACAAGTCTGTATTTTGAGGCTGTATCACTTTCGGGTGCACGCGTATGCTTATATATAATATGTGTGGGTGCAAGTATTGCCGTTGTTCGCATACCTACGCACATGCGATAGCATCGGCAACTCAGAGCTGGGAGGTAAGCGTGCCACGGGATCACATCATATGTTCACATACGTGCCACTGCGTTGCAAGGAATTGTAAGGTATATGCCAAGCGTCGTGTACTTATGTTGTGGTGAAGTGTCTCGTGTTGTGCGTTGCTAGGTGTGCGGCGTGAGCTTGGGTTCTATGCAATGCCATGCCATGCTCTGGTGTGATATGATGTACGCTACGTGTATGATGCCAGATGGATACATAGTGCTCGTGGTGCATGTGCATGTTGCCACATATGCAGCCGCAACGCACACACATACAAGAAAAAGAAGCGGTGGCCTTCCACTCGTCCTGCATGGCGGCTGCTGGCACTCGAAGCCCCGATTGAGGTGCCTTAAGTAAAACCTTGATCGGAGGGGCGCCAGATTTCTTCCGCAATTCAAAGTGATGACCCACAGCCTCATCAATGACATACACATCTGGCGAACCACCTCGTTGCTGTACTTCTGCGCCCTTCACGAAACCCAGCTGCGCGAGCTGGTCACACGAGACGGTGCCGCTGGAGACGTGAACCAGGCCCGATGGTTGGCTCGATGTTTGCTGGATCTCAGTCGCGACGTCAACGTACGTCCACTTGTTCGGGAGCTCCTTCATCTTTAAATCGCTGTCAAGCTTGAAGCACTCGGTGAGGAACTCCTGCTGGATGCTATCGAATGTCCAGGCCTGCTTGCCCTTCGGGGATTTGCCATGAATAATCATAATACACTTGACTTCAAAATTGCCGAGAAGCCGCGCCCTCTGAGCTGGGGTGAAAGATGGAGCGTGCGTCTCGAACCACTTCCAAATGCCATCAAACCACTTCACAGCAGTGGTGCACGCAGATTTTTTGGAGCCAACCACAGCTGACAGATCAGTTGAGTTCAACATGCGGGAGAAGCCGTCTCTGACGAATGATTCTGGGGCTGCCCACAACGCCTTCACCATCGCAACTAGGTACGATTGACCCTGTACCCAAGATACACCAGCTATCATCTCAAACAGCTTGTGCGGCACAACTCTCCGAACTTTCAGGGTGCTGTAGTAGAGCTCTAGGTCGCGTATGTGTTTTCCATCTTCACCGCGGAGTTTACATACGAACATTGTCATAGATCGAACTTGGCCTTCCAAGGCTGGCCTGGTGAATTCTATCAGGTTCACCACGCTGTCCACATCAACATCTGAACTTCCATCCTTGGGTGGTGCTTTGAACCCATGCCCCTTCCACGAGCATCAGATGCGCGCGGCCCTCCGACCACCGAGTTTCACACATGTATATATATATATATGTATGCAGAATTATACATGTGCGTATTCACCGAAACCCGATCGCCGCGTGGAGTGGTCGGGGTTCAAGCCACCACCCCAGCCTGAATTGACGCACGAACCATACCATCGATTTGAAGCAGAGTTGCCGCCTGTGTTAACTCATTCTCCGTACCGTGCCCTGCGTTCCCACACATCTGAAGGAACGTCGCGAGTGCTGGGATCGCTGAGTCGACCTCCCATTTGATCACAAGAAATTTTATTCCACGTTGCAAGGGAACCGAATAACTCTCACAAATAGAAACGATCCGCTCTTCTGAAATATGCCCGTCCAGCGCTATATCCACAACGTCGGTTTTGCAACCAGCCTTGATGCATTTGAGGCCGTACATAGTGTGGCTGCATGCCACTGCGAGGAACTTCATATCATGGTTTTTCGGCGCTGGCGGGAGATAACCCTCGGCCCTGTCGTGTAATTTCTTATTGAACTCAAGCTGCTGCAGACCAGCTGCACCTGGGGCCCGCTCGAAGCACCGAGGGTGTTTGACTTCGCTGTCCAAGAACCCTTGTCTCATTATTTTCTTGATCAACGCATGGCAGTGAGGCACATCTACTCCAGTCGTCCATCGATTTTGAGGGTGAGCCCATACATGTTCGTGACACACCGTTTGCCAATACGCCAAACCATTACTAAGCAATTTGTCACATACTTGATCTGCAATCGCCCTACATTGTTTTCTCTCACCGTGAGTGGCGTCTGAAATCACTGCATTGATCGAAGGCACAAGTGTATCTAGCACCTGACGGATCTCAGGATCAATCTCCATATCCTCGCACAGAAAAGGGTCGAGCCGAAACGGCTTCGGTGGGAGAAAAGCAAAGTGAACTTACATATCGTGTTTCCATCCTGCTTGTATCCTGGAAATAACCAGGTTGTATCCTGGATATATCTTGACTTACTAAGTTCACTAAGTTGGATAGCCTAAGTCGGCTAACCTGCATACGTAACCACCCCAACAAGCTTAAGCATGTTAGCGATAAGCTCATTAGTAACTTCAAAGCTGGATAATCAACATAAGTAACATCGCCATCCACATAGCCAGAACATGTATGTACATACGGCGCATATACATACATATACGTAACTCATACATAACTCATACATTACATATTGCTTACATATAAGCATATATAAATTCGCTATGTACTTAGCAACCAGGGCCACGATCCAAGTGGCGGGAGGTCGGCGTGGCACTGCATGCCTCGCCCCGGCCGCGCCCCCAGCGGCCGCGCTTCCCCATGGAGCGCCGGCGCGCGCGCCGGGCCGCTAGGGCCGGCCGCCCGGCCAGCCCCTCGAGCCCACGGCTACCTCAAGCTGCAAACCCCCGGAGGGGGTTTGCAGCGAACGCCACACACACACACACACCCATGCCCATGAGGATCCCTATGTATTCCCAAGGATTCCTAAGGATTCCTGTGGGTTCCTAGGGATTCCTACGGATTCCTATTGGTTCCTGATGACTCCGACTGATTCCCACGTGTGTATTCCTATGGGTGCGTGCTGTCAGATGGGGATCCCCGCTCGACCGGGAGCCTCCCTTGGGGTCCGACAGGCCGCACCCGTACCCATCGCCAGTCCTCCTGTCTCTGGCTCCCCTGTGGGTATGGGTGTGTGTGTGTGTGTGTGTTGTTCGCTCGTCGCTCGAGTCGTGAGAGAGTCACGGCTGCCGGAATTCCGCTACTTTCAGAAGTCGGGATCGCCTTTTCGATGGGCAGCGGATTTCTCGTCTCTCTTGGACCGGTCTCTTCTCGTCCCCTGCTCTTGACCGTCCGTCCCCTCGCGCGTGACTGGGTCACACTTCCCCTCCTCCTCCTCTGTCCTCCTCTGTCCTCCTCCTCCTCCTCCTCCTCCTCCTCCTCCTCCTCCTCCCCTTTCTGATTTCGTGACCCTGATGACAGAAAAGCTCCGTATGACGCCGGCACGTCCAGTGGATTTTAGACCGCTCTTTGCCAACGCTGTCGTAGCAGGCGAGGAGCTCCTGCTCCACAGCCTCCAGCACGACATCCCACGCCTAGGCCAACTGGTCCGTCGTCATCGCGGTCCTGGGCCCTGAGCCAGGGCCCATTCCGATCCGATCGATCCGATCCGACGTCGGCTCCGGCCGGCCCGATTCGATCCGATCCCGATTTCTGGGCGATCTGATACGGGCCGGGGCCTGCATGGCGCCGTTGTGCATCCTGGCGCAGGCGATCCGATTCGACTTCGGCTCGGCGCCGACGCGGCCCGACTCGGTGCACGTTCCGATCCGATCCGATCTCCCGATTCCGTGGGGCCTGTGTTCCACCGCCACCACCGTAGGTAGGAGGGGGAGGGGTTCGTCCTCCTCGCCCTCATCCTCCGCCTCCTTCCCCCCTCCAACTTTCGGTGGTGGTGGTGGAAAACAGGCCCATCAGATTTCGATCGCGGTTGTTCCTGCCCCGAGCACCCCCCCGCCTCGAGGCTTCCGTTCTGGCAGCCTATGCCAAGAAAAGTAGCAGCAGTGAAGAGAGGACAAGCAGGAAGAGGCCGAGGAGGAAGAGACGGAGGAGCAAGAGACGGAGGAGGAGGAAGGAGGAGGAGGAGGAGGAAGAGGAGGAGGAGGAGGAGGAGGAGGAGGAGGAGGAGCAGCGGAGCAGTGGCCTGAGAGCGCCGTCCGTCTAGCAAACAGCGCCTCGCTTTCTCGTTTGGACGACCTCGTCGCCTCCCGCATGCCCACCCGAAGTGGGCGAGGGAAGACGACGAAACCGCCCACCGGCGCGGCTCCCGAGGGCCGCGGCCTCGCGCTCCCAAGGGCCGCGACAGACCTCAGATGAGGTCGATATGGACGCCCTCCGCGACGAGGCCGCCGCCGAGGACGAAGTGGGGCGTGCCGAAGCCGAACCCCACGATGCACGAGGGGGTGGGGAGACGGCTCCCGACAGCGAGCAGTCAAGGGCCCTTCCGCTTCCCCGGGCTGCCCCCCCGTGCAGCCCTGGAGCGCTGGCTGGCGGCGCGCGACAGCGCGCCCCGCTCGCGCGCCATGCGGGTGAGGTCCGCCACGGCCTCCGTCAGGTCCACGGGGTCGCTCGGCGGCTCGATCGTCGCCGCGCGCACGAAGCCGCAGGCGCGCGAGAGCTCGCCGAAGCACTCGCGGGCCTCCGCGAGCTGCGCCTCCGACCAGGCCGAGGGCGCATGCACCGCCACGCCAGGAGCCGCCTCCGCCACGGGCGCCACAGGCTCCAGCGGGGCAGCCGCTGTCGCGGCAGCGTCCCGAGGGGCCACCCGCCGCACGGCGTCGGCCCACTCGTCATCCAGGTCATCAGCACCGTCGGCACCAGCAGCATCATCCGCGCCTCCCACCGCCTCCGCGGCAGCAGGCCCCGCGGGGGCCGCATCGGCGAGGGCTACGACCTCCACCTCCATGCCGTCGAGGGCGTCAGGCGCGCCAGCGCCTGCCGCCTTGCGCGCCGTCCTCCGCTGGCGCCGCCGCCGCCGCCTCGCGGAGCGCGCCGCGGGGTCGGCGGCCGCAGCAGCAGGGCGGCCATGACGCACCACATCGCCTCCAGCAACAGGCTCCGCCGCGGCCTGCTCCACGCGGACCCGCAGCGCGAAGAGCGCAGCGGACACCGCGGAGCGCGCCACAGCCGCAGCCGTGCGCCTCGGCATGCCGGCAGCACCGCGCACCGCCGCCTCGACCAGGGCAGAAGCGGCGGCGTCCCTAGCCCGAGCTCCTCTAGCACCTCGCGCGGCGGCCATCTCAGGGACGACCGAGGCAAGGGGCATGCGAACGCTTGAGTTAAAATGACCACGGAAGGAGGAGGAGGAGGAGGAGGAGGAGGAGGAGGAGGAGGAGGGAAGAGGAGGAGGAGGAGGAGGACGAGGAGGACGAGGAGGCCCCTGCCACGAGGCTTTCCGTTCTGGCAGCCTCTGCCGCGGCCCTCGCCCCGTGTCCTCGAGCCGCTCGACGGCCCAGCGCCAGCGCCGCCGGTGCTTCGCGGGTCCGCCGCCGCCGCCCGGAGCTCTCCCTTCGCCCAGGCATCCGCCAGCCGTCGCTCGAGGGTCCTCAACTTCAGTCGGGCCTGTCCCTCTCCATGAGGAATATTCGGAGGTTGATCGACCTCCTAACCAGACACGTCGATTAGCGAATTGGCCGTTTTCGGTTCGCGAGAGGGCGTCGCGGCCGTCATTTCTGCGTGTCCAGGTCCGTCGGTTTCGATCCTTGGCCGTTTTCACTAAAGGTGGCTTATTAAACATGCAAAAATGATCAAACATTACTCAGGGTAAGATTACTATTATTATTATTGTTAGCATTATTATTACTACTATTATTATTATGTTTGGCAGCTCGGGTGCATGTTTTGACTATTTTGTGTGGTTTCTCCGAAATCCGCCTATCGGAGGACATGCCCGACCTGATCCTCAACACGTATGTCAGCCCCACGTGTGCGTCACCCCATTCAGCTCCGCCGACAGCACGCAGCTTGCGCCGGCCCTCATCACAGTCGGGAACTTTGGATCGCGTGTGGCAGGAGGAGGAGGAGGAGGAGGCGGAGGAGGCGGAGGAGGAGGAGGAGGAGGAGGAGGACGAGAAAAGGGGCCAGGTTGCAAAAAACGCGGCGTCGGGGACGGCTCAGGCCCACCACGCTTCGGTACGGTGTCTTGTCCCTTTCTGGATCGCCAGACGTCAGCTTGCCGAGGTTTTCACAGCTTCCCGTCCTCGCGGAGCGGAGCGCGTGTCGCGGGGTCCGCCGTGGCAACACGTTATCCCAGAGTTCCCGACCTTTGCCCAGTGTGTGCGTGTGCGCGCGCACGTGTGCGCGTGTATGTGTTTGTGCGCGTGTGTGTGAGAGAGAGAGTGTGTGTGTGTTGGAGAGAGTGTATGTGTGCGTGTGCGTGTGCGTGTGCGCGTGTGTGTGCGTGTGCGCGTGTGCGTGTGTGTGTGTGTGAATGTGTTGTGTGTACGCGCGCGCGTGTTCGCGTCTGTGTGTGTGTGTGTGTGTGTGTGTGCGTGTGTTATCCCTTTGGTTCTGTCAAACGTTCTGAGGATCACCGAGTCGTCTACGGCAGGCCCATTGGAGGCCATCAGCTGCGCAGGAGGGGGAGGGGGAGGAGGGGGGGGGAGGAGGGCGAGGAGGAGGGGAGGAGGGGAGGGGGAGGAGGAGGAGGAGGAGGAGGAGGAGGAGGAGGAGGAGGAGGAGGAGGAGGAGGAGGAGGCGGCAGGCCAAGGACGGCCTCACGCCGTGCTGGCTCTGGCCCTCAGCGGCTCTCCGCGGCCCTCGGCGGCGCTCGGCGGCCGTCGGCAGCCGGGGCAGCGGCGTGGACGGCTGCGTCGTCGACGCCGTCGCCGCCGCCGCCGCCTGCGCCAGCCGTCGTCGGCCCGCCGCTCCATGGAGAGAGGGATGCGTCTGTCGGCAGGGCGCGGCACATTGCGGCACTGGTCGATCCTCGATCTCCCTCCTCTTTTTACAGTTGGGCGGACTCCAGGTGCCAGGCTTGTAGCGTTCGGCAGCAAGAAAACGCAGCAAAAAAGGCCGACTCAGGCAAAGCGCGCAACGATCTGAGCAGGTCGAGAGTACGAACGAACGAACCACCACATCGGACAGCTGTCCGGGCCTGCTCAGACCAGGTGGGTGAGGCCATGGCCTCCTGTAAACATAGAGACATGCACAGGAACTGCGAGACACACAATACATGATTCGGTGCAGCAGGTCGAGAGTAGCTGGACAAAAAGCAAGGCGCCTGAGACAGGTAAAAAAAGTTAGCCCGAAAGGGTACAGAGACTCTCACTCCTTCTCCATTTCGACGTTAGGCGGACATTAAGGCCAGACGTGTTGCGTTTCTCGAGAGAAATGAAAACTCCGACTGAAGAGGAGTGAGCAAAGTCGAGTAAGCCATAAAGTGAGGCAGAGAGAAACAAAACTAATAGTGTGGCCCCACGGGGCAGGGGTGGGGAGGAGGGCACAACCGCTGTGGGGAGGGAGGAGGTGCACAACCAAACAGAACACAATATACCCCCCCTCCTCCTTCTCATCCTTCTCCTCCTCCGCAGGGCGCGGCGATTCCGACAGGCCCAGGGGCACGGCAGCGGCCTTTGGCCGCCTCCTGCTCCTCCTCGCCCTCCTCGCCCGTCCTTCCCCCTCCAAGGCTCGTGCTCTGCACGGTGGAGTCCCTACTTTGGGTTTCTTAATAAGCGTGGGGGGGTGCCCCCCCGAAGGGGGTCAACCTCGCCTCGTCGTCGCGCCGTGACGGGGGGCGGAGCGCCTTTGGCGCGAGGTGGCTGCCCGCGACGGGGGTCGATGTGGGGCTGTCGGCGGGGGTGTCGCCCCCCGACGCTTAATTCGGAAACTCGGAGTAGAGATCAAACGTATTGAAAATTTCAAGACAGAGGTTTTCCGCAGCTTTCGGCTTCTAGGGTCCCTCGCCAGGCACTGGGACCGTCAAACACGACCCTGGATGAGAAACCGGTCATGGGGAATGGGTCGAGACTTCCAGGGACCCCGAATTGAAAAACACGACGTCGGATTTCTGGGTTCCCCTCCGCCCCTATCGGCACGATCGACATGTGTATCGAGAAAGGGGGTACAATGCCTAAGAGCGTTCCTGTTCATTTTGAGCTGGACTCGCTGTTCGCGCCGCCCCGGACGGTGTCCGCTTGAGGCACTAGACCTCCTGCCCAACAGCGCCCGCTGTCGATTCGTTGGCAGCACTTGTTGGGCATCGTACCCATGTTTTCCGTACCCATTTTGGGCGTCGAAAGCCCGGTGGGGAGGTTGGCAGGGCAGCGCCAAGCCCTAGCTCTGCCCCCCCCCCCCCGCCACGACCGCCGTCGCAGGGTGCGTTTCGATCCTCGCCCTCGCTGCCAGGCCATGCCAGGTCATGCGCACAAGGCATCCGCTCTCCCTGTTGCTCTTCGTGTGTCGGTCAGTCCGGATGCAAGAATGGTCATTGGTTTTGAGATCGTCGTCATGCCTGGGCGCGTAAGTCTTTTGTGGGCTTCCTACTCTAGCCCGCTCCGCCCCCCGCGGGTCGGCCGAGGTATACGTGCGCTGGCGGCAATGTCAGCCGATCTTCGCTCTATCCATGGCGCTGATGTCGGCGATTGGGGGACCGTGTTTGTTGTTGGACAGACATGTGCCAAGGGGGGCGCAAGCCCTCGTTTTCCCCGCCTCCGCCTCTGCGAGCGCCGCCGACGTCCAGCACATGCTCCCCCGCGAATGTTTGAACGCGCTTGTCCGTGAAGGACATGGTCTGCGGCTGTGAGGCGAGTGTGCCAGACGCCGTCTTCTGCGACAGAGGAGGGCCAGCGCGGCGGTTTGAAGCCTCTTCGTCTTGCACGGCGTGGGCCTCGGCGCCTAGGACACCACCAAATCTGTGAAGCTGGGCACCGAATTCAGCACATCTCCTCCCCACCACGCCGGCCCCTGGCCTTCATGTCTTCGAGGACCTCCCAGAGGTAGGGCATATGATGATGCTGCTGCTGATGATGCTGAGTATGCTGTTGATGCTGCTGATGATGCAGATGCTGGCGATGATGACGATGATGATGATGATGATGATGATGATGATGATGATGATGCTGATGATGATCCCTTGCTTTATGATGTTCCAACCTATCGTAGCTTTGATCATCAGAAAGAACTTCGATCGGGAATGGTGATCATCATCGAGCACCATGATGATGATCACCATTCCCGAGTCGGGAATTAATACATGACCACCGCCTGGAGGATCAATGTTTGGAGATCTCGGCAGGCGGTGGATATGGATATATTCTGGCCCCCGGGGGCCCAAATATATAATTGTTTGCCGCCCGTTGGGGCACCAGGACGTCGTTTCCCAGGCGGTGGACATGGATAAATCCCCGCCTCGCACCATTGATGATGATGATGATGATGATGATCATGATGATGATAATGAGGATAATGAGGATGAGGATGATTATGCTAATGATGCTGATGATGATGAGGCATATGATGCAGAGGACGATGATGCGGATGATGATGCTGATATATTGATGATGTTGATGATGATGATGCTCATCTTGATGCTGGTGATGATGCTGATATAGAGGATGATGCTAATGATGAGGATGCTGATGATGACGATGACGGTGATGATGCTGATGATGGTGATGATGACGATTATGATGATGGTGATGGTGATGAGGGTGTTAATGACGATGACAATGATGAGGATGATGATGCTAATGATGATGATGATGATGATGATGATGATGATGATGATGATGATGATGATGATGATGATGATGCTGATGACGCTGCTGATGATGGTGATGATGAGGGTGGCGATGATGATGGTGATTCTGGCCATGCTGTTGATGCTGATGGTAATGATGCTGGCGATGATACTGGTGATGCTGTTGATGGTGAGGATGATGCAAATGATGGTAATGCTCATGATCCTGATGATGAGGTTGGTTTTGATAATGATGCTGATGATGCTGATGATGCTGATTATGATTATGATGATGCTGATGATGATGCCGAAGGTAATGATGCTGCTGCTGATGGTGCCGAGGATTATTATGATGACGATGATGATTATGAATATGATGATGATGCTGCTGCTGATGATGATGCTTGTGATGATGAGTTTGATGATGCTGCTGATGATGATGCGGATGATGCTGATGATGGTGATGATGGTGATGATGATGCTGACTATGAAGATAATGCAGATGATGATGCTGTTGTTGATGATGATGGCGATGATGATGCTGATGATGATGATGCTGATGCTGATGCTGATAACGATTCTGATAATGGTGATGACGCTGATGATGCGGATGTTGATGATGCTGATGCTGTTGTTGGTGATGCTGATGTTGATGCTGATCCTGGTCATGATTATGATGATGATAATGATGCTCATGATGCTGAGTACGATTCTGATGATGCTGATGATGCTGATGGTGCTGATAATGCTGATGCTGATGCTGATGCTGATGCTGATGCTGATGCTGATGCTGATGCTGCTGATGGTGATGCTGCTACTGGTGATGATGATGCTGATGATGCTGCTGATGATGATGCTGCTGATGATGATGCTGATGATGATGATGCTGATGATGATGATGGCGAGTAGGAGGAAGAGGATGCGGAGGGCGAGGCGGAGACGGAGAATGGGGGAGGGGAGGAGGCAGGAGGAGAGAACACGAAGGGAGATCAGGAGGCGAGGGGGAAGAGGGAGGGGGGGCCCGCCAGGTCGGCGACGGACCGCTCGACGACATGGCCGCCCCTGCCCGCATCTCAGAGGCTGGACATGTACAGGCAGGGGACGGGGGGGTCGGTGGCGCCAGCGCGGCGAGGGAAGCGGGCCTGGATCGAGGCTCGAACATCGACGAGCGATGTTTCATCTTTTGGAGTGCCTTTCGACGACGACCGGGGGCCTTGCGGGGCATCCGGGGACTTCCTAGTAGGGAGTGGGGAGGGAAGCACGAGAACAGTAGGAGGCGGGGGATGTAAGGCGGCGGCAGGGGAGGGGGAAGGAGGGTGGAGTTGGGGGGTCAAAGGGAGGAGGTAGGGAGGTAGAAGGCAAGTAGGCTCAAGTAGGCATCAGGTACGGAGGAGGCAGCAGGTCAGGAGGTAGGAGGTACGGAGGGATTGAGGGAGGAGGTAAGGATGAGGGAGGGGGCAGTGGATAAAGTGAGAGGGAGGAGGGAAGAAGCCCGGGAAGAGGGAGGTTGGGGGATGGACGAGGCTTGCTTGACGGAGAAAGGCGAGGTCTTCGTGAAGGGTGAATTTGAGAGTCAATATGTCCTGATGTTTCTGTTCGTCCCATTCCTCGTGTTCGTCGTTCTCCACCTCGCACTCGCAACATGCTCACACATTCAATTGTCCATATCAGTCCACTCACCGTTCCCTCCGGCGATGTGGTGCAACACTCGCGTGTCAGCTGCGAGCGTGTCGTGTAAATTGAAGTGCACACTTATACACGGAGATGTACGACGTATGACATACATGCACATACGTGCGGCCTTTGGGGGTGTTCGGGACAACTGCGCCTCTTCACAAGGAAGCTACTTTACTTTGAGGGTGACCCCCATCCTGCATCCGCTATCAGGACTCACTTGCGCGTCGGAACAAAGTGTGTGTGTGTGTGTGTGTGATTGTGTGTATGTGTGTGTGTGTGTGTTTGTCTGGGCCGTCGTCGACAAGGCGGAGGGCACACGGGCGGATTCTGATCCGCTTCCTGGCCTCCCCGGGAGGCCGAAATTCTGGAACGTTCTTTCGTCGCGAGCTTTTCACGGCGCCTGCTGTGTCTGGCCCCTCACCCCGGCCTCCCTTCGGCACCCGCAGGCGCCGATAGTGCGGATGCGTCCAGACAACGGCCAAGGTAATGGCCTGGAAACCGAACATTCAGAGGAGGGCCGGTGTGGTGAGTCATCGAGGATTCGGGGTCACCGCGCAGTTTTGGGACTCGGGTGGTTCTCCGAGGACGTCTAGGGCGACTGGGGCCTCCAGGGTCCCGACACCGTGCGGTGGCGGACCGCGCAGTGAAGTCGTTGGGGATTCCGAGGTCACGTTCGTCGACGTTGCTCCGACGTGTTCCTCGCAAATCAGGAAGGGTAAAAACACACAGACGCAATTAATCGTCGATCCCCAGGGAAAGATAGGATAATATGGGAAGTGGGGGGGAGACTAAAACCCAGAACATATTGAATCATGTAGGGGAATCCTGGGATTTGTGAGTATTTTCTTTGTGTGTCCCTGGGCCCCCTTGGCAAAAGAGGCTGTGCGCGCGACACCTCGCGCGGCAGTCCGTCTGGGGCAGCGCAGGGGAGGGCCGTGGGTGTGCCAGGCGGACCGACATGCCGTGGCAGGCGCGGCGGCCCGGCAGGGCAGCGGGCAAGCTGCGCAGCCTGAAGAAGGCAGGCGCGGGAAGGGTGCCCAGGGGGGGGGGGAGAGGGGGGGGGGGAGTAGACGAAGTCAAAGCGCCATAAACATAAACTTTTGGCGCTCCGCACGGATTTCTCGGATCCGCGCCTGGGAGCCCCCTGGCGGGGCCTTTGGCACCGCCCCTGGCGCGCTCCGCGCTCCAGGGAGGGGGGTCCAGCGCAGATCCAAGAAATCCGCGCGGAGCGCCAAAAGTTTATGTTATAGCGTTTTTTCTACTTCTAAGGGAGGGAAGGGGGGGGAGGGGGACCGGCAGGTGGAGGAGGTAGGGGGATGCAAAGAGTCAGGCGATTGCAACACATGGATCGAGGGGGCGTGGATTAGCGACGGGTCCCGTTTCCACGGGAAATCGCGGATTTCCGCCGCCGAACGAGGCGGCACCGGCCGCTTGTTGGGGAGGGCACCTCCCCCGATCCATGGGTTTGGCGACGGCGCGCCAAATCCATGGATCGCTAATCCATGCTTGCGCGCCCCCGAGAGAGGAGCGAGCGGAGAGAGAAGGCGTGAAGAGGGAGGGACGAGGAGGGGAGCAGAGGAGCACATGCGAGCGAGCTGGACGTGGGGAGGGAGGAGGGAGGAGCCGGGAGGAGCTGCGAGGACAGAGAGAAGTGCGGCGGTTAGAGGAGGGAGGACCGAGGCGGCGGGGGAGGAGGAGGAGGAGGAAGAAGATGTTCCAGGACGGCGGCGAGGACGCGGCGGACGATGACGAGGGGGGCGAGGGCGAAGGGAGCACGAGGACGAGAAGGAGCCGTAGGCGCAGTGGCCTGGCGCCTCCTCCTAGGAGGCGTCACCTCGGTAGCTCCCGTGCGCGCTCCGGCGCGCTCGGGCTGGCAGGGCCCATGCCGTGAGAAGCTCCTGGCGCGGGGCTGCGAGCTCTGCGCACCGTTTCGTGCCCGACCCGTGCCCAGCATGGACGTGTGCCAGCTCCGGTGTCTCAGGGGCAGCGGCAGGGGGAGTAGGCTCGGGGGGGATGCATCGACCTTCAATCGCCCATTCATCGCCGACGGGGGCCCGATAGCCCCGCTCTGCCCAGGAAAGTGTGGACTCGCTATCGGGGGCCTATCGCCGATCTATCGGCGATGTATCGCCGATTCCAGCTCGATGTTTTCCCCCCTGAGCTGGCCCTCCCCTATCGTAGCCCCCAGGAGGCACGCGCCACACCCGCCCAAGATCGCCCAGAACTCGGGGCTGGAAGCCCCTCAGTAGCATTCAACATTTATCATTCGGCGGCTCGAGGGCACCTGTGGACACTCTGTCTGGCGGCATGGTGGCGGAGTTGGAGCGGGGGTGCATGCGAGAGCTACGTTTTGAAAAGGGTTTGCCTTCACCACATGTAACTTCTAGTTGCAGGCGTTGAAGACGAATGTGCGCGGCGGTAGGACGATGGCCACATGTTCAAAACGAGCAGCCCTCGACCCGTGTGGGCACTGGAATTCCAAGCTTCTGGAGAATAAAAACTTAATCTGCGTGTGTCCTGTGCGAAACGTTTGGACCACACCACCGTCACGCCTGGTGGCGCGGCAAGGAATTCGAGGAGTTCTTTTGTTTTGAAATAGGGTGAGGGATGGAGGAGGAGGAGAAAGAGGATGATGATGATGATGATGATGATGATGATGATGATGATGATGATAATGATGATGATGATGATGATGATGATGCTGATGATGATGATGATGATGATGATGATGCTGATGCTGATGATGATGATGATGATGATGATGATGATGATGATGATGATGATGCTGATGATGATGATGATGATGATGATGATGATGATGATGATGCTGATGCTGATGATGATGATGATGATGATGATGATGATGATGATGATGATGATGATGATGATGATGATGATGATGCTGATGCTGATGATGATGATGATGATGATGATGATGATGATGATGATGATGATGAGGAGGAGGAGGAGGAGGAGGAGGAGGAGGAGGCCTGCGCTTCCACTGCGTCCTCCTGCTCACTCCGCTCCCTTAACCCTTCATCCCTCGCCACCAGCGTCCCGTCCGTCAAAGTTCTCAGCAGCGCCGTCTCGCAGCGGCAGCTGCGGTGGCATCGAGGCGACGCCAGAAACCCACGAGCCCGAGCCGATCCAATCCTCCTAGCTGGTCCTGTATCTTATCGTGTCCTAATTATAAAGCGCTTTGGCCTTAGTACCTGCAGACGTGGCTGGCGCGCGCGCGCAGCAGGTAACGCTTCCTCTCGACCCCCCTTTACCACCCGAAGCCGAGTCGAGCCCACAACGCACTACGCACGCATCGTGCAACAGCGATCGTTCGCAGTTCATCGTTCCTCCTGCATCCCGGTCCATCCTCCCTGCTCGGACGAGGTGGAGGCCGATGAGAGGAAGGGTGTGATGTCTTCGTGGCGGCTCCGCCCTGCATGCACTGCCCCCTTGCCCTCTGCTCGCCGTCCAAGTCGCTCCAGGGTGGCAGACCGTCGTCCCGGCCCTTCCGCTGCGGGGTGGGCCAGAGGTGGGATGGGTGCCCGCTCGCTGATCCTGTGTGTTTTGTCTGTGTGTGTGTGTGTTGTGTGTTGTGTGTGTGGTGTGTGTGTGTGTGGTGTGTGGTGTGTGGTGTGTTGTGTGGTGTGTGGTTTGTGTGTGTGTGTCTTTGTGTATGTGTGTTTATTGAACAGACACACTTCCTGAGCGGGCCCGGCTTCCTCTCTTCCCGTCGCGCCGGGGTCTCCTCCTCTCCTCACGCGCACTGCGGCCCAATTTACTTTTAGCTTGCCCCACTGACGCCCGGTCGCCGGGGCAGTCACCCTCAGCCCAGCCGCCGATGCAAAAAGTGTGTGTGTGTGCGTGTGTGTGTGTGTGTTTACCCCGTTCAGCCCCACCGGTAGCACGTAGCCTCTGTCGGCTCTGCACCGCCTGCGTCGTGTTGAAGGGCGTCGATGGGTAAGCACACGCTGGCGGTACGTTGGGGGCGTCGTTGAGGAACGTGTCTGGGAGGCTTCAGAGCCTGGAGGGTTCCTTATCTAATGAGGGTGGCGGTGATGTCAATGGCCACGATTGGAATTCTACCGACTTCCATCTAGGCCTGCCAGATGGGGTCGGAGTAGATGGGGTCGGAAGATCGCGCCTCATCGCCGATGCATCGGCGATGCGGTCAGATGTGGAACTTGTTTTTCTCCACCCGATGCATGGGCGATGCGTCGCGATCCTCCGACCCCATGTGAGGCCTCTATTCCAGACCCCGGACTCCTTACCCAATGGCTCCTCATCCAATGCCCCCGCCGCAGTACGCGTCCTGAGGGCCATCGCCCCGCAGAGGTCTACGGCGTCTCGACGCGCCGCGTGTCCCCTGCGCGGTCGGAGGCGCGCAAGCGGCCGCGGCCGCCCCTGCTTCTTGGGCAGTCGCGCCGGCTCGGCTGCACTACAGATCGAGGGCCGTCAGAGGAGGACAGGGTGGCTCAGTATCCTGTAACTTCGCCCCATCCCCATCGGGCCATGGTACTTCAGCCCCACCATCACACACATACACGCACAGACTTGGATAGGCCTTTCGGAACCCAGAGGAAACAGCCCAACATCCCAATCTTTTGGGGCGCATCGGCCAGAAGGGCCCAGGCCACGGCAGTGGGGCTAGCGATCGGTTCAACGATGCTCAAGGCTACCAGGCTGCCTCGGTTTCGCCTTTTCGGGGCTGTTGGGGGGCTCTTGTCGCCGCCGCAGGGGTCGCCTCGAAATTTTCTGGTCAGGAGTTTTCCCGGGAGAGCGCTTCTTGGTTTCCCCAGATTGGGGATCGCACGCACGGCGCAGGAGTTTGGGGCTCACTTGGGCCTCCGGGGGCCCTTCCAGGGCCCTGGCCTGAGACCGTCAAGGAGTTCCTTTCGATGCAAAACGCTGCCCCGAGGAAGGGGTCAAGACGTCGTGGTTGAGGATCAAGGTGTTTGCCGACGTTTTGGGGGGCCTTGTTGGGCCTCTGGGGAGCTCCTCGTCGCCACGGCTGGATCTACCTCAAAATCCTGGTCTGAGCGCGCCCCGAGAGGTCCGGGAGTCGCCGCGTACTTACAGAAGACCGTACTCACAGAAGAGAAGTGACAAGACGGCCGATCTTATTGAGGTTGGATCTCAAGGTGCTTGCTTCGGGCTTCGGGGCCATCAACAAACGGAGCTGGACAGGAAACCAGTCCCAGGGATAGGGTGGAGAGCTCTGGGGGGGCCAGGTCACGACACATACACGACCGATGCCTGAGAGAAACAGCAAACAGAGATGAACATAATAATAGATGGGAGGAGGACCAGTGTAGGTCCAAGACTCATCACGGATGTTGCTATACGCTCACCCTCCAAGATCCTTCTGCATAGGTCCCTACAAGGATTCATTTTCACGGAGGGAAGTGCCCCGTTGGAAGACAACCGTCTGCAAATCCTGAGCCGCGAATCATTGTAACTGTCGCGGCCTGGCGATCTGAGTCGCACCCGAGCACCATTCCTGGGACCTCAACACCGCGTATCAACGTACAAGTTGCGCCGCCCTAACAGTCTTACCTACATCGTAACAAAACGCTGTTTCTGCGACGTCAGCCATGGGACTGTTTGGAACAGTTGTGCACTCTTGGGACGGATGTGCGCGGCCGTGCGGCGAGATCCGCATCTTGACACGGTACCGTCCTCACGCCGCGCAGCTCCTGCAAGAAACTCGAAGGCGAGCGCGGCGGCGAAGGCGAGAGCCACATGTTGGACACCGCCTTCCCTCTCTCCGTGGCGCCCTTTGCAAATGTTTCACGGGGGTGCGCGGCGCTTGGGCGAGGCCCACATCTTGAAAACGATCCGCCCTCCATCCGTGAGGCCCTCTTGCAGGTTTTGAAAATGCCCGTGTGTGGTTATTGTGCTGAGGTGGGCGTCATCTGTTGAGAGAACACCGTCTGCCCTCCATCCGTGGAGTTGTCGCAGATGTCCGCCCTAAGGATCACGCGTGGGGGAGGAGTCTCAGGCGAAACGCCCGGTCCGCCCGGTCCGCCCTATACCCACACGTCTCGAGGTGCGACCTGGAGTCGTCGAAGGCGCCTACGGCGAATCACCGCCGCCCCCTGCCTTTTTTGCAATCGCCCATGTGGCCGAGCGTTGTGGCAAGAGCTCTGTCAAGCCATCGGGCCAAGTGTTCCCCCAGCCGTTGTGGAAATCCTTCGGGGAACTTTTGGGGGAGGATGGCGGGGAAGATCAGGAGGAGGAGGAGGAGGAGGAGAGAGCATCTTGGGAGCCTCTGGGGGCACTCGTGCGGCCTCCTGGGAGCTTCCTGGGACCCGTCTTGGAGGCATCTTGGGGGTGCTCCAGGGCCGTCTTGGAAGCCATCTTGGGCGTTTTGGAGGCCTCTTGGGCCTTCCTGGGGCCGTCTTGACGGCCTCTTGGGCCGTCTTGGGGCCCTCTTTGGGCCGTCTCGTCTTCTGGGGCCATCCTGGAGGCCTCTTGGGCGATGTTTCGAAGCTCTTTGGCCGTCTCGGGGCGTCGGAAGGCCGAAAAGACGCAACTGCCAAAGAAGCAAATGCCCGAATCCTTCAAACACCGGAGGAAAATCAATTATGTTGGCCTCTTCGGGCCTTCCTGGAGGCCCTCTTGGGGGCCTCTTGGGCGGTCTTGGGCCATCTTGTAGCCATCTTTGGCCGTCGGACGCCGTCGGCCTGTCGGACGCCGTCGGAAGCTGTCGGAAGCCGTCTTGGGGGCCTCTCTGAACCGACTTGAAGCCTTCTTGGGGTGCTGCAGGACCGTCTTGGAGGCCATCTTGGGCGTCTTGGAGACCTCTTGGGCCGTCTTGGGGTCCTTTTTGGGCCGTCTTGGGTTCCTCTTGGGCCGTCAGGGGCCATCTTGGAAGTCTCTTTGGCGATCTCGGGGCGACCATGGGGGCCTCTTGGGCCATCTCGGGTCGCCTGAAGGCCGAAAACGTGCAAATGACAAATTCCGTTAGAAACTAATAGAAAGTCGTTGATGTTGGCCTCTTCGAGCCTTCTTGGAGGACCTCTTGGAGGCCTCTGGAGCTGTCTCGGAGGCCTCTTGGGGGCCTCATGGGCCGTCGTGGGTCATCCTGAGGCTATTTTAAGCCGTTTTGGGTGCATCTTGGGTCGTCTGGGAGGCATCTTGTGGCCATCGCAGCTGTCTTGGAGGCCATCTTGGCAGTCTTAGAAGCATCTTGGAAGCCATCTTGGGCCAATGTGGCCATCTTGGATGCCATTTTGTGCCGTCTTGGAAGACTTGCGGACGTTATGCGCGATTGCGGTTGCTTTCGGGTGGCCGGCGGGAAGGAGCCCCAGGGGAGAGATTTTTTGGAGGGGGAGGCGGATGACGGAAAGCGCGCGGAGCGTCGCGATCTGTCAGTTGGGAGAAATAACATGGGAGGGGGGGGGGAGTAGGCAGCCCCAGCCCCAGATCTCATGGCCCACGTTTTAGCAATTTTCGGCCCAAGACGGCCCAAGGCAGCCCCACGAGCGCCTCAGCGGCCCCCAAGACGGCCCAACGCAGCCCCAAGAGCGCCGAAGCGACCTCCAAGACGGCGCCGGAGAGGTCTAAGAGGGCCCGAAGATGGCCATCGAACGGAACTCGGGGCGGGCCCTCAGGACACCCCACCCAGTGTCTAAGGTACGGCGGCGGGCATATGAGCATGATCATGCGGTTTGCTTGGAGGCGGTGCCTGGACGCAGCAGGTTTGCACGCCGCTTTCTTGGCTGTTTGGCACGTGAACTCAGGCCAAGCGGTTTGGACAGAGCTCGGGTGTTGGCCAACGCCGCGTTCAAACAGTCTGCAACTTCTGCAGATGGTGATCGCTCTTTATTCCTTGTTTTGCCGATCGGCGTGGGCCCCCCCCCCCCTCCCCCCCTCCCATGGAGTAAATCTTGGCCATTTTCGGGCGCCTGTTTCGAGCGGGTGGAGTCTCCCCCAGAGGCAGCATTCTTGCAAACAGTCGCACTAGGCAGAGGTCTGGAGCCAGACCCCCCCCCTCCCCCCCCCTCCGTTCCGCACAATGTCGAAACGCCGAATAAAACAAACGCTCACCTTCTGCAGATGGGTTGACGCCCCTCGGGGTCTACCCCGCGTGTGCTCTTGCCAGGAGACTTCGGGTATGGGGGTGAAGGTCTCCTCTGGCCTCAAGAGTATCCGATGTTTGGCGCTCCGCGTGCCCCCCACCAGCCCATCCAGACGTGATGCCCAGTCGAGTTGCCTTCATCAGGGCGCTGCGAGAGCAAGGAGTGGATGGGGACGGCCGTCGAAACGAAGCGCTGGAGCACCTTGAGTAGATTCAGGAGCCAACCAGACTGCCTTCGTTCTGATATGGGAGCCTCTTGGAAGCTTGTTTGGAGTATCTTGGGTTTATATCGGGGCCATGCTGAATGCCTTTGGGGCTCTTTGGGGATTCTTACGGGGCTCTCGTAGGGACGTTTCGGGACCTTCCTTGAACATCTTCGAGGGCGTCGAGCAAAACAAGCGAGGGGACTCAGTGAAGGCCACCATCTGAGCCAGACAAATTGTCCCTTCCAGCCCTCTTCTTGGGACTGTCTACGCGCCCTTATGTCCCCCTCTTGTGGCTTTGGGCGATATTGGAGCAATCTTGAGGCCTCAAGAACACATCGGAAGCGGAAAGGCGGGAGGAAGAGCCAGAGGAAGAAGCGGAGGAGGAGGAGGAGGAGGAGGAGGAGGAGGAGGAGGAGGAGGAGGAGGAGGAGGAGGAGGAGGAGGAGGAGGAGGAGGAGGAGGAGGAGGAGGAGGAGGAGGAGGCGGAGGAGGAGGAGGAGGAGGAGGAGGAGGAGGAGGAGGAGGAGGAGGAGGAGGAGGAGGAGGAGGAGGAGGAGGAGGAGGCGGAGGAGGGAGGAGGAGGAGGAGGAGGAGGAGGAGGAGGAGGAGGAGGAGGAGGAGGGAGGAGGAGGAGGAGGAGGCGGAGGAGGAGGCGGAGGAGGAGGCGGAGGAGGAGGCGGAGGAGGAGGAGGAGGAGGAGGAGGAGGAGGAGGAGGAGGGAGGAGGAGGAGGAGGAGGAGGAGGAGGAGGAGAAGAGGAAGGAGGAAGAGAAGAGGAAGAAGAGAAGAAGAAGAGGAATAAGAAGAAGAATAAGAAGAAGAAGAAGAATAATAAGAAGAATAAGAAGAAGAAGAA
Source organism: Prorocentrum cordatum (assembly GCA_963575745.1). Classification (NCBI taxonomy): domain Eukaryota; class Dinophyceae; order Prorocentrales; family Prorocentraceae; genus Prorocentrum; species Prorocentrum cordatum. Next base: position 987,799 of record CAUYUJ010007891.1, read on the forward strand.
GAAGACGAAGAATAATAAGAAGAAGAATAATAATAATAATAATAAGAAGAGAAGAAGAAGAAGAAGAAGAAGAAGAAGAAGAAGAAGAAATAAGAAGAAAGAAGAAGAAAAAGAGGAAAGAAGAAGAAGAAGAAGAAGAAGAAGAGGAGGAGGAGGAGGAGGAGGAGGAGGAGGAGGAGAGAGGAGAGAGGAGAGAGGAGAGAGGAGAGAGGAGAGAGGAGAGAGAGAGAGAGAGAGGAGAGAGGAGCAGGAGGACAAGGAGGAGGAGGAGGACAAGGAGGAGGAGGACGACGACGAAATCGCCCCTCGGAGGGATTGCAGCATCCTTGGATGGATCAGTGCCACGAGCGTCATCGTCAGGAGGGCGGGGAGGTGGAGGAGGAGGAGGAGGAGGAGGAGGAGGAGGAGGAGGAGGAGGAGGAGGAGGAGGAGGAGGAGGAGGAGGAGGAAGGAGGAGGAGGAGGTGGAGGAGGAGGAGGGGAAGAGAGGTGGGAGCAGGGCGCCAACAACGACGACGCCGCCGCCGACGGCGACGCCGCGGACAACGCTGACGACGCCGACGGCGACGACCGACGGCCGGCGCAGGACGCAGACGCAGACGGCTGGCGCCACCACGCGCCCGGCGGCGAGAGGTCGCCGCGCCCAGGCGGGCTGCACGGCGTGGGCCAGATGTCGTCGTCACTGGAAGGGGCACGGGGTTCGTCGGCATCGTCTAGCCCTTCCCCATCCCCACCAGGCCATGGTATATCAGCCCGACCATCACGCCTTCCCAGCTGGGGATAGGTCCCTCCTCCAGTGGAGGCCCAGGCCACGCCAGTGGGGACGGGGATTGGTTAAACGATGGTCAGATTTGAGCTTTTTGGGTGTTTCGGGCCTTCTCGTAGGTTCCCGGCGGTTTTGCCAGCCTCGGGATGCGTTCCAGCAGCTGAGCCTCGCCGGTAGCGTTCGGGGAGGGCCCAGATTGTCCAGAACGGCTGCCAAAGAGCTGAGACATGGCCCCAAAGCCAGGGGCGACGGGGGGGGGGAGGGGGGAGACGGGGGGAGGGCCTTCGCGACTTTTGCGTGATGGGGTGAGTGAGTGGTGGCACAGACACACCTGGGCGCAGAGGATGAGGAGGAAGAGGAGGAGTAGGAGGAGGAGGAGGGGGAGGAGGAGGAGGAGGAGGACGTGGACAGAGGAGGATTAGGAAGTGGAGGAGGAGGAGGACGAGGAGGAGGACCAGTGTAAACACAAGGGGCATCATCGATATTGGAATAAACCCACCCTCCAAGCTCCCTCTTCATAAGCCCATACAACGGTTCATGTGTACTGAGAGAACTGCCTCGTTGGAAGATAATTGTTTGAAGGCCCTGAAGCATGCCAAAATATTGTTCTCGGGATTCGAACGCCACGGATCATCCTGACTGTTGCGTCACGATTCTCTTGAATCGTGCCAGAACGCCATTTCTGGGATTTGATCAGAGAATCAACATAACGTGTTCACCCTCATACGCCTGAATCCTTCCAAAATGCCGTTCCTGGTACGTTGGTCATGGGAACGCGCGAAACTCTTGTATGTTTAAGACGAGTGTGCGCGGCGCTAAGGCGAGAGCCACATTTTGAAAAGGAGCCGCCCCCAATATTTGAAACTCTTGCAAGTGTTTGAACAGAATGTGCGCGGCGCTAGGGCGAGACCCACATTTTGAAAACGACTCGCCCTGAATCCGTGAAATTCTGCAAAGTTTTAAGACGAATGTGCGCGGCGCTCAGGCGAGAGTCGCAATTGTTTAAAACGAATGTGTGCGGCGCTGAGGCGAGAGCCACATTGTGAAAACGACCCGACCTACATCTGGGAAGCGGTTGCCAACACTTAAGCGTCAGAGCCACAGGCAGCCCGCCTGGCCCGCCCCAGAAACTGGCATCGGGGTGCGACAGGGAGAAAGGATTTGTAAGGAGAAGGAATGGAGGAGGAGGAGGAGGAGGAGGAGGAGGAGGAGGAGGAGGAGGGCGGCCTCCGACGAATCTAAGACTCTTTTCTCCTCCTCAGGCGCCAGGAGGAGAAGGAGGCGGAGAAGAAGAAGAAGAATGGGGGGAGGAGGGGGGAGGAACGACAGGGAGAATTCGCTGTATCATTTGTTGGCAGGCTCGGCTTGCAACATTGCTATTGTTTGAAGCAGGCTCAAGACATGATTTCGTGCAATCAAGTGAGTCAATCCTTCTGTTTTGCTCCAGGGTTATTTTAGCATGTGCGCCATCGTTGCTTGGGTTGACTGCCCCAGGCAAGTGTCCCAGGGTCCGGTAATTATTTGTCCGGTGCCTGCGTGACTGTATACTTGAAAAATGCTTTCACGCTTCACGTAATTATCCCCACCAGCCCATTCAGAAACGTTGCCCATGAGAGCTGACGGGGGAAATGGGCGAAAGACGCATATAGTGAAACAAGGCGGGAAACCAGGATGAACAGAGAGATCTTTGGAAGCTAGGGGGTGGTCTTGGATGGCCTCTTCGGGTCATCCCCGGGGCCTGTGGGGGGCGAGGGAGGAGGAAGAGGAGGAGGGAGGAGGAGGAGGAGGAGGAGGAGGAGGAGGAAGAGGAGGAGGAGGAGGAGCAGGAAAAAGACGCAAACCGCCTCTTGGGGCCTTCTCGGGGTGCCCTTGGGGCACTCTTGGGCGCTCTTGGGGCCGTCTTGGGGAAGTACTGGGGCCCTCTTGGGAGCCCTGGAGGTGTCGGTCGCACCTGCACAGCCTCCCTCCGACGGTAATCGCCAGCAGGCTGGCTCCGCCGCTGCACGCCTCCGCGGCCCTCCCTGGGCCATTTGCCTGGGTAGCAGCCCCTCCTGGTCGCTCTTAGCCCGGCCAGCCCCCCGCTGCCATTCTTTGGCAGCGGGCTCACTGTTCTTTTTATTTTCCGCAGCCAGGACGCAGGCTTCCTGCTGCTGTGCACCCGGCGCGGAGCCCTGTAGGGCCTCTTGAGGCCATCTTGCAGGCTATCGATCAAAGCAGGGGGGGTCCTCGATGTTCCTTCCCCCCCTGGGGCCATCAAAACAGCCTCTCGAGGCGCTCTTGGGGCGCTCTTTGGCACTCTTGGGGCCGTCTGGGCGGCCTCTTGGGCCCCTCTAGGGCCTCTCTTGGGCCATCTTGAGACGCGAAATGGCGAGAAGGCACAAATCAATGATCTTGGAAGCATGTCGGAAGCTATCTTGAACCATCATCAGCTATCTTGAGCCATCTTGGAGGCCATTTTGGAGCATCGGGTGCCCTCTTGGAGCCATCTTGGTCGAAAAAGGAGCCCCTGACACCGCGAACCCCCCCAAACAACCTCACGGAGGGGAGGGCAGGGTACCCCTCCCCGAAGAAAAGGGGGAGTTGGAAGAGGAAAGAAAGAATTCGTTTGACCGCCGTGGCCCAAAGAGCTGGTGGGATTGATAATGACAAACGGTTCTCTTTGAAACCACGTTTGCAAATTCCATTGTCTTTTCCCGAACAGTGCTTGCACTGAGGTGTCCTTGTTGTCGCCGCAGGGAGCTTGTTAGCAGCTGGGTCTGCTGGGTTTTTGGCCGGTGGCCGCTTGTGTGTGTATGATTATGTCTGTGCAGTTGTGTGTGTGTGTATTTCTGTGTAGTGTGTAGTGTGTAGTGTGTGTTTATGTGTGTGTGTGTTTGTGTGTGTGCTTCGCGGACGCTCCCTGCGCTGGCTGGGTTTGCCCTGCTGCCGGCCAGTTGCCGCCCGCCGGCACCTCGGGGACGCTCCGTGCGCTGGCTGGGTCTGCTGGGCTCTCCACCGGCGGCCGCCCGTGGGCGCCCCCGTGCCGGCGGCTCCGGGACGGTCAGCCGCGCGCAGGTGGGGGGGGGGGTGGAGAGAGGGGGGGGGGAGGGCTCCTCGGAAGCCCCCTTGCTCCTCAGAAGGCGCGGGCCTTGTCTATAGGTGGAAGGCCGGCGCCTTCTAAGAGGCAGCCTCCTTCCAAGAAGCTCCCCCCCCTCGTTCCACCCCCTTGTGCGCGCCGCCGAGATGGGGTCCTGAGGGATGTGGTCCGAAGGACTCGGGCCTCAAGAGACGGGGGTCAACGCAAAGGGGGGTCAGCCAGGGCACCGCATCCTGCAGGATCCTGCGACGACTCCCTCTGGCTGACCCGGGTTAGCGAGCCGCTCGTGGCCGCGAGGCGGCCGCGCATATTGGCTGACCCCGGTTTGCGAAGCCCCTCGTTGCAGGTGTTTTTCCCTGCGTTTCAGTTTTTTGGTTTCCTGCGGACCCAGGTCTGATTGACACGGGTTAGCAGATCCCCGAAGGACGAGGTGCTTCAAACCATGTAAATCCACGCTTGAACCCCTCCCTATTCTTCGGACCCGTCTCTCGGGACCCCATCTTTGAGCCACCGACCGTGCGCCCCTTGCATTGGCTGGCACGGCGCCGGGTCCTCGGCTGGTGCCCGCCCGTGCACGCCCCGTGGTGGTCTCGTGCGCTGGCTCCCAGGGGGCACCACACAGAATGCACCATGTAGTTTGCAGCCTGAGCATCATTCTCGACGACACGTGAGAGTGACCTTTCGCCAGAGGGACCTTTGGTGCGGGTCCATTGGGGCACGCGATGCGATAGCAGCGTCCTGCGCGCTCGGGTGGGTCCCCCCACGTCCCCCCGCGGCCCCTGGAAGGCCGCGCACCAAAGGTCACTCTTTTACCCAGGGTTGCTCTTGCGTGTAGCCGAAATTCAACACATACGGATTGCGGCGCCTGGCCTGCGCCGCAGTGCGTAGATCGCACCTCAGAGATTGACCCAGCTATTGCGAAGGCCTTGCGGCCGGTGCCGCCGACCCTAAAGGGGGGCGACGACGGCGACGACGACGACGACGACGGCGGCGACGTCCACGGCGACGGCGACGCTAACGCTCTCGAGACCTGCCGGGAGGGGGGGGGGCTTGACTAGCCTTTGTCCACAGGGGGGAACGCCCCTCAGGTTCCCCCGGGGGGGCGGTATTCTGACCCGGGACCACCCCTCCACCCCTCCCACCCCCCGGCAGGGAAGGGATCAAAGAGAAGGGATCTCTTTTCGACCTCACTGCGACGTGTCTCAGTTTCCTTGTGGTTTCTTTGCGGCTGGCGGTTGCAGACGACGACGACGACGACGACGACGACGACGACGACGACGACGACGACAGCGTCTTCCACGCCGAAGGGTCGGCGGATATTGCACGCCATTTGTTGCAACACATGTTGCACCGCATATATTGCACCACACTAGCGCGTCACATACATAGCATCGTATGCGTTGCAGCATGTGTATTGTAACACAGAGGGTGGACCATACACACATTACACCAGAAATGCTGTACATCGAGTCTACTGTTTTGCGTCCACTCTGGCAAGCATGTTTTTCTAGTATGGGACTTCTACACATGTCCTGCGTTTTGCTGACAGATCGTGCGAGAGCCCCAGTGCCCGATATTGTTTTGGTATTTGGGTGGCCACATGACAACCTCTTGACACTGGCAATGCGCTTATCTTTGGTGAAATCGTAAGCGCAAATCTGATGTGTCTGTACGCTTAAGTCGGGCCTGTCCCTCTACAGGAGGGATTTTCAAAAATAGTCCAAAAATAGTACGGGGAGTATTTTTTGCATATTTTTGGATTCTGTTTGAATGTTTTTGGCGTATTTTTATGTTTCGTCCAAAATCCCCCTGTAGGAGGACATGCCCGACCCAAAGTTGGTCCAATGTGTTTCGGAATTCTTCGTTTTGGTGGCATCGCCATGCGAGAGCCCCAGGTCAGGCGTTGGTCAGCTTACCCTGGTGCTGCTACGCAGCCATCGCTTGTCAGCGGCGAGAGATGACTGAAGCGTTATGGCTCGATACCGCTCAACGCGTAATGCTGCGAACCTTCACGTTCCCGTTGCTCGTTGTCAAGCTCAGCACGACTCATGGAGTATCTTGCCCTCGTGGGTGGGTTGGGGGGGGAGCACGGCCCATCCCCAGCCAGCCACCACGCTCGAGCTCCAACCCCTTGCGTGACGAAGTTCCTTCTCCTTCTCCTTCTCCTCCTCCTCCTCCTCCTCCTCCTCCTCCTCCGCGAGCACTGGGCCCGCACCGAGAACCGCAGCGGGGTCGGCACGCCACACTTTGGCCTCCAACACCGATGCCGCGGAAGAGGGAGGAGGGAGTATGAGGCAGGAGGAGGGAGGAGGGAGGAGGAGGAAGGAGGAGGAGGAGGAGGAGGCTGCAGGATAGGCTGCAGGAGAGCGAACGGGGCGGCAGCGGCGGCGGCGCCTCCCTGCTGCGCGCGCGCCTTTGCGCCTCGCCGCCGCTCCGGCTCAGGGCGCGGCCGTCCCTTTCATCCCCCCCACCTCGCCCGAGGCTCCCCCCCCCAAGGCTCGTGGCAGCCAGAACCGCGGCCGTGGTTCGCATTCGGGAGGAGGAGGAGGAGAAGGAGGAGGAGGAGGAGGAGGACCAGTGTAAAACCAAGAGCCATCAACGATGTAGGACCCTCCCTCCAAGCTCCCTCTTCACAGGTTCCTGCAACGGTTCATGTCCACTGCGGGAACTGTCTCGTTGGAAGACAGCCGTTTGAAGATCCTTAAGCATGCCGAAACAATGTTCTCGGAATTTCAACGCCACGTATCATCCTGACTGCTGCGCTTTGACGATCTGGAATCGTACCATAACGCCATTTTTGGCGTTCAGGCTAAATCCACTTTTTGGAAACGACCCGCCTTCAATCCGTGAAGCTCTTGCAAATGTTGTAGACGAATGTGCGCGGCGCCAAAGGCGAGAGCCACATTTTGAAAACCACCCGCCTTCAATCCGTGAAGCTCTTGCAAATTTTGAAAACGACTGTGCGCGGCGCTAAAGCGAAATCCATATTTTGAATACCACCCGCCTTCAATCCGTGAAATTCTTGCAAATGTTAAAAAGAAATGCGCGCGGCACTAAAGCGAGAGCTACATTTTGAAAATCACCTACCTTCAATCCGCGAAGTTCTTGCAAATGTGAAGCGGATGTGCACGGCGCTAAGGCGAGAGCCACATTTTGAAAACGACCCGCTCTCCATCTTTGAAACTGGTGTCACTTTTCAAGCTTCAGAGTCATAAGCGGTGATGAAGTCTCAGGCGAAACGCCCGGCCCGCCCTAAAACTGGCCTCGGGGTGCGTCAGGGCGAAATGTTAACGAAAAAAGAATAGAAGAGGAGGAAGCTGGGGGAAGAGGAGCCTGGGGGAGGAGGATTGAAGAGGAACCTGGGGAGGAGGGGGAAGAAGATGAAGGAATCATGAGGGTGAGGAAGAAGAGACGGTGCAGAGATTCGAGGGGTTTCGAGCGAGGATAATGAAATGTTGCATGCATGCACGTTTGTATGTTTGGCTGAAGCCATTTTGTGATCAAGATCGCCCAGGCCTGAGGTGAAAAGGATTCGACCTCCACCTCGCATAAAGCTCAACATGGTAGCGTGAGCGTGACCAGTCGCAGCCAGAGCTGCGCGATGGAGGCAGCTTTGCAGGAACTGCAGCGGATTGTTGGCGAACAGGCGGCCCAGATCCAGAGGCTGACCGAGGGCGCCCAGAGACCTGAAGCTCAAGCCGAGGACAGACGGCTCGAGAGCATAGTTGACACGAAGATCCTGAGCAGGATTGGAGTCTTCTCAGGCGCGGACGAGGAATGGAGGCAGTGGTGTTTCGTGTTCGAGTCGACGGCAGGGCTCGTCGACCTGGAGCAGATCATGACGCACTGCGAGAACACGGACGAGACCGAGCTAGGCTGGGCAACTCAGTCGGAGAGAGTCCAACTGAGGATGAAGGTGCTGTATCACTTGCTGATCGCTGCGACGAGAGGCAAGGCCCTCACGATCCTCCAGATGGTGCCGAAGAACAACGGTGCCATAGGTTGGAAGAGGTTGAAGGACGAGTACGAGCCGAAGTCTGGCGGAAGACTGACGGCGATGCTCATGGGAGTGCTCAAGCCAGAGTGGGAGACGGCCATCAGGGGCGGCATCCGCACGTGGGAGGCTGCCTGGAAGGAGTGGGAGAAGAGCGTCTCGCTCTACGAAGCACAGTCCTTGGAGAAGGTCACGGAAGGCACGAGGATCGCCGTCGTGGTCAGATGGGCTCCAGAGGACGTGAAGGCCGTGGTTCGTCAAGCTCTTGGGGGCGATCGGCCAGGACTACCACAAGCTGGCCAAGGTTGTCACGGACTACATTGCTAGTGGCAAGGTCTACGAGACCACTGGAGCGCCCCACGGCATCCAGTATGACGGACCCATGCCCATGGACGTCGGGCTGGTGAATGAGAGTGGAGACGTGGGCGGCGTCTTCAAACCTCCGAAGGGGTACGGCAAGCAGGCGAGGAAGGACGCCGGCAAGGGTCGGGACTCGGATCGCGACACCTGCAAGAACTGTAGCAAACGAGGCCATTGGTCAAGGGGCTGCTGGGCCCCAGGAGGTGGAGCAGCCAACCAGATGAAAGGCAAGGGTAAGGATACGAAAGGCGGCAAAGGAGGCAAAGAGAGGAAGAAGTGCGACAAATGCGGGAAGCCAGGCCACGAGGCCAAGGATTGCAGGTCACACATCAAGTGCGACAAGTGCGGGAAGCTGGGCCACAAAGCTTCAGACTGCAGGTCGAAGCCCGAGAGTGCTGAGGTCAAGAGGATAGTCAACGAGCAGGACGAGCTGTGGGTCATGGGCGTCGCCGAGAGCGTGAACACCATCGACGACGGCAGCAAGTACGTGTGGGTCTCGATCGACAGCGGGTCGGACGCCGATGGGTGTCCCCTCGGCTTCGGTCACTCGAGCGATGACGTCGAGGATCCCACTAAGGTGGAGCTGAGGACGGCCACCAACGACGAGATCCAGGACTACGGTGAGCGGAATGTCGGCATCGCGTTCCTGGACGAGACTGGCCACGAGGTGATGGCCACGAACCGATTCCGCATCGGTGACTTCAGCAAGCCTGTGCTCAGCTGTGGCATCAGAGTCACGAGAGGAGCAGTCATTCATCTGGAGACGGGGAACAGCTACATGGCCCCGCCGAGCGTGAACGGCGTTCAGAGGAAGATATCCTTGACAATGATCGGGAAGAGCTTCTACGCAAGGTGTCGGGTGCTGGAGGCGGGTGCTCACAGGCATCGAGTGGCACCTGTGATCGACCAAGCGGCTCAAGAGCAAGAGCCAGCGCCAGCACCACCACCAGAACCTCAAGCCGCACCTGCACCACCAGAACCTCAAGCTGCACCTGCACCACCACAGGCAGGACATCCACGAGAGATCCCGGGCTCCCAGTCGTCAGTCGAGGCGTTGAGGGCACGCCTGAAGGAGCTCAGGAGGCTTGGGATCATTGATGCGGCCATCTACGGCACCAAGAAGCAGCTGCGGGAGAGGCTCGTCAAGTGCGAGCACCAGCTGGATGAGAAGATGAAGGTCAAGGAGGCCCTCGAGGAGCGCCAACGGCGACTCCAGGAAGGCGTCGATCCCGAGGTACCGAGGACGCTGAAGACTCCAGAGAGGCCAGACGCGGAGACCGTGAGGCAGCACGAGCTTACTCACGCGAAGTTCGAGCCCTGGCGCCTGGAGTGCGTGTTCGGAAAAGGAGATGCCGCACCCCATCGGGGAGTTCAGTTTCTTACGGACAAGGAGCCAGAGGTGTCTGTCGTGCAGATCGACTACCATTTCTTGAAGGACGACGGCGAAGAGACCGAGGATGCGGCCAACCGCTTCTCCACCACGCTGGCCGTCATCGACTGCGACACGGGTGTTCCTCTGCAGCTCGGCCTCCCAGAAAAGGGAGGCAACCGCGACTACACGGTGGCCTCGGTCGTGAGCTTCCTCAGGAGGCTAGGCGCCGCTCAGCTCAGGCTCAGGAGTGACGGAGAGCCGAGCGTCGTCGGCATAGCGAACGCAGTGGCGGCCAAGAGACTCAAGTTCGACGGCTACAAGGTCACAGTGGAGCAGACCCCCAGGTACTCGTCGCAGTCGCTCGGGGCCGCGGGGGTGCAGCAGAAGATCTTGCAGGGGCAGGCCAGAACGATCAGAGCTGCAACAGAGAAGATGCTTGGTATCAAGATAGGGCCAGGTCATGTTCTGTGGCCGTGGCTTGTCAGACACGTAGGCTTCATCGCGGAGATGTTCCACATAAAGTCAAATGGACGGACTCCTCATCAAGATGCGACTGGCACCAAGTATCATGGCGTCGTCCTGAAGTTCGCAGAGACCGCCATGTTCAAGCATCCGACGTCGTCGAGTGGCCACATGACTGGAGGCAGGCGCAGTCGCAAGTCCAAGTCGATGTGGGAGAAGGGCATCTTCTTGGGCAAGACCTACGAGAGCGATGAGTTCCTCATGGGGACCAGCAGCGGGGTGCACTCGGTCAGGGCCGTGCGCAGGCTCCCAGAGGAGGGCCAATGCGACCTCGAGCTCGTGGCCAAGATGGTTGGGGCCCCAGGCGTCGGCCAGATCGGAAGGCCGAAAGGCAAGAGGGTGGTCATTCTCCCGACTGCCCCGCCTGAGAAGAAGCAGGAGGAGACCGAGGTCGACGACGCCAAGGAGGAGAAGGGGGTTACAGACCCCACGGTGGAGAGGGGAGTTGCCGAGGACGGCAACAGCTACGCGAGTGCCAGAGGCAGGACGGGCAGTGGCTACATGGAGGACGTGGCGCTCCCCACACCGAGGCACGAGGCAGGCGGAAGCTCGTCATCACGCCCTGCCCAACCGACTGGGGAGCCAGAGGTCCCAGAGGTTGAGATGGGCACCGTCGGAGGCGTCGACGGCTTCGTGATCGACGAGATCGACCTGATGCCCGTCATGGACCCAGATGGACATCGACTGACATGAGGGAGAGTACGACGTAGATTTCATCAAGGCAGGCAAGTGCAAGGATATCAACGCGATGCAGGAGTTTGGAGTGTTCGAGGCTGTGTCGCCTGATGAGATAGATTCCACATGGACAAGGTTGTCAACCAAGTGGGTGTACCAGGAGAAGAGCGATGAGATTCGCTGTCGCTTCGTTACCAGGGAGTTCAAGAGCATGGACCCCGAACGCGAGGGGCTGTTCACGCCGGCCAGCGAACCCGCGACTGGCAGGCTCATGGACTTCAAGGCGGTGAATCGGGACCAGCCCACCGTCATCATCGACGCTGTCAATGCCTACTTCCATGCTGAACAAGACAGGCTCGTGGCAGTGGTGCCGCCTCGGGAGTGGGTCGAGGCCGAGGCAATCAAGGGCAACACCACGAGGACGATGTGGAGGATGAAGAAGAAACTCTATGGCGAGAGGGATGCGAGCAGGGGTTTCAGTGACTTCATGAACCGCATCCTCGTCTCAGAGATGGAGTTTGAGCAGTGTCCTGACCAGCCATGCTTCTACCGCCGAGAGCGGGATTCAGTAGACCTGGAGCTTCATCAGGATGATATCTATGCGACCGCTGACGACATCAAGCTCCAGGCATTCACGACAGAGCTCAGCAGCAAGGTAAGCAAATTGCTCAAGGTAGGTGCGAAGTACCAACATCTGAAAGGAGGGCGAGTGAGAGTCGAGGGCGGCATGTTCCAGACGGGCAACAGGAAGTACGCGGACAAGATCATAGAACTACTGAACCTCGGCAAGGCAAAGAGCTCGCCCACACCCATTGTGACGAAGCTACTGCAAGAGGACTTCGAGCACCCTTCTGAACGCCGAGGAGACCAGTCTCTACAGGCAGTGCGTGGGCATCGCGAGGTACATGGTCAACTACGTCACGGAGGTCACGTTCGCTGTCCACGTGCTGAGCAAGAGGTTGGCCACGCCCACCGACAACGACATGAAGAGGCTCAAGCACCTCGGCAGGTACCTACTCGGAGTTCGAGACTATGCACTGTTCTTTCCCAGAGCTGGAGAGGCAGATATTTTGGAGTGCTACACGGACTCAGATTGGGCTGGAGACACCATCGACAGAAAGAGCGTTTCTTGCGGAGTGTTGTGCTGCGGTGGCTGCACGCTTCTCGAGTACTCGCGCGGTCAGAGTACCCAAGCGCTGAGCTCAGGAGAAGCAGAGTACTACGCGTCTGCGACAGCAGCTGCCGAGGCGATCCACCTCCAGAGCGCGATGGGTTTCCTGGACATGAACGTGAAGATCAGGATCCGCATAGACTCCTCCGCGGGACAGGCGGTCTGCCACCGCGTTGGAGTAGGGGGGGTCCGCCACCTTGAGGTCCGCACCCTGTGGCTCCAGGCCAAGGTGCGAGACAAGAAGCTGGCGGTGGTCAAGCAGGCTGGGGAGACCAACCTGGCTGACGTGGGTACCAAGGCGCTGACGAGTCAGAGGTTCCACTGGCTGAGGGCACAGTTGGAACGTCGGCCGCTGGCAGGCGCAGATGACATGGAGGAGAGCACGGCTGTTCGGGTCAACCTCGTGAGCGACTCGACATCCAAGATGGCGAGGGTCGGCGCGGCCCTGATCGCTCTCCTGGACAGCCTGGGCTCGGTGAAGGCAGACGGTGAGTGCGACGTCTACGGCTACGAGAAGGACAAGACGGAGATCATCCTGCAGGACGCCCGTCTAGGGACTGGCGTGCACCTCCAGGGTATGATGCTCATCGTGGTCATGATCACCATGATGATCGTGGCGTGCGCAGTCGGTGGCTGTGCTGGCTGGTGCGTCAGCTACTTCATGAGGCCGAGCCGCGCGGGCGAGAGCAGGCAGGAGAAGAAGAAGGTAGAGCTCTCCCAGAGGGCCATCAAGACCAAGAAGGTGAAGATCGAGTACAGGACCGTCTCGACCCAGAGCCAGGTGACGTACTCCTGGCATCGGGAGAGTCCTAGGTTTGTCCCACTGGGAGAGAGAGAGAGAGCTCAGGGTGCCTGGGCTGAGTGAGATGAGTGGTTTGATGCGGTATCCCGCTGGGGAGTCGAGAGGACCGCCAGCGGAAGGGCTTGAGCGACACCGCAGCAGCGTGTTTTGCCTGCGGCTCGCGAGATCAGGTTTTCCTTGACTTTGAGTGCTGTTTCCTCGTTGAGCGGTCTGATCAGCCGCCTCGTAGAGCCTCCGACATCGCCCTCAGGGGGCGTGCAGAGATTCGAGGGGTTTCGAGCGAGGATAATGAAGTGTTGCATGCATGCACGTTTGTATGTTTGGCTGAAGCCATTTTGTGATCAAGATCGCCCAGGCCTGAGGTGAAAAGGATTCGACCTCCACCTCGCATACAGCTCAACAGAAGGAGAAAGAGGATTGAGTATCGCGGTGCTTCATACTTGTTTCCGTTTTTTGCAGGGGCCCGCAGGCCCGGGAGGGGCCAGGACGAGGATAAATCCGTTCCAAAGCGTTCCAGGTCGCACTCAGACCGTTCCAGACTGCTCTAAGAAGGCCGCGGCGCCCGGTAAAGCATCCCGCAGAGCCGCTGGGTCTCAGAGATGTCCGATGCACCCGTCCAGATTTATATGCTCGTCGTGGCTTCGACTTATGGGATGCGCCGCCACTCCTCTCGCTGCCTCTCTTCGGACCTCCCCCGAACTCGCTGCTCCGCCGGCTGGGACATGTGGGCGACCATCGGCGAGGCACAAGTTGGCCTGAAGAGAAACTGCATCAACATCAACGCTCGACGCTCCGCGCGGATGTCTTGGGTCTGCGCTGGCCCCCCCCCTGGCAGCGCGCTCTGCGTGCCAGGGAGGGGGGTCCCAGCGAACGTGTATGTTCATACCGTTTTCCCTTCCTCCATGGCCTTCCTCCCCCTGGTTCCCTCGGGGAGGGGCCCAGGGGCCCCCGTGGTTGTCATCCTGGAGGCCATGGACCAGGCAGGGGGGGAGCCCCGCCAGACCCCCCCCCCCGCAGAAGCGCCTCCCCGGGGCTCTCTGCTTGGGTGGTGCCCCCCCGGGGGCCGCAGGCCTCCGACGTGCCACAGTTTTTTTCCCTGGCGCGGGCCCTTCGGCAGCTCTCGACCCCAACCCGATTGGGCGCGAATGAAAGGGGGGGGCGATCAGTGGGATGGGGGGGGGGGGGAGAGTGCCCTTTTCTGGCCCTGAAGGCACCCCCTTGGGCCCCAGAGGCTCCATTTCGGGGCCCTGCAGGAAAACCTTTTTCTGCAGCCGTCGCTACCCCCCCCCACACACACTTGTCGCCCCTCATTATAGTTCGCGCCCAGAGTTGGAACACGAGGGTGAAGAGCAGCCCTGGCTTCGGAGGGGTACCCTGATGTTTTTCGTGTCTGGGCTCCCTGCCTTGAAGCGACCTTCGCTCGGCGCATCTCCCTGGGACCTTGGGCTCGTGCTGTTGACGAACAGGGCTCTCGGCAAGGGGGCTCTCGGCAAAGGGGGCTCTCGGCAAAGGGGGCTCACGGCAAAGGGGCTCTCGGCTAAGGGGCTCTCGGCAAAGGGGCTCTCGGTCCTGACCGTGCCCGGGCTCTCGGTCTCGGCAAAAGGGCTCGTGCGTGCTCTTGACGGACGTTCTCGAGCCCATGGTTCGACTGCGCGGCCCTGGGGGCCAGCAACGGCCTCTCGTCTGTGTAATTGTTGTCCGTCTCGACTTCCCCCGGCGCCGGGTGTTGGCTTTCAAGGTTCCGTGGGAGGAGGAGGAGGAGGAGGAGGAGGAGGAGGAGGAGGAGGAGGGAGAAGAGGCCTCCTGGAAGCCTCTTGAGGCACTCTCGGGACCTCCTGTGAGCTTCCCAGGGGGCTTCTGGGAGGCCTCTTGGGGGGCTTCACTGGGCCTCTCGTCGCCGCGCCGTTTGCCCGGCGGGCTTGCCGTGGGGCGTGGCCGCGGTGCCGGCCTCGTCCATACCCGGGGGGCGCGGGCGCGCAGGGTCTTCGGAGCCCCGGATCACCAGGGGGAGCTCGGGTCAGGGCTATCTCGGGCTCGTTGTTCGGGATCCCGAGCCCGAGCTACCCCGGGCCCGAGCTGCCCCGCATGATTCGGGCGTCCAGAGCCCCGAATCATCAGGGGTACTTCGGTCAGGGCTAACTCGGGCTCGCTGTTCGGGATCCCGAGCCCGAGCTACCCCGGGCCCGAGCTGCCCAGGATAATTCGGGCGTCCAGAGCCCCGAGTCATCAGGGGTACTTCGGTCAGGACTAACTCGGGTTCGCTGTTAGGGAATCCGAACCCGAGTTACCCCGGGCCCGAGTTGCCCCGGATAGCTTGGGCGCCCAAGGGTTTGCCGTGGCTTTGCCGCGGCGTCGGCATCGTCCATTCTGGGCGCGTCGAGTGATGGGCTTGTTTTCCACCACCCCGACCATAAGTTGGAGGGGGAAAGAGGAGGTGGAAGATGATGATGATGAGGAGGAGGAGGCGAGGTAACATGAGGAGGAGAGGAGGAGGAGGAGGAGGAGGAGGAGGAGGAAGAGGAGGGAGATGAGGAGGAGGAGGAGGATGAGGATGAGGGGAGGAAGAAGTGGAGGATGAGGAGGAGGACGAGGAGGAGGAGGACCCGCTACTCCTCCTGCTTCTGGTGGTGGCGACAACAAGCCCACAATCGAGAACATGCGGCGCGGCGACAGATGTTCTTGGAGGCATCTAGGGCACACTGGAGTCGAGGGGCGAGGGCAGGCAGGGGCGCGTCCGACGGCAGCCTCGTGTCAGGTTTTGCAGCCATCTGGTGTACTGCTGTAGGGCACGTCCCTCTACAGGAGGAGTATTCAAACATAACAAACAAATAGTATGGGGACGATTGTGCGATCAATTTTACATGTTTTATGAGATATAAGATAGTACTACTAATAATAATGCGAATGATAGTGATAACAATAATAATAATAATAATAAGATTGTTCCAACATCCGCCTGTAGGAGGACATGCCCGACCTAATTGTACTGGTCTTCGGCCCTGGTCTTCCTGGGTGGTGCCCAGTGGCTGCATTCAGCGAAGCTCGGCGGCGAGCCTTTGGGTGGGGAGGTGACAGTGGGCGGGCCTTTTCGGAGGGCTCGGAAGTCACAGGGCATTATGAGAAGAGTTGTAAGTCTTTCCCGGAGGCACAGCAAGCTTCTCAGAAGGCCGGAGGGCTTCTGAGAAGCCCCCCCGCCGCCTTCCGGCCCCCTCCCCCGCTCGCCGCCGAGAAGTAGTCTGGCGCTGTCCCACTTGATACATGACCTCGTGCGCACGATCTGGCCTCAGAGCTCCTCTGTGCCGCTTGCAGTTCGAGGTCGGAAGGGGCTCGGTGGTTCCTCGGGTTTGCGTGCCTTCCGTAGTTTTTTTGTGCGACGACTCCCTCCGTTGCTCCTACGGATTCCACGGTCGCTCCTTCGGAGCTCACGTCTTCGTTCCCCATCTTGTCGTTCCCTACTTTCAGCAGCCCGACTGTACGGCAGGTTCGCATCGTGCCGACTGGCGGCGACCCCGCCGCGGGCATTCAAGCTTAAACGCCGCCCGTGGCCCCGAATCGGCCCGTCGTGGAACGATCGGGCGATCGGAAAGCCGCCGATCGTTCTTCAAGGTTGAACGATCCACGCGGTGTCATAAACCAACGCCGGGGTCGACACGACGCGAACCCGTCGAGAGCCTTGAGACGGGGGTCAATGCAAACGGCGGTCAGCCAGAGCGCCCGATCTTGCAGGATCATGCAGGGCCAGGGTCGCATTGACCCGTGTTTGGGTGCAGGATCCTGCAGGATCAAGCAGGATCCTTCGCATTGGCCCGGGTTTGGGTGCAGCATCCTGTAGGATCTTGCAGGATTTTGCAAGGCCTGACTGACCCGGGTCTGGATTGACCCGGGTCATTAGATCCCCGAACCTGCCGTGGCTCCTCCACGTGCCCGCGCAGATCTGGCGGGAGCTGCCCTGTCCTCCGTTGTTCTGGCCGCCCCGAGCGGGGCTGGTCCGATGGCCCCCGGCGGCCGGTCTTAGCGGCATGGCGGCGCGCGGCCCCTGGCCGTAGGCGGGCGCGGCCGGAAGACCGCTGCCTGCATCGTCGCGGCAGGCGGGTGCCCGTCATCCCCGCCGCTTTCCAGAGAGGGCGGAGGGGGGGGTGGTAGGCAGAAGGGGAAGGGAGAGGAGGGAGGAGGGACGCGGAGGAGGGAA
>CAUYUJ010007891.1:1007224-1092224 GCA_963575745.1 Prorocentrum cordatum
GTTCAATGTTTACCATTTGGAGGTATTTGTTTGACTACTTTCTATTGCTCGTCCAAGATCCGCCTGTGGGAGGACATGCCCGACCTAAGGCCTGCTCTCCACCTCGGAGCCCTGGAGGGCAGTTCTCGCGCGCCGCGGGGCCATTGGAGAACGGCCCGCGGCGAACAGAAGCGGCCCCAGGGGGGAGGCCGAGAGCTCCAGGGGCCGCGTCACGAGAAATAATGGCCTGGAGATGGTTGCGCCGTTTTTGGTAGAATGATCAATCAGAACCGATGCAGGACGGATGAGGAGGAGGCGGGAGGACGAGGAGGAGGAGGAGGAGGAAGAGGAGGGAGGCTCGTATGAGAGGAGGGGGATGGAGCGGAGAGGAGGAGCAGGAGGAGCAGGAGGAGCAGGAGGGGCATGAGCAGGGGGGTCGAGGCGGTCCACCGGCCCCCTCTCTGGCTACTTCGGGCGCAGCTACTTGGAGGGGCAGCTCTACCAGGCCAGCGGCGGGACGGGGGTTTTCGCAGCTCGCGGCTGCTTTCGCCAGCTAGTCCAAGGGGTCCGCGGTCCGCAGGGGCGTCCGCAGTTTGGTCAGCCGGGCCGCGTCGCAATCGGCTGCGTTCGGTCGGTTCGTTTCGGTTCGGTCGGTTGTCGTGTCGTTGCTGCGCCGCCGCATCTTTCTTTGGCTGCTTGCGGCCTGTCGGCCAGGCACGGTTTCGGCCTCGCGGCCAGTCCTGTCGGCTGTCGGTTGTGCTTTTGCCGTGTACAGCCTTGGTCTGGGGGTCGACTCCAATGTAGGAGGCTCTGGGAGCCTGATTTCTCGACGCAGTCAGGTGCACAGTGGGCAGGCTTGCTTCAGTGCAGCCACCCACGAGGGGAGGAGGGAGAATGGGCGACTGAGGAACGCTCCCTTCCTCCAGCCTTCGTTCTCCACCTTCCTCCTTCTCCCTCCTCCCTTTCTCCTCTCCTCACCCCCTCCTCCCAGGAGCAGGGAGCTGCCGCTCTCTCTCGGGGTTAGATGGGCCTCTCGAGTGGGTTCTCTCCTGACCTACTCCTGAGTGTCCGTCTTTCCCTCTTGTTTCTCATTGCTGTGCACTCCCCTTTGAGCATTCATTTCATTACATCCCCTCCTCGAGTCTGGAACCTGCCAGACCGCCGGCACGGGGGCAGGGGCCTCGGAGAGGACGGCGACGGAGCCGGGCAAGCCTCAGCCTGGTGAAACGCGACAGTTCGGCTTAGTTAGCCCAGGCTTCGAGTATCGGTGCCCCTCGCGGACCGTCTTCGAACCGAGGTCCCGCGCTGAGTCCCGTTTGTTCGGCAGCTCTTGGCTCGTGCATACCTGCCCAACAGTGCGACTTGTCCGACGGTCCGCCCTTGATGGTCGCCCAGATCCTCTCTGTGAACGCCTTGACGCCCGCTGCGAGCCAGCGTTTGACGGGGGCGTGCGTTTGCGGTTGGCACAGGATCCCAAGGTCTGGCTCAGGACGACGACGACCAAGACGACGACGATGACGACGATGGGGACAGTGAAGAAAAACGGAAGGAGGGGGCGGGGGACGGGGAGATGTAAGATGGAGGAGGAGGAGGAGGAGGAGGAGGAGGAGGAGGAGGAGGAGGAGGAGGATAATTCAGGCGAAGCAGGCGATGGGGGAAAGCATATGAATGAGGCGAAGGAGAGGAGGACTGAGCACGATGGGAACTACAGTAGATAATATAGTGGTAGTTTGGAGGGGCAGGGGACGAAGACGAGGAAGTGGATGGAATAGGAATGGGGGAGGCAGGAGGAGGAGTGTGAAGAGGATTGGCCGGAGGTTTCGAGGAGGCGAAGGAGGAGAAGAGAAATGAGCCACAGTAGCAAGACGAGGGTAAAGAGGCGGAGTTCGAGGAGGCTGCAGAGGCTGTGAAAGGAGAACGCCCCAGAGCTGGCCCGCCTGTCTCTCGTGTTCACATGTGCGCTTGCCGAAATTCCGATCGATGGACACGACATTTCCAGAAGCTGCCTTCGGCGCTTCGAGGGAACGCGCCGATGTCGGCCAGGTCCCTGGCCCCGTCGGGACCCGAGACCCTCGTGCTCGCCGCTACAGCCGCCCCTGCGAACAGCGCCGACGTCGAGCAAAAATTGCTCGCGAGCACATCCTCGAGGGCCACGGGCCACCCAGCGAAGGCGACGACCGCCCCCCCCCCCCCCACGGCCCCGCGCAGCCGCGGCCCTCCTGAGAGGGGCCGGCCTACGTCCGGTCCTTCGACGTGGAGTTCCAGCTCCCAGTGCTGACTCACGAGGAGTCCGGCATCCGGGTCTGGTCGGAGGCCGCCCGCGCCTCCCGTGAGTCCGCCCGGCGGCGAGGGAGATTTGGCGCGCCTGGAGGGCAGGAGGAGGGAGGGGGGGAGGGGGCGAGGGGGGCATGATCACCCCTCTTACGACCATCATTGCGACCACTACCACTACGACCACTGCCACCATCGGTACGACCCCCACGACCGCCACCGCGACCGCTGTTCCCCTCCCCTCCGCCCGAACCCTACCCCCATCCCCCACGATTTCTAGGGGGGGGGGTCACTACGTTCAAGGGGGGTGGGGGTCGGGTTCACATGTGGTCACCTGTCGTGCGGTCTCGCGGGGTTGTCTTGGTTTTGCCGGGGAGGGGGGGGCGGGGGAGGTCTGGGGGGCCTCTTCGGGGCCGCTTCGGGCTCCGCGGGAACCGCTGAGGGTCCTCGTGGGGGCGTCGCGGGGCCTCCTGTGCTGTCTTGGAAATGTTTGGGGGGACCACTCGGGTCGCCGTAGGCGCTGTCAGACGACGCGCACATGACAAAGGGGCAACCACCATATGTCGTTGCCCTTTCTGGCGTCTCGTCGGCGTCCGGGGAGGTGTCTTGTTACCCTCCTGGGTGCTCATGGGCCCCCGTGGCGTCAGTTTTGAAAAAACGCGGGGCTGGTGGAGACCGCCAGGTCCGACCAGGGGGCAAGATGCGCCGCCGTGGAGCAACTCCGAAAAGGGGAGGGGGCGGGTATAGGCGCCTGGGATAGAGTGGGGGTCCATGGAGTTGGGCGTCCGTTTGTGCCGTTTGTGGGCCAATCTTCTGTTTGGAAGGCAGCAAAAACTCAGGGACGTGCATCCGAAAACGGGTCCGGTCGGGTTCGATGCTTTGGGTGGGGGGTTGGTGTGGGGGGGCAGTAATTGCTTTGCAAGTCGTGAAGTATGGAAAAGAAAGGCTCGGCACACCCTCACCGCCGCAAGCGCGGCCGAGGGGGTCCCAGGCGAGATGATCATTTCGAAAACGTACCGCCCACCATCCTTGCAATTGTTGTACGGTTCAAGGCGAGCGTGTGCGGGTTCTGGACTGAAGCCGTATTTCCAAAAGGGCCACGTCAGTGTTACAAGTTTGCAGCGTAATGTGCGCGGCGTTATGTCGAGAGCCGCATCTTGAGCATGTGCCGTGTTCCATCCTTCGATCTGCTGCAAGAATTCAAGACGAGTAGGCGTGGCGCTAGGGGAGGGATAACTACATGTGTGACAGGGTTCTGGCCGCCATCCTTGCAGCTGTCGCAGGTTTTTGCGACGAATGCGCACGGCGCTGGGGCGAGAACCTCATATTGAGACGACCTGGCCTCCGTTCGTGGAGACGCGAGTTCTGGGAAAGGAGATCCCACGGAAGTCTTAGCTGAAGCGGCCCTGCTGGCCTACAGACGCTTCTGGTAGTGCGATAGCGAGGAGTTGCTTGTAAGGAAGAGGGCTGGAGCAGAGGGAGGAGGCGGAACAGGAGGAGGAGGAGGAGGAGAATAATCACTAGCAGCAGGAGGAGCAGGAGAACGAGAGAGGGGGATGGAGAGGGGTTGGCGCGCACAGGGGTGGGCTGCGCGCGTGGGGGGGCAGTCGCGAGCGGGGGGGACTTTCCAAGTCAGTGGCAGATGGGCACCTTCAGAATGGCTCGGGAGGTCCACGGGGGACACGGAAGGCGGGAGTGCTTCTAAGGACCTTCCTGCTTTCCATGAAGTTCATCCCCCTCGCACCCCCCTCTTCTGCGAGCCGCCAGGTCCTGGCTGCTCGCAGAGGAGGAGGAGGAGGAGGAGGAGGAGGAGGAGGAGGAGGAGGAGGAGGAGGAGGAGGAGGAGGAGGAGGAGAAGGAGGAGGAGGAGAAGAAGGAGGAGGATTGGACGGATAAAAAGGATAGGAAAGATCGGAATGATAGGAAGGATGTAGAATACGGCGCCGAGGAGAGCAGGACGAAGCGTTCCGAGGAGGAGGGAGGGAGGGAGGGAGGGAGGGAGGAGGGAGGGAGGAGGGAGGGAGGGGGGGAGGAAGGGGAGGAGGGAGGGAGGGAGGGAGGGAGGAGGGAGGGAGGGAGGGAGGGGGAGGGAGGGAGGGGGAGGGAGGAGGGAGGGAGGGGAGGGAGGAGGGGGAGGGAGGGAGGGAGGGAGGAGGGAGGGAGGGAGGGAGGGAGGGGAGGGGGAGGGAGGGAGGGAGGGAGGGAGGGAGGGGGGGGGGAGGGAGGGAGGGAGGGAGGGAGGGAGGGAGGGGAGGGAGGGAGGGAGGGAGGGAGGGAGGGAGGGAGGGAGAGGAGGGAGGGAGGGAGGGAGGGAGGGGGAGGGAGGGAGGGAGGGAGGGAGGGAGGGAGGGAGGGAGGAGGAGGAGGAGGAGGGAGGAGGGAGGAGGAGGAGGAGGAGGAGGAGGACGAGGAGGAGGAGGAGGAGGAGGAGGAGGTCAGGGACCTTGCGCGGACGATTTCTCCGCCCACGGCAGGGCCTTCTCCCCGCACCCCTGGGCGGTGCCTTCGGCGCGGCCCCCACAGCGCGCTTCGCGCGCCAGGGCAGCAGGGTGTACGGGGGGGGGGGCGCTGGCGAAGAAGCAGTCTGTTTATGCGCGCGTTCGCCTTCTCAGGCGGGGAGAGGGACATTGGAGGCGACGATAATCAGGCGATCGCTAACATGGATCAAGGGGGGATGGATTAGCGACGGATCCCGTTTCCATGGGAAATCGCGGATTCCCGCCGCCGAACGAGGCGGCACCGGCCGCATTTTGGTGAGGGCACCTCCCCGGATCCATGGATGTGGCGACCGCGCGCCAAACCCATGGATCGCTAATCCATGTTTGCGCGCCCCCGATTCTCAGGCGCTGAGAAGGACCCTGGAGGCGACGATGAGGGCGAAGAACCCAGTTGGACGGGCACTACATGTATCTCTTCGGGAGCCTCGCCGAAGACGTGGGCCATCGGCGCCCCTGGATACCCGCGTTTCGCTCCCCTGGGCTAGTCGCCCCTGTTGTCGCCTCGAGGACAGGAGGAGGCATGGGGGGCAGAGCGCAGGAGAGGCGAGCCCTGACCTACGACCTCACGCCTCCGCGTGCCATGGATCCCCAGATCTCTTGACTCCTTTCCGGGAACTGCTGTTTCGTCCCTGGGTGGCTCTTGATGGCCCGGGGTGCTGGAACAGTGAGCTGACGAAGACAAGAGCGTGTTTCTATATTGCTTGGGGCATGACGGGCGTCATGGCCCCCGCCGCCCCCCCCCCCCCTTTGACGTAACGCTTCCCCCCCCAGTGCGCTCTGGGGGGCACTGCCCCCGTGCGCATCGGGACCCGGGATCCGCATAGGGTCCGCATAGGAATCTGCATAGGAGTCTGGGCCGCACTCGTCGTCGCCGTCGTCCTCGTCGTCGTCGTCGTCGCTCGTCGCTCGTCGCTCGTCGCTCGTCGCTCATCGTCGTCGTGCGCGCGGACGCGGCTGGAGCCTGTTTTTTTCGGGCCGATGACGGCAATCATTTGGGGGGGGAGGATGCCGATGACGTCACGTTGCCCGCCGGCGGCGTTTGGGAAGGCCCAGTAATGACCGAAGACGGGTAGCAACATCATGTAATGTAAGTGGCGATCTGCACCACAACGCGTGTGTACACCACAGTGCCTGCGTGCACCACAGCGCCTGTGTACACCACACCGCCTATGTACACTACAGCAGCCGCTTGCAACACAGCGCCAGTGTGTGCCACAGTGCCTGCGGGCACCACAGCGCCTGCGTACACCACATCAGCCGTGTGCAACACAGCACCAGTGTACATCACAATGCCTGCGTGGACTACAGCGCCTGTGTACCCCACGGCGCTTGTGTGCACCAGGGCAACCGTGTGCAACAGAGCACCACCGTTGCATATAGAATTTTAGAAGGAATCGTTATGACAATATGGAGCGCCTGTGGATTCCACAGAAAACGATTCTTTTATATAGGATTTGAAAAAGGAATCCTTATGGCAGAAGGAGCGCCGCTGGAATCTACGAGTCCTCCCGACTCCGCCCGCATCATCCTAACTCCTCCCATCTGCGTCCAGGAGCTCCAGCTAAATTGGCCGTTCGAGAACCATCTGGACTGATTCAATAGACCATTACGCGGTGCACGTTGAGATGCGCACGTGCGCTGTGGCGCCGACCCGCACAACAGGGGGGAAGGGTGAGGGAGGAGGGGGAGAAGGAGGATGAGGAGGAGGAGGAGGAGGAGGAGGTGGGAAGAAAGTCGCATACCATTATCAGCACCTCCCTGTCGTGGCGTTTACCTCTCCGTAGCAGATCCTCATTTACATGCTCCTTCTACCTGTCCTGTGCACGCAGGCGCTCGGTCGCTTTGGTGTACACGCGCGCTGTGGTGCACGCGAGCAGTTTGGTGTACACAGGCGCTGTGGGGCAGATCGCCACCTACATTATGCTCGCGTCGTCGTCGTCGTCGTCGCTCGTCGCTCGACGCTCGATCGTCATCCGCGCGCGCGGGCGCGGCTGTGGTGCCAGAGCCACACGGCGGGGGGGGGGGGGGGGGGGGCGTCACGTCATATCCCTGCCCCCCCCCATGACGCCCGTCATCGCCGAAAATACCGAAGACGCGCTCCAACGACGTCTCGATTGGTTGTTGGACTCCAGATGTCTAGGGAGGAGTGGGGGTGTCAGGACGCATTCGCGCTTCGCGGCCTGGGCCGCAGGCTTGCCCTTCTCAGGTGGGGCCGCGCGGGGCCAGGCTTAAATCGGGCGTGTCCCCCTACAGGCGGATCTTGGACGAAAAATAAATGATACTCAAGGATACTCAAGAATATATTGTCCGGGAAAAATCGAAAAACCTGTTCCGGACTATTTTTTGATTTTTTTGTATTCCTCTTGTAGAGGGACGTGCCCGACTTCAGGCCAGGCGAAGAGGAGCGCGCCTCGCGCTTCGCGCAGCGCGAGGCGCGAAGAGAGGCGGCCTGGGCTTCGCAGAGGCTTCCTGAGCTCGGGCCTCGGAGAGGGGCACCGCGCCCGGAGGGCAGCGCCCGCCGGTGAGCAGGATCCAGAGTCAAGTCGGGCCTGTCCCTCTACAGGGGGAATATTCAAAAGTAGTCAAGAAATAATCTGGGGACGATGTTTGGAATATGTTGTGCCAAATTTGGAGCATTTTTGGTGTATTTTTTTTATTTTCGTCCAAAGTCCGCCTGTAGCGGGACATGCCCGACCTAGATCCAGAGGTCGGCGGCGAAGTCCGAACCCTGGCCTCGCCGATCAACGATTCAGGCATCTCGATGGGCGGCGGGGGGGGGCAAGGTTCGGAATTCGTCGGGCATGTGGCGAAATCCGAACCCACGCCCGCCCCCCCGTCAATTCAGGAGAATCGATGGATGGTTGGGGGCGCAGTCAACCCACACAGTAAGGACGTGCAACGATGAGTAACTTTCTAAGGTTACCCTTGCATCCTTCCCCTTCGGCCCATCCTTGGTCGCTTTCGCTGGCCGCGCCCCGCTCGCAAAGTGTCGACATGGCCTTCCAGGGCCCCTGCATCCTGATCGTGCGTCCATATTGTGAGGGTTGAAGTGTTGACTGTATCTAGGCCTCCTAGATGGGGTCGGAGTGGATGGGGTCGGAGGATCGCGCCTCATCGCCGATGCATCGCCGATGCGGCTCGATGTGGAGCCCGATTTGCCTCACGTCGACGTCGCCACGTCGATGATGCCTCGCTGGTGCATCGCCGATGCATCGCCGATGCATCGCCGATGTACCAGCGATACGCCGCGATCCTCCGACCCTATCTACTCTGACCCCATCTAAGAGGCCTCTACTGTAGGGCTCGGATGTTGCCACCTGGGAGGGGAGGCGTCACCCTCTGGCCGCACGGGCCCTGGGAAAATGGCACTGCGGGTGCAGCTATAGCCCCCAAGGGGAGCAGGAGGGAGGAGGGAGGGAGCAGGAGGAGGAGGGAGGAGGAGGAGGATGAGGAGGAGGAGGAGGGAGGAGCGAGGAGGGAGGAGGGAGGAGGGAGGAGGGAGGAGAGAGGAGGGAGGAGGGATGATGGAGAAGGGAGGAGGAATGAGAGAAGGAGGA
Source organism: Prorocentrum cordatum (assembly GCA_963575745.1). Classification (NCBI taxonomy): domain Eukaryota; class Dinophyceae; order Prorocentrales; family Prorocentraceae; genus Prorocentrum; species Prorocentrum cordatum. The sequence goes on from CAUYUJ010007891.1 coordinate 1,015,530, forward strand.
GGAGGAGAAGGAGAAGGAGGAGGAGGAGGAGGAGGAGGAGGAGGAGGAGCTGCAGGGGCGGTGTCTCTGTCCGGGCGACGTGCAGAGAGGGCCGCTGGAGGTCCTCATTCGGTTCCTCGGTGGTCCTCTCGACGCCTCCTCTCAGGCCTCCTCGGAGGCCCCCAGGCGCCAAGAAGTGACCACAGACATGTAGAAATTCCGATCCATGGTCTTCGAATCCGCGACGCTTCACCCCGTCTTCGTGCCCTCGACCTCGAGGCCTCGATCCTCGAGGATCGACCGTGGTTTCTCGACTCGACCTCGAGTCCTCGATCCGTTCTCGAATCGTGTCTGGTACCTCGAACCATGGACTCGAGGATCGAGTACCAGCAAGAGTCGACCTCTTTCTCCTCCCTCCTGGCAGTGGGCAAGAATGAACCCTGTTGTGTTCGAGCGGGTGTTCTGCGCGGCCTCCCGCAGCCCCTGGGGGTTCGGCTTTCTTGTTCTTGCACGCCCGTACTGCCGAATACCCTGGACCAACCTTGAATCTGAGGGGAATCGGGGGGCTGCGGAGTCCAAGGCATCACTATTTTGTCCATCTACGGCCCCTCCGCTTCTCGCCCTCCTCACCCTCCGTTGCTAAAGCTCGGCGGCGAGCGAGGGGGGGAAATGAGCAGGAGCAGTCCTTCTCAGAAGGCGGCGGGACTTCCCAGAAGCCCTGGCGCCCTCCGAAACGATGTTGCTCGCCTTCGGGGAAGGCTTGGTTGAGCAGGCCCGCCCCTTCTCACTTCCACCCCTCGCTCGCCGCCGGACAGCAATGCGCTTCCCCCTCTCCCCACCAGCAGTGGCCAGCAGTACTCCAGATTTCGTAATAAAGGGAGGGGGGTCTCATTTCGGGGGGGGTCTCTTCCAGGCTATCTTGGAGGGCCTGGGGGGGTCTGGGGACGATGTTTTGGAGGGTTCTCCCACGGGGGAGGTCTGAAATGGCTTGTCTTGGAGGGTCCAGACCCCCTCCCTTTTATTACGAAATCTGGAGTACCTGGCACAGCCGGCGCGGTGCAGGCCACCCCGGCCGCCCCGAGGCAGCGGCGGCCCCGCCGCGGGTCCGGGCGACGCCGCCTAATAGGCCAAGGGAGGAGCGCCCAGCGCCCCTCTCGGGTTAAGCGTCCCCCGTGCCTGCTTCTCCTCCTCCTCCGAACTACTCCTAACCATACTCCTTCAACTCGTGCGTCTTTTTCTTTTTCTTCTCATCCTCCTCCTTCCTTCTCCTCCTCCTCCTCCACCCTTTTTCCCTATAACTAGCTCCTCCCTGTCGCACCCCAAGTCGTGTCGGTAGGGCGGGCCGGGCATTTCGCCGGAGACTGCCTCACATATTCTGCTTTTGAAGCCTGAGGGTTGCAAGAGTGTCACGGATGGAGGGCGGCTGGTTTTCAAAATGTGGTTCTCGCCTTAGCGCCGCGTGCATTCATCTTACATGTTTGCAGCAGCAGTTTTCAGGATGTAGGACAGGTGGCTTTCAACATGCGGCTCTTGCCTGCGCGCCGCGTGCACTCGTCTCAAACGTATCCAACAGCTTCAGGGATGGAGGACCGGTGGGTTTCCAATTGTGGCTCTCGCCTAAGCGCCGCGTGCATTCGTCTTGCATGTTTGCAGCAGCTTCGAGGATGGAGGGCAGGCGGTTTTCAAACTCTGGCGCTTGCCTCAGCGCCGCGCACGTTTGTCTCTAAGTGTTCGCAGCTGCTTCACAGACGGAGGTCGGCTCGTTTTCAAAATGTGGTGTTTGCATTCTTTCCCAGCGCGGAACCGTATTAAGAGCGTACAGTCGCTTCAATAGTATTTATGGCTGAAGTCCCAGGAGTGGTCTTCTGGCGCGATTGAGGACTGCTAGGGCGTGAAAGTCAAGTTGATTCGCGGTGTTGAAGTCTCAGAAACTGTCTTCTGGCACGATTGAGGGTTGTCAGGACGCAAGAGTCAAGTTGATTCGCGGCGCTGAAGTCCCAGGAATGGTGTTCTGGGACGGTGGAGGGCTCTCAGGACGCAACCGTCACGTTAATTCGCGGCGCCGAAGTCCCAGGAAAGGTATTTGAGCACGATTGGGGATTCTCAAATGAGTGTCTTCAATGGACCTTGTCAATGGGATCAGCCCCCGCAGTGAGCATACATTCTTGCAGGGACCTATGAAGAGGGAACTTGGAGAAAAGGCTTATCGCAAGAGCGTTGCTGCGTCTTGGATTGAAACCCGTATTGCTGCTCCTCCTCTTCTTACTCATCCTCCCTCCCTCCTCCCTCCTCTCTCTTTCCTCCTCCTTCCGCCCTCGCCCTCCTCCTTCCTCCTACTCCTCTTCCCTCCTCCTCCTCCTCCTCCTCCTCCTCCTCAAGCGAAACTCTCCGCGAGCAAAGTATTGAATCATCACCTGTTTCTCCCAGGGATGCTGGACGGCCGATCGTCTTGCTGAGTCTGGATATGTTTCTTATGGCAAGTGCCCGTTATGTGGGCGACCTGATTCAGTTTTCCACCCTCAGCGGGTCTGCGTGGGCCCAACGGTGGCGCAGTTGCGCTTGGAAATGGTTTCACAGGAAGTAATCGAGCGTTCCCGTGCCAGCCCACCAGAGGAGCGGGCTTTCTGGTCGCGGATGGTGATGGCGCAGCCGACACCAGATATTTTTCCTCTTTCCTCGACGACGACGGACTTGTTCTTCCAGGACGGCGACGGCAATCCATTTTCTTTACAGGAGTTTGCGGAGAGCAGTGCCAAATGCGATGTGGTCGTCGATGGGTCGGCTTCCCAATGCACCATGACAGACCTGAAGAGGGCCAGTTTTGCGGCGGTGTTGTTGGAGCCAGGACCCGAATACAAGGCTCGGACTAGAATGATGGCCCCAGTTTGGCCCTATGTGCTCCAGACCCCGCAGGCGGCGGAGTATATAGGCCTGGCCACCGTTGTCTGTTCACGTCTGGGCTGAATACCCCATACAGTGATTGCAAGGGGGGCGCCCGCCTGCACAATGCCTCGGACCAGGCCCAGTTGGGGCCCACGCAGATGTTTGCGGGGGTGCGCAGAGCAGCAAAGCAAGCTGCAGGATACTCCTCGGCAGGTCAGGCGTGGTACACGCCCGCCCACAGCCCGGAAAAGGTAATATTTGCGTTCCTCCAGCTGAGAAGCGAATCGCGCTAGGCAATCAGGATGCCGATCGCCTCGCCAAGCACGCCCTTTCCCTCCACCCTCAGGCTGCACCTGCCGATCCTGACAGGCTGGATAGTCAGGTGCAGCTCCTCGGATCGTGTGCCCGAGTGTTTGGGGTTGTTTTGTCTTTTTTTCCGAAGCTTGATTTCCAGCGTGCGCCCAAGGCTGCCCGAGTTCCGCGGGTGAAGCCACCGCCAGACTGGCATGATGGGAGCAGCTGGAGTCAGGCACCCGCTTTCGGTGCAGATCCTGTTTTAGGGTTGTGTTCGAAGTCGGGCGACAGACCCATGAATGGTTGTGGTGGGTCCCCGACGGCCCTGCGGCGCCTTGTGGGTGTTGAGTCGGCCCGTGGTCACAAACTGGGCTTTGCCGACTTGAACCGATCAGGAAAACATTGTTTTCTTGCACCCGCTGCGGTGCATACACGAGTCACTGCTGCCACCTCTTGGGCCAACAGTGTTCCAAGGTTCGGGGGCCGTTTGGTGAGAGTGCCCTCGATCGCATCGCTCGTGGACTTCATCCTCGCTACAGGATGAATTCGGAGGGTGACAACTCGGTGTCGCGAGCGCTGCCCAAGGCAGTGCTCCTTTCTGCCCCACCGCCGTGCTCGGCTGGCACTGCACGGCTGATTGGCAATGATCGCTTCCGTGCGCTGGTTGAGAGGATTCGGGCGAAGGAGGCAGCTCACGACGCAGTCTAGTCGTGGATGCAGCTGAACGTTCTGCCCCCCAGGTCGTCGCGTCCTCCTCCTCCTCCTCCTCGTCCACCTCCTCCTCCTCCTCCTCCTCCTCCTCCTCCTCCCTCCGTCCGCCTCCTCGTCTTCCCGTGGATCCCCTGGAGACCCCTGTCAGACGGGCTGGCGGCAAGGGGGCCAACTCTTTCGGGGAGCACGCGCCTTGGTGCGGACGCCACACGGCGGCCCCGGGCCGCCGCATGATCTCGGCGTCACCCCAACATCGTTATATTATATGTTCGTCGCCCCCCCCCCCCGCACCGAAAAATCTTATAGCATATGTGTCGCCGCGGGCGCTTTGTGGCCACACTGTTCGGGGAAGGATCTGCTACAAGATGGGAATTCTATGTGTTCGGGTCGGACGCGCGCCTCCAAGGAGAACACAGTGCTAGTGTGTGCCTGTGCGTCCCATGCTATGCCTGGCGAGAAGTCGGCAGCAAAGCGCTGGCCTGGCCTGCGCTGGCCAAGCTGCCATGCGCTCGACGCTGCTACCCTTACGTCGGGCCTGTTCCTCTACAGGAGGAATTTGCAATAATACTTTAAAAATAGTCCGGGGGCGATTGCCTGATCATTTCTGTTTTTTTTTCTGATCATGTTTTGAATATCTTTTATTTGTCATCCAAAATCCGCCTGTAGCGGGACGGACCCGACCCAATGTTACCCAACGCGGCCACACGTCACGCCCACCCCGGGAGGAGTAGCACAGCGCAGGGGGGGGGGCAGGGGCGGAGCGGAGTCCCCGCTCGCATTAGGTCGGGCTTGTCCCCCTACAGGCGGATTTGGTACGAAAAATAAAGCATATTCAAAAAATGCTTCAAAATAGTCAAGAATAATCAGAAATCGTCCGCATATCATTCTTTACTATTTTGAACATTCCACCTGTAGAGGGAAGCGCCCGACTTCACGCTCGCCCGCGCGAGTCGAGCTCCTTCTCTGAAGTGCGTCCACCGCCCCGGCCCCGCGAGGCGCTTGACCTGCGGGCGGCGGCCCCGGACAGCCGCGTCGTGGTGCTCTACCTCTACACCGACCGCGCGGGGCTCTCGAGGGGGCGGAAGGGTGGGAGTTCGGGAGCGGCCAAGAGGGGGGTGATGACAATGGGGGGTGGATATCATGGCGGGGGCCATGATATCTCCCCAGATTTTTTGGCGCCTCGTCTTATTTCATTACGTCCCTGGCTCCCCCCGTTGGGCCGCGCACATGCCGCCGGCCATGATTTGCAGCCCCCCCCCTTTGACGCCCCCCTCTTGGCCGCTCCCGAGGAGCTCCCGAGGGTCGGTATCTTTCAACCGATCCCCATCACCATCCCCACTTCGAGACCCCCGCCAAATCACCACCCCAGTTGGGGATACACCCCTCGAAACCCGAAGGAAACGACCTATATCCCCATCTAAGGGGGCCAATCTGCCAGTGGGGCCCAGGCCACGCCGCTGGGGATGGGGATCGGTCAAAACGATACTCAGAGGGGGCGGAAGGGTGGGAGTACAGGTGGTCGACCCAGACGCTGGTTCGGCAATCCCGTGGGTAGGTTCTGTTTGCTCTGCGTTTGCGTTTCGCTTTCGCTCTGGGCCCACCGTTGGCCAATCACGAGTCCAGATGTTTCCGCCCAGGCGATGTTTTGGGCCATCGGACGGACCGTCTTTAGTTTCAACACGCTGCAAGGCGAGCACGAATCAACAACAACTCTCTTTTGGTCGACCCCTGGCGGAGAACAACTGGAGAGTACGCCAACTATTCACCTGTGCTGTGATCTCGTCCATGGGTCGGTGCAGGTGCATCGTCAGCACCATCCCACAGCTCGAGAATGAGATTCGGAGGATCGCGTGCCTCGCCTGTTTTCGTGCAGGCAACCCGCATAGCAAGCATGAGCATCTGTCCAAGGTTACCCTTGCGTCCTTCCCCTTCTGCACATCCGTGGCCGCTTTCGCTGGCCGCGCCCCGCTCGCAAAGTGTCGACATGAGCTTCCAAGGCCCTTGCATCCTTATCGCGCGTCCGTATTATACGGGTTGACTGCATAACTTGAGGAGGAGATTCGGAGGATCGCATTTCTCGTTTGTGTTCGTAGTCCTGAAGCCGCTTTCGGGCCCCCAGGGCCGTCTGAAATCGACCAGGGGCGATAAACTTGCCAGGATGGACTCAGGAGGGATCTGGGGATCGGCTGTGAGCGGATCTTGGTCGGGACCCCTTGCGTCGAGCTGGAGGGTATCTTGAACCATCTTAGAGGGTATCTTCTTTAGTATCTGGGAGGCCGCGGTGGGTGAATTTAGAGTCTCCGAGTGCCAGGGACGTGCGCCGGAGAGCTCGTACCCCCCCTCCACCTCCCCCTTTCCACACCTCTGACGGGACCGTAGACGCGCTAACGGTGTGTCAGCTGACGGCGAAGTAGGACAACCAATTATAGGAAGGCGTGGCCCGTGGCCAAACTATTTGTAGGAACGCGTGGTTCGTGTTTCCCCAACAACTCGCTGTGTCGTTTTCGTTCGATGCATTTGCATATTTGAAGTGTAGGAAAGTGTGCTTCGTGATTTTCTACAATTTGTTTTGTGCGAGCTCGGTGTCACGAAAGCCAGATTCCCAACATCGCGGTTGACCAAGCACGCCGTTAGTGCGGCCCTTGCGGGATTTTGTACCCCACGGGGCAGCGACAGCCAAATATCTCACACGCTTTCTCACCCCCCCTGCCAGCAGGGCTCGGCGGATTGTGTGTGTTCTATCTATTGCATTCGCCGTCCGACTGCACGCCGGCTTAAGCCGTCGGGCTCGTCAAGCCTGCCTGCCACGCGAGATCGGCAGAGCAGGCCCTTTGTCTCTGAAGGCAGCGATTAATGCTGCTTCGCTGGCCTTGGCATCGCTCGGACGTGTGCATTTTTCCTTCGGCGAGGACCATCGAGGAGCATGCTTGATCATTTGGCGAAAAAACCACGCACGAAGCCGAAAAAAGCACAGGGAATGGACGTCCGAGCGATGGCCAGTGGGCAGTTACGCCAATGTGTGTCTTTTTACCTAACAGCTTTTGCTGATACGTTTCTAGTGGGATCAAAAAAGACATCTTGACGCCCCAGGGGGGTCTGGGCGGGATCCGGACAGATCCGGACAAGGAACCGGACAAAAGGGTCAGCCCCAAGAATCCTTAGGAATCCTTAGGAATTCTGAGAAATCCTTAGGAATCCATTCCCAGAACACCATTCCCAGGCTTCATTTTGAATGCCCGGAGCCAGCTCTAGGCCACTTCGTGTCCTTCGTGTTCCCAGAACACCATTCCCAGGCCATATTTTGAATGCCCAGAGCCAACTGTAGGCCACTTCGTGTTCTTCGCGTTCCCAGAGCACCGTTCCCAGGCCACATTTTGAATGCCCGGAGCCAACTGTGGGCCACGTCGTGTTCTTCGTGTTCCCAGAACACAATTCCCAGGCCACATTTTGAATGCCCGGAGCCAACTGTAGGCCACTTCGTGTTCTTCGTCTTCCCAGAACACCACTCCTGTACCATATTTTGATTGCCCTGGAGCCAACTGTGGGCCACTTCGTGTTCTTCGTGTTCCCAGAACACCACTCCTGTACCATATTTTGATTGCCCTGGAGCCAACTGTGGGCCACTTCGTGATCTTCGTGTTCCCAGAACACAAGTCCTGTGCCATATATTGTATGCCCGAGCTGAGGCAGGCTGAGGCCGAGGCAGGCTGAGGCCGAGGCAGGCTGAGGCTGAGGCTGAGGCAGGCTGAGGCTGAGGCAGGCTGAGGCTGAGGCTGAGGCAGGCTGAGGCTGAGGCTGAGGCTGAGGCTGAGGCTGAGGCTGAGCAGGCTGAGGCTGAGGCTGAGGCCGAGGCTGAGGCTGAGGCTGAGGCTGAGGCTGCAGGCTGAGGAGGCTGAGGCTGGGCAGGCTGAGGCTGCAGGCTGAGGCTGAGGCTGAGGCAGGCTGAGGAGGCTGAGGCAGGCTGAGGCTGAGGCTGAGGCAGGCTGGGGCTGAGGCTGAGGCCGAGGCAGGCTGAGGCTGAGGCCGAGGCAAGCCGAGGCAAGCTGAGGCTGAGGCTGAGGCTGAGGCTGAGGCCAAGGCACGCTGAGGCTGAGACAGGCTGAGGCTGAGGCTGAGGCAGGCTGAGGCTGATGTAGGCTGAGGCTGAGGCTGAGGCAGGCTCAGGCCGAGACAGGCTGAGACTGAGGCTGAGGCTGAGGATGAGGCCGAGGCAGGCCGAAGCTGAGACAAGGTGAGGCTGAATGGGGGGGGGGGGAAGGGGGAGGGGGGAGGAGGGGAGGCTGAGGCAGGCTGAGGCCGAGGCAGGCTGAGGCCGAGGCAGGCTGAGGCCGAGGCAGGCTGAGGCTGAGGCTGAGGCAAGCCGAGGCAGGCTGAGGCTGAGGCTGAGGCCGATGCAGGCTGAGGCTGAGATGCTGACGCTGAGGCTGAGGCAGGCTGAGGCTGAGGCTGAGGCTGAAGCTGGGGCAGGCTGAGGCTGAGGCTGAGGCTGAGGCTGAGATGCTGAGGCTGAGGCTGAGGCAAGCTGCGGCTGAGGCAGGCTGAGGCTGAGGCTGAGGCAGGCTGAGGCTGAGGCTGAGGCAGGCTGAGGCTGAGGCAGGCTGAGGCTGAGGCCGAGGCAGGCTGAGGCTGAGGTTGAAGCAAGCCGAGGCAGGCTGAGGCTGAGGCTGAAACTGAGGCAGGCTGAGACATCCGTAGGAATCCTTAGGAATCCCTAGGAATCCTTAGCAATCCGTAGACATCCTTAGGAATCCGTAGGCATAGTTAAGCATCCTCAGGAATTCTTAGGAATCCCCAGGAATCCCTAGGAATCAGGATTCCTAAGGATTCCTACGGATTCCTAAGGATGCCGAAGGATGCCTTAGGAATCCCTGGGGTTCCTTAGGATTCCACTGGATCCTAAGGCCGTTGCCACTGCGATTGTCATTGCGAATACGACCGCGACTGCGAGAACAACATAATTCTACAACTGGATTATCACCTGAATCTTAATGGGGAATGCTTCCAGATATGCTTATACACATCGCTGTTAGGTTGCTTTGCCGGGATAATCCAGTCGGTTAGCCGAGAGGTGATTTTTAGACTTGGTTGTGACCTGTGCGTCAGCACTGCGCGAGAGCAAGGCTACAGAAGTGTCTCGGGATGCGGCCAGTTTTGTCGTGGCCCTTTTGCAGTCTTGTATGGTCCGCCCTCGGGTCCCGAGATTGTGGATTCTTGTATTGGACCTGATCTGTCGTGTGGGGAAAATTGTGTGTGTGTGTGTGTGTGTGTGTGTGTGTGTGTGTGTGTGTGTGTGTGTGTGTGTGTGTGTGTGTGTGTGTGTGTGTGCGCGCGCTCCGTTTTATGATGCTACGTATGCAGGCTTGTGTTTCGAGTTGGGATGGCCAGCCTGGATGTCACACTGCCACTCGAAACATTGGTTCAGAAGCTCGTTGTGCCTCCACTACCCTTGCCAAATGACAGCTCTGGATCGTCGATTGATGAATTGGTCTCAGGGCGCCAGTCTACGCTTGGCTTACACGACGACTGAAACAATATTACCTTGTCACAGAGTTCCTCTTGTACCCAGCAGGGGGCTCATTGTGGTCTCGGTTTCTCGTCGTGTGCGTGCGTCGACCGCCCCGACGATCGCAATGTCATCCAGGCGATGTACCCGCCCGCATGTTCTGAAGCAGAACCCAGCTCACCGAGATTGCATGGTGGTCGTGGCAGCCGATCTCAAGACAATGTTTCGAATATCCATGGCCATTTGGTTTCAAGGCATCTGGCTCCAGCTCTCGATCCCCAGAGGTGTGCGCCCCCCCCCCGGCCGCAAACAGCGAGCTCCGAGGCGGCCCGCCTCTTGCAGACGCCATGCTGTCCAGGCAGGCGTGCACCCCCGCTTTCGTGCTCCCGCGGAGCTTCGGCCCCTGCACCGCGGCCGAGAGGAGTATCGAGTGGCAGCGGGACCCAGTCGGGATGCCGCTCCCGCCCCACGAGGAGGAGATCCCGTGGCCCGCACGCCTGGCACAGGTTGGCGCTTGGCGCGAGGCAGGGGTCCCGCTTGGCGCCTGGCGCGAGCAGGGGATCCCGTGGCCCGCGTGCTCACAGCAGGGCAGCGGCGGCGGCGGCGGCTCGGGGCCCCCGTCTCGGACGATCGGTTCGCCGACGCGGACGCAGCGGCGCCGGATGCAGCGGCGGCTCAAGAAGGCCGTCGACGGGCAGATGGCGTCTGGGGAGTCGCACGGCACGCGGACTGCAGGCATGCCTCCAGGAATCTTCGTCCAGCCTGCGTTGGCCTCCAACGGTGACGCATGGCGATGCCCTGTGCGGGTGTTCCTGTGACGGTGGAGCCGGGTGGGGAGGCGTGGTCTCGCCTGCTGCTGATCAGCAGCGCTTCCGTGGAAGGCTGTTTTCCAAGGGAGCTTTCTTTCGGGAAGAGTGGCTCTGGAGCAACGGTTTCGGAGACTCTTTCCGTGCGTCTGACCTTTGGCGCAGGCGCCATGGCAGCCTTCCACGGGCAGGGGACCTCGCCGCCGCTGGGCTGCCGTGCGCGGTCCAGGGCCACGCAGGCCGAACGCACTGGCAGCGCCTCCCGACGTGCGCGGCAGCGCCTTGGCCTCGAAGCGACCAGCCGGCTGGGACCCACCGGGCCCCACGGCTCGGTGGTGGCCGGGGAGGAAGGAGGACGAGGAGGAGGAGCCGGAGCAGTAGGAGAGGAGGATCAACGCATATTGAGCACGCATTTTGGTACCCAGCGGTATGCGCACCACTTCGCCACGTTGGTAAGGCATCTGATCGCCCTCCGTTGGAGTAGAGCGCGGGGCCTTTCTGCCCTCTCTCCTCCTCCTGCTCCACCGCGTCCTCGTTCCTGCCTCCAGCGCACTCTGTACATTCCTTTGTCTACGTGTAGACCTCCCCCCATCGCATGTGCGCCCCTTCGTCAGGCTAAGTCGCCGAAAGACTGGTCCAGGCCGCCCAACATGGCCTCAAGATGGCCCAAGGAGCCCCCAAGACGCCCCGGGAGGCCTCCAAGAGGCCCCCCAAAAGAGCCCCAAGACTCAAACATAATTGATTTTCTTTAGGTGTTTCAAGGTTTTTCGCGTTGTCGCTTTTGCGGCTTCCCGACGCTCCAAGACGGCCCAGAAGGCCCTACGGATCGCCCCAAGACGGCCTGCGACGCTACGGAGGTCAATTGTGGATCCGCGTGGCGCGTCAGTGTGCTGGGCCCCCCAGCAGGCCTCGAAAGTGGCGACAGTTTCACAGATCGCAGCCCCCCAGGGATGGCGAGGTCTAATTTGGGTCCGCGCGTGGAGTCACTGTACTGGGCCCCCCGCAGCAGGCCTGAAAGTGGCGACAGTTTCACAGATCGCAGCCCCCCAGGGATGGCGAGGTCTAGTTTGAATCTGCGTGTGGCGTCACTGTGCTGGGCCCCCCCGGCAGGCCTCGAAAGTGGCGACAGTTTCACAGATCGCAACCCCCCAGGGATGGCGAGGTCTAATTTGGGTCCGCGTGTGGCGTCACTGTGCTGGGCCCCCCAGCAGGCTTCGAAAGTGGCGACAGTTTCACAGATGGCAGCCCCCCAGGGATGGCGAGGTCTAATTTGGGTCCGCGCGTGGCGTCGCTGTGCTGGGCCCCCCGCAGGCTTCGAAAGTGGCGACAGTTTCACAGATGGCAGCCCCCCAGGGATGGCGAGGTCTAATTTGGGTCCGCGCGTGGAGTCACTGTACTGGGCCCCCCCAGCAGGCCTCGAAAGTGGCGACAGTTTCACAGATCGCAGACCCCCAGGGATGGCGAGGTCTAATTTGAAACGGCGTGTGGCGTCACTGCGCTGGCCCCCCCAGTAGGCCTCGAAAGCGGCGACAGTTTCACAGATCGCAGCCCCCCCAGGGATGGCGAGGTCTAATTTGAATCTGCGTGTGGCGTCACTGTGATGGGCCCCCCAGCAGGCTTCGAAAGTGGCGACAGTTTCACAGATCGCAGCCCCCCAGGGATGGCGAGGTCTAATTTGAATCCGCGGTGGCGTCACTGTGCTGGGCCCCCCAGCAGGCCTCGAAAGTGGCGACAGTTTCACAGATCGCAGCCCCCCAGGGATGGCGAGGTCTAATTTGATCCGCGGTGGGTACCCACTGTGCTGGGCCCCCCAGCAGGCCTCGAAAGTGGCGACAGTTTCACAGATCGCAGCCCCCCAGGGATGGCGAGGTCTAATTTGTCCGCGCGTGGCGTCACTGTGCTGGGCCCCCAGCAGGCCTCGAAAGTGGCGACAGTTTCACAGATCGCAGCCCCCCAGGGATGGCGAGGTCTAAGGTCACTGTGCTGGGCCCCCCAGCAGGCCTCGAAAGTGGCGACAGTTTCACAGATCGCAGCCCCCCAGGGATGGCGAGGTCTAATTTGAATCCGCCCGTGGCCCTCACTGTGCTGGGCCCCCCAGCAGGCCTCGAAAGTGGCGACAGTTTCACAGATCGCAGCCCCCCAGGGATGGCGAGGTCTAATTTGGTCCGCGGTGGCCCCACTGTGCTGGGCCCCCCAGCAGGCCTCGAAAGTGGCGACAGTTTCACAGATCGCAGCCCCCCAGGGATGGCGAGGTCTAATTTGAATCCGCGCGTGGCGTCACTGTGCTGGGCCCCCCAGCAGGCCTCGAAAGTGGCGACAGTTTCACAGATCGCAGCCCCCCAGGGATGGCGAGGTCTAATTTGAATCTGCGTGTGGCGTCACTGTGCTGGGCTCCCCAGCAGGCCTCGAAAGTGGCGACAGTTTCACAGATCGCAGCACCCCAGGGATGGCGAGGTCTAATTTGAATCTGCGTGTTGCGTCACTGTGCTGGGCCCCCCAGCAGGCCTCGAAAGTGACGCCAGTTTCGCAGATCGCAGCCCCCAGCAGGCAAGACAGGAGGAGGCAAGAGGGAGGCGGGAAGGAAGGAGTGGAGACCACACTGCTCTATTCAAAACGAATACCCAACCAAGGAGGGTTGGGAAATATATATATATATATATATATACTAGAACCATGCGCGCGCTTCGCGCGCGCTTAGGTTCCAGCAAGCGCAGGCTCTTGACAATACCACGGCTGCGCGCATTGACAAAATCACGGCTGCACGAATGCACGTACCGACGAATGGTTTCAGCATGGTTTGAAACATCAACATGAGCCTGGCCCCAGCAGAGAAGGGTCTCTTGGGCGCCGCGGGGGGTTAGTCCAGGGTCTCGTTGGGTGTTTGCGGCCCATCTCACTGTGGAGCTCACGCTGTACAAGATGATTACTCGATCAAGCGAGGCCATATGTATGGGGGGGCGGGCAAGGAGGGACTGAGGGGAGGGGGGCGAGAGAGAAGAGGGAAGATAAAGAATGGAACCGATGCCCCAGCGTCCGCTTGTGGTTCGGACTGATCTCAGCCATCTTGCCCTTCTCTTGGGGCCGTCGTGAGTCCTGGGGCCAAATCAACAGGAGGGCAACGGATGAAGCCGCCACCGTGCCTGTGTTGTGGGTCAGAGGCATATTGGATGCTTGTTGGGGTCTCTTGCGAAGCTTCCAAAGAACATGTTCGAGGCAATTCTGATGCCTCGCGGGGCTCGTCCGTGGCTACTTGCGGACTGTAGGGGCTTCTTTGGGGCCTTCAGTGGGCTTCGTGGGGCCTCTGGAGTGGTTCCTGGGGGGAGGCAATTTTGAAATGTTTCGAAGCCTCCGGGGGGCCGTTTTGGGGCATCTTGGGGCCTCTTTGGGGTCTCTGATGGGGGCATTTTTAAGCCTCTTGGGGCCTCTTGGGGGCCTCTTGGGGGCCTATTGGAGCGGAAATCTCCATTGTCGGTTCGTGTTCCCCCTCTTTGGCACCTCTTGGGGCCGTCTTGAAGCCCTCTTGGGCTGTCTTGGGCGCCTCTTGGGCCGTTTGGGCGCCCTCTTGGGCTGTCTTGGGGGCCTCTCGGGGGCCTTTTGGGCCGTCTTGGGGCGATGTTCGAGGCTTCCTCGGCAATCTTGGAAGGTCAGAAGCCCGAAAACGCGGGCAAGCAAAAAACATTGAAAAACACAATGACAATCTATGATTTTTGCCTCTTTGGGCTCTCTTGGAAAGCCTCTCGGAGCGCCCCTGGGGCTTCTTGGGGGCCCCTTGGGCCTTGATGGGGCTATCTTGAGAGTCTTGGAGCGCTCTTGGGCCGTCTTGGCGGCTTCTTGCCGTCCCCGGAAGCCGTGGTGGACGCCTCCAGGGGCGCAAAAGAGCCTCCGGACGCCCGGGGGCAAAGTGGGTTATTCGGGGGGGGGGGGGGAAATTCGGGAGGGTTTCCCGGCCCGGGGCCCTGGCCCCCGGTTTCCAAGTATATGATACATACATACATACATACATACATACATACATACATACAAACATACATTACATACATACATACATACATACATACATACATACATACATACATACATACATACATACATACATACATACATACATACATACATACATACATACATACATACATACATACATACATACATACATTCTTACTTACATGCATGCATACATGCATGCATGCATACATACATACATACATACGTACGTACGCACGCACGCACGCACGCACGCACGCACGCACGCACGCACGCACGCACGCACGCACGTACGTACGTACGTACGTACATACATACATACATACACACAGGCATACACATACACACATGCACACATGCTAGAGGGGGTCGGCGTAGATGGGGCCGGAGGATCGCACCGCATCGCCAACACATCGGCGATGCATCGCCGATGCATCGGCGACTCCAGCGTGGAACAATTCGGGCTCCACATCGAGCCGCATCGCCGATACATCGACGATACGGCGCGATCCTCCAACCCCATCGACTCGGACCCCAACTGGGATGCCTGGAATACTTTCTGGCAATGGAAACAATTGGTTTTCAAAGTGTCTGATCTTGAAAAACTCTGCGTGGTGACGCCCCCGCTGCCAATGGCTTCCGACGGCCCAGAAAGGCCCAGAAGGCACCAAGATGGCCCCAAGACAGCCCGAGAGGCTCCCAAGAAGGCCCCAGGACTGCCCAAGGGGGCCCCAAGATTGCCGAAGAAGCCTCCAAGAAGGTCCCTAGAGGGTTCCAAGACGGCCCACTAGACATCCACGATTGCCCTGAACCGCCCCAAGAAGGCCCCAAGGCGGCCCAGAGAGGACTGAAAGACGGCCTCCGCAGGCGTCAGACGACAGAAGACGGCCCAAGAGGCCCCGAGAAGCTCCCAAGAGGCCCCCAAGAGGCCCTCAGGAGGCCCCCAAGAGGCCTACTGCCTCCTCCTCCTCCTCCTCCTCCTCCTCCTCCTCCTTCTCCCTTTGCTCCCTCTTCTCATCCTCTCCCTCTTCGGCACCCGACGCTGGGGTTAGTTGGCCAAACACAGCCCTGGAGGACCTCCAGGGCTCTCCGAAACCGCCCCACAGAAGCCCAAGGCAACCCCAGAAACAGGCCGATGACGACGGGGGGTGGTTTGTCCAGAAGAGAAGACGCTCGGTACCACACGCAACGCATCCAGCGCATCCTGCATCTCGGGCCAAGCACGCAACAGCCCCATCCAAACCCCGCACAAGCGTAGGTGGGCCCCTAGACAATCCGGGCAGTGTTCATGAGAGCCGGGAGAAACGTGATAACAAGAGGTGTCGAATGTGACGACTCAGAAGGGCTAGTCCACAAGGGAAGACGAAAGCTGTCACGTGTGACCCATCCTGCGCATCCTACGCCTAGACGGCCGCGTAGAGCCTCCAGGTGCCCTCGAACTACCCCACATGAGCGTAGGTTAAGCCCAATTGAACCTAAGCAAGGCGCAAGAGAAGGGCGAGCGCCCGCAAAGATATTTTAGCCAAACGGCTTCCGGAATATTTTGGCCAAGGGGCTCGGCGTCCGACGCCGCGCAGAGGTCGACAATATGCGGCGGCACGTTTGAAGCGATTTTAGCGTTCTCATTTGTTTGGCTTCCGACGGCCCAGAAAGGTCCAAAAGGCCCCCAAGATGGCCCCAAAACAGCCCAAGAGGCGCCCAAGAAGGCCCCAAGACTGCCCAAGAGGGCCCCAAGATTGCCTAAGAGGCCTCCAAGAAGGTCCCTAGAGGGTTCCAAGACGGCCCAATAGACATTCAAGACTGCCCTGGACCGCCCCAAGAAGGCCCCAAGGCGGCCCAGAGAGGCCTCAAAGACGGCCTCCGCAGGCGTCAGACGACAGAAGACGGCCCAAGAGGCCCCGAGAAGCTCCCAAGAGGCCCCCAAGAGGCCCTCAGGAGGCCCCCGAGAGGCCTACTCCTCCTCCTCCTCCTCCTCCTCCTCCTCCTCCTCCACCTTTTGCTCCTGCGTCTAATCCTCTCCCTCTTCCTCCCCCAAGTGTTCCCCAGGGGTTTCCACAACGGCTGTGGGAACACATAGCCCAATACCTTGGACAAACTTTGGCCCAACGTTTGGCCACATAAACGTTTCCAATAAGGCAAGGGGGCGGTGGTGATTCGCATTAGGCGTCTTCAATAGAGACAAGAGGTGTCACAAGAGCTGCGCTGGCACGGTGGCGGGGCATGCCGCAGACAGCTGAATCTAAAAACGGTGTTCGTACCCTCTCTGATATCACGAGAGTCCTGAGCCAAATCCAGTAGGTGGGCCTCAGGGGCGCACTTGGGCTGTTTTGGGGCGTCTTCAATAGAGACAAGAGGTGTCACAAGAGCTGCGCTGGCACGGTGGCGGGGCATGCCGCAGACAGCTGAATATAAAAACGGTGTTCGTACCTTCTCTGATATCACGAGAGCCAAACGCAGTAGGTGGGCCTCAGGGGCGCACTTGGGCTGTTTTGGGCGCGTCTTGGGCCGCCTTGGGGCTCTCTTGGGCCGTCTTGGGGCCCTCTGGGGCGCCTCTCCGGCTGTCTTGGGGTAGTATTGGGGGCTTTCGATGTCGTCAAGAAGTGTACGACAGCGAAAACAATTGATATGGTAAAAATATACGTTTCACGAAGGGAATGGGGCTATTTTTGCAATTTGGAGATCTCCTCGAGCGCGTCTTGGAGGCCTTTTGGGGCGTCTTGGGGGCTTCTGAAGCCGTCTGGAGGCAATGTTGGGCGTCTTGGGTGACCTTTGGGCGTATTAAATCCGTTCTGGTAGCTTTTTGTAAGCCTCAGGGGCGCACCTGGGTTGTTTTAGGCGCCTCGTCGGCCGTCTTGGGGCTCTCTTGGGCTGTCTTGGGGCCCTCTGGGGCGCCACTTAGGTTGTCTTGGGGCGGTCTTGGGAGCCTCTGATGTGGTCAAGAACTATACGACAGCGAAAACAATTGAGGTAGTACAAAATATACGTTTTGCGAAGGGAATGGGGCTATTTTGCCCTTTTGGAGATCTCTTCGGGCGCGTCTTGGAGGCCTTTTGGGGCGTCTTGGCGGCTTCTGAAGCCGTCTGGGGCGATGTTGGGCGTCTCGTCTTGGTGCGACCATTGGGCGTCTCGGGTCGCGTTTGGAACGTCCCGAGTCCTTTCTGGTAGCCTTTTGTGGGCCTCAGGGCCGCACTTGGGCTGTTCTGGGCGCCTCTTGGGCCGTCTTGAGGCTCTCTTGGGCTGTCTTGGGGCCCTCTGGGGCGCCTCTTGGGCTGGCTTGGGGCTGTCTTGGGGGCCTCCGGCGTCGTCATGAACTGTACGGCAGCGGAAAAAAATGATGTAGTAAAAATATACGTTTTACAAAGGGAACGGGGCTATTTTTGCCTTTGGGAGATCTCTTCGGGCGCGGCTTGGACGCCTTTTGGGGCGTCTTGGGGGCTTCTGAAGCCGTCCGGAGGCAATGCTGGGCGTCTTAGAGCGACCTTTGGGTGTCTCGGGTCTCTCTTGGAGCGTCTTGGGGCTCTCCTGGCGCTTTCTAATGGCATTCTGTGGGCCTCCGGCGCCTCCAGAGCCCCCGGTCCCCACAATTGCGGTCGTGGTCCCGGCCCCGGGCCCCCGGACCAGGTGCGCCGTTATGTATATATATATATATATATATATATATATATATATATACAAATGTATGCATGTGTGCACGGCCAATCAGCTGGGAGGAGGCGGAGGAAGAAGAGGAGGGCCGAGGAGGTGGAAGAGGAAAGGGCGGAGGAGGGGGAGCAGGAGGAGGAGGAGGAGGAGGAGGAGGAGGAGGAGGAGGAGGAGGAGGAGGATACAGGACCGTGCGTTTCCTCGCCTCCGCCCCGCGCCAATGTAAGCTCTGAGGCCGAGGTTCCCATGCAAATTTTGAGACTTCGGTGCCCATGTACAGGTCGAGGCCGAGGTGCACACGTATGTTTTAAAGGCCCAATCATTGCTTGCATTGAAGGGGTCATCGCGGATGTTGCTAGAGTTGGCGAGAGCGCCTCGCCGATTTTGGTGGCACGCTGGGTTCCCGGTTACGGGTTCCCGGGTTCCTGGTCATTGGTTCCGGGCCGATGGTTCACTACCGATCTCACTGTCGAGTTCATTGCGGATCTCATTGGTTCCCAGGTTCCCAGGTTCCCGGTTCGGAGTTCCCGGGTTCCTGATCATTGGTTTTGGGCCGATCGTAATTATCGATATGTTTGCCGATATCACTGTCGATGTCATTACGGATCTCATTCAAAGTTCCCCAATCAGTGCTTGCACTGAAGGTGTCCTCGCGGATGTTGAAGGATTTGGCGAAAGTGCCCTGGTGATTTTTGTCGCACGCTGGGTTCCTGGGTTCCCGGGTTTCCTGCTCCAGGTTCCCAGGTTCCCGGTTCCGGGCCGATTTCGGTGGGCGGCGAGGTTCCCGGGCTCCCCGGGTTCCTGGTCGATTTTCTTATCGATCGGTTCTACCATCGATCTCATTACCAATTTCTCGATCGCTCTCACCATCGATCTCACAGTCGATCTCACCAGCAATTTCATAAGTGATCTCACTAGAGATCGCATGAGCGATCTCGCGATCCATCTCACTACGATCTCATTGAATCGATTTCGTTTTCGGTCTCACGATCGACCTTACAATCGTCCCCACTATCGATTACACTATCGATCTCATGATCGATATCACAATCGATCTCAATATCCATAGTCTCAACTTTCATATCATCCACTGATTGGGCTTTCTCAGGTTAATGTTTTAAAAAGCCGAGGTGCCCCAATACGCTTGCCAGGAACCCCCGAGGCAGTTCGATACCGAAGAGGACGCGACTAGACTCCGAGTATCCATGGGGACGGGGATCGACCTGATTTTGAGCGCGCGCGATGCGCGCGCGAGGGTTTTGCATCCGTGCACGAGGCCCGGGCGCCGGGGGCCCGGGCCACGGGGGGGCATGGGAGGACCGGGGTTCCCCAGGCCGCTCCCAGAGCACCCCTGAGCGGCCCTGGAGCTCCCAGACTGCCCCAGAGAGCTCCCAGAAACCTTCGGGGACTTCGACAAGCCCCGCCAAGACAGCCCAGATGGTCCCAACGTGGCCCAAGACTGCAAATACACACCCCAAGAGGCTTCCAAGAGGCCTCAAGAGAGCTCCGAGAAGAGCCCGAAGAGGCCCAAATCATTGATTTTCCATAGTTTAGATTTTTTTTTTCGGGTTCTCGCGCTTCCGACCTTCCGACGCTCCAGGACGGCCGATGATGCACCCAAAACCGCCCCAAGACCCTCGAAGAGGCCCCAAAAGAGCCCAAAGACGGCACCAGGAATTTTGAAAAGTGCCCAAAATGAGCCACAGAGCGCGAGCAGGAGGCGCCAAACCGCTCCAAAGCGGCCCAGATGGCCCCAACGTGGCCTCAGATGAGCCCAGTACGGCAAATACACAGCCCAAGAGGCCTTCAAAAGGCCTTCAAGAGGCCTCAAGAAAGCTCCGGGAAGCATTCCGAGAGAGCCCGAAGAGGCCCGAGTCATGGATGCTCATGTATGTTTTTCCCAACCATCCTGTGGTGTTGGGTCCTCGTTTTGAAGAAACGGTCCCCGCGTCTCCTCCTCTTCTCCTCCTCCTCCTCCTCCTCTCCTCCTCCTCCTCCTCCTCCTCCTCCTCCTCCTCCTCCTCCTCCTCCTCCTCCTCCTCCTCATCGTCATCGTCATCACCATTTTCGGCACACCCCTCACACGTTTCGTGGCCCCATAGGGAGCTCCACCGAAGGTCCCAGTGGGTGTGCCCGCATGCGTCCCGCACACCCATTTCGGCACACCCCTCACACGTTCGTGGCCCCATAGGGAGCTCCACCGAAGGTCCCAGTGGGTGTGCCCGCATGCGTCCCGCACACCCATTTCGGCACACCCTCACACGTTTCGTGGCCCCATAGGGAGCTCCACCGAAGGTCCCAGTGGGTGTGCCCGCAATGCGTCCCGCCACCCGGCACACCCTCACATTCGTGCCCCATAGGGGCTCCCGAAGGCACATGCGTCCCGCACACCCATTTCGGCACACCCCTCACACGTTTCGTGGCCCCATAGGGAGCTCCACCGAAGGTCCCAGTGGGTGTGCCCGCATGCGTCCCGCACACCCATTTCGGCACACCCCTCACACGTTTCGTGGCCCCATAGGGAGCTCCACCGAAGGTCCCAGTGGGTGTGCCCGCATGCGTCCCGCACACCCATTTCGGCACACCCCTCACACGTTTCGTGGCCCCATAGGGAGCTCCACCGAAGGTCCCAGTGGGTGTGCCCGCATGCGTCCCGCACACCCATTTCGGCACACCCCTCACACGTTTCGTCGCCCCATAGGGGGCTCCACCGAAGGTCCCAGTGGGTGTGCCCGCATGCGTCCCGCGTACACATTTCGGCCCACCCCTCACACGTTTCGTGGCCCCATAGGGAGCTCCACCGAAGGTCCCAGTGGGTGTGTCCGCATGCGTCCCGCACACCATTTCGGCCCACCCTTCACACGTTTTGTGGCCCCATAGGGAGCTCCACCGAAGGTCCCAGTGGGTGTGCCCGATGCGTCCCGCACACCCATTTCGGCACACCCCTCACACGTTTCGTGGCCCCATAGGGAGCTCCACCGAAGGTCTCAGTGGGTGTGCCCGCATGCGTCCCGCACACCCATTTCGGCCCACGCCTCACACGCTTCGTGGCCCCATAGGGAGCTCCACCGAAGGTCCCAGTGGGTGTGCCCGCATGCGTCCCGCACCCATTTCGGCACACCCCTCACACGTTTCGTGGCCCCATAGGGAGCTCCACCGAAGGTCCCAGTGGGTGTGCCCGCATGCGTCCCGCACACCCATTTCGGCACACCCCTCACACGTTTCGTGGCCCCATAGGGAGCTCCACCGAAGGTCCCAGTGGGTGTGCCCGCATGCGTCCCGCACACCCATTTCGGCACACCCCTCACACGTTTCGTGGCCCCATAGGGAGCTCCACCGAAGGTCCCAGTGGGTGTGCCCGCATGCGTCCCGCGCACCCATTTTGGCACACCCTTGACACGTTTCGTGGCCCCATGGGGAGCTCCACCGAAGGTCCCAGTGGGTGTGCCCGCATGCGTCCCGCACACCCATTTCGGCACATCCCTCACACGTTCCGCGGCCCCATAGGGAGCCCAACCGAAGGTCTCAGTGGGTGTGCCCGCATGCGTCCCGCACACCCATGTCGGCACATCCCTCACACGTTTCGTGGCCCCATAGGGAGCTCCACCGAAGGTCCCCGTGGCGCAGTCCGCATGCGTCTCCCCCACCCAGTACACCTCCGCCGGAGGCTGTCGGAGTTCCGCGCCTCGCTCGCCCGTCGTCGCTCTGCCCAGCGGCAAGAGCCTTGCCCGCTATCAGCGAGCCAGCTAGCTCTTTTTGCTGCGCGCAGCGGACGACCCGCGCGCGTCGCTGGGACCCCTCCGGGGCGACCTGCGCGCGTCGCTGGGACTCCGCGCTGCGCTGCGCCCGCAGCTTTGGACTTTTGAGTGCACGGGCAAAAAGGGAGTAAAACAAGGGGAGGAAGCGGGCGCGATCCTCGCGGTGGCGTCGCGGCGCGCGGGCGACGCCGTCGGGGAGCCCCGGGGAAGCTCCTTGCGGCGGCCACGCCCAGCGTCACGAGTACTCAGAGGCAGTCGCTCACAAACTATTAGCATTCATATACAATTGCACCATGCATTGGCATACTCGCATTCATGCACGTAGACTCGCTCGCACGCAGATTCATTCACAGTCAGGCGCACTCGCGCTCAGATTCACCCGCGCTCAGTCTCCCTACGTACTCAGATCAATCGTTTTCGTTCGCGTCGTGTACCACGCCACGCATTTCGGCACACCCCTAGCACGGTTCGTTGCCTCATCGGGATCACCACCGAAAAAGGGAATCACAATTGCGGTACTCACACCTGCACATGGTTGGGTCCTTCGTCCGGTTTTTTTACATGATTTTCGGTTTCTCGCCTTTTCGACTTCCCGACGCTCCAGGACGGCCGACGACGCCCCCAAGACCGCCCCAAGACCGCCGAAGTGGCCCCCAAAAGAGCCCCAAGACGGCACCAGGGAATTCGAACATTGCCCAGGAGGAGCCCTACGTGAGCCAAGAGAGCCCCAGGACAGGCCCAAACTGGGCTACAGACCGCGAACGGGAGGCGCCAAGGCGCTCCAAGACGGCCCTGATGGGCCGAACACGGCAAATACACAGCCCAAGAGGCCTCCAAGAGGCCTCAAGATAGCTCCGAGAAGCATCCCGAGAGATCCCGAAGAGGCCCTAATCATTGATTGTCGCTGGTTTGTTTAGATGATTGTCGGTTTCTCGCCGTTTCGACCTTCCCACGCTCCAAGACGGCCGACGACGCCCCCCACACCGCCCCAAGACCGCCGAAGAGGCCCCCAGAAGAGCCCCGAGACGGCACCATGGAGTTTCAAAACATGCCCAGGAGGAACCCCACACGGCCCAAGAGAGCCCCAGGTCAGGCCCAAGCTGGGCCACAGAGCGCGAGCGCGAAGCGCCAATGCGCTCCAAGACGGCCCAGATGGCCCCAGCGTGGTCTCAGATGGGCCCAACACGGCAAATACACAGCCCAAGAGGTCTTCAAGACGCCCCAAGAGAGCTCCGAGAGGCGTCTCGAGAGAGCCCGAAGAGGTCAAACTCATGGATGTTCAAACATTGTTTTCAAGGTGTTTCGCTTTCTCGCATTGTCGAGCTTCCACCCCAATTCGTTTTCGTTTTCTCAGCGTGGTCCTATTGTCACTCCCGTTTTCGACATGTCATCATTGGTGTTCTTCTTGAACAGAGCTGTGGAGCTCATCCCCATCCTGGTCCTCCACACCCCCTCCTGCCTCCTCTCCGTTGCCTCGTCCTCGTCATTCGTTTCCTCCCGTTTTCTCGTTTTCACATTCGTCATCCGCGCCCCACTGTCAAGACGCTGAGACTAGGACCGCTTTGGGTTCGGAAGGGGCTCGTTGTTCCCCAGGACATTCCGTGGTTGTTCCTCTGGCCCTCCTCGTGCGCCCAGCCTCTTTTAGTGCCAGGATGGTGCTTCGTTCCTAACCAAGGCCTCCTTATTGCAGCAGCTTGACTGCACTTGTACCGGAGGGGAGACAAGCGACACCACCACCACGTGTGTGCCACCTCCGATAGGGCGGTCCACGATGCCTCCCCGAGCTTGAAATTGGAGGAGGACTTGGCTTGACGCCGCCAGGGAGGACCATGGCTGATTGATGGTTCCGGAGGTGCCGATGTTATTTGCTCGCTCTTCCTCGATGCAAAGTCCGCTCAAAGCCAGTCCCAGACCCTGTCCTGGGCGTCATCCTGTACGCTGTACGCAGACATGGATTTTCCAAACCTGCATATCACAGGTGCGTGACTGGAGGCGACAGGCACGGGTGGATTCCATTTCCTAGCTCAGGCCGTGCGCGACGAACACCCGCAGTTGTTGAAGGTCGGGAGTGTAGAGCTCAGAGTCGCTCATTGGCAAATCCTTCTCATCCTTGCTCTTCCGCCTGCTTCCTCACTGGCTGCTGCTGCTTCTCCTCCGCCTCCATTTTCAGTTAATTTTCTTTATCCGCATCGCAGCCATGTCCTGGGCCCCCCGAAGTGC
Organism: Prorocentrum cordatum; assembly: GCA_963575745.1. Taxonomy (NCBI): domain Eukaryota; class Dinophyceae; order Prorocentrales; family Prorocentraceae; genus Prorocentrum; species Prorocentrum cordatum. The sequence continues at coordinate 1,039,310 of CAUYUJ010007891.1, forward strand.
ATTGATTTGTCTTCCGGCCGTTTCGGGCCCCGCGGGGGGCGCCAAAAAACGTCAAAGGGGGCCGAGAGACGTTCAAGAGGGTGCCAATATGGCCCAAGAGCGCTCCAAGAGAGCCCGAGACCGCACAAGAACGTTTCAAAATTGGTCCAGCATGGCCTGAACGACAGCCCAAGAGGGCTTCAAGATGGCCAAGATGCCCTCAAAAGGGATCCCACGAGGCACTTAGGAGGCGAAACAAGTAGGTTTTCTCAATGGTTTCTGAAGGTTGTTCGTGCTCTCGCTATTTCGTGCTTCCGATGGTCCGAGACAGACCACGAGGCCCCAGAAACCAGCTCAAGACGGCCCACGAGGCACCCAAAGAGGGCGCCACGACGGCGCAATAGAGAGCCCCAAGACGGCCCTAAGAGTACCCCAAGGCGGCCCCAGAGGCGCCCAAGATCGCTCCAAGAGGGCCCCAAGACGGTCCCAAAAGGGGCCCAAGAGGGGAACACGAACCGACAATTCGAGCCTTCGGCCCCAACAGGCACGAGGCTCCAAGAGGTCCCAAGAGAGCCCAAGAGGCCCCCTAGAGGCCCCCTAGAGGCTCCACGAGTCCCCACAGGGGCCCCAAAAGACCCCCCACGAGCATCCGCATTTTGGCTCAAGGTGGCTCTGACTGCAGCGCGCAAGCGCTCATCATAGTTACCCATCACCGCGCGGACCCCAGGCCCCCGGGGCCCGAGGCGGCCCACTTTTCAAATCTCCCCCCTCCCCCCGCGGGGCCCACTGTGTCCCTCTGGGTCCGGGACTCGTTGCGGGCCTTCGGGGGGCTCTCGGAGGGCCCGAAGGCGCTCCCCAGACGGTCCAAGAGTGCGCCAAGACGCCCAAGATAGCTTCAAGACGGCCCGAGAGGCCCCCCAAGCCCTTCAAGAGGGCTCCAAGAGGACACTCTTATGAGGGCCGCAAGAAACACACATCGCCCTAACTCCTCGGGGAAGCGAATATTTTTGGCATATTCGTTTTTTTTTATATATAGCGTCCACGACGGCCTCAGAGAACCCAAGATCGCCGCAAGACACCCCAACAGGGCCTCCAAGACGGCCCAAGAAGCCCCCAGGATCGCCCCAAGACGTCCCACAGAGCCCTCCGAGACGGCCTCCGTAGGCGCCTGTAGATCCCAGAGCGCTCTGAGACAGTCCAGGAGGCCCACAAGACACCCCACTCCGCACCCCTCCCCGCTCCTCCCAAATCGTTCCCATTCCTCCCCATCCCTCCCGGCTCCAGGCAAGTGTGCGCGAGGCGGTTGCGTCTCTGGCCGCGGGATCCTGCCAGTGCATGCCTACATGTACGACCACCCTTCGGGTGATAAGGAGGTGTTGTGTGTGGTGGTGGGGAAGAGGAAGAAGGGGGACCAACTGGAGCTACAACATAGTATTGCATAGCAGAGCATAGCATAGCATCGCATAGTATCGCACAGCACAGCATATAATGGCATAGCATAGCGCAGCATAGCATCGCATCGCATAGCATAGCATCGCATAGCATTGCATCGCATCTCATATAATAGCAGGTCATCACATGGCACAGTACGGCATAACATAGCAAAGCAGAGCATAGCATCGCATCGCACAGCATGATATCGCATCGCATCACACCACATAGCTTAGCATCGCATTGATAACACAGCGTAGCATTGTACAGCATGGCATAGCAAGCACAGCATCACATAGCACCAGACACGACGGGACACCGCGGGACACCCCCAGGCCACCGCTGGCCAACCGGGGGGGGACACCACGGACACCGCGGGACACCCCAGGTCCACCGTTGGCCAACCGGGGGGCACAGCAAAGTTTGGTTCGGTTTTGCCTTAAGCACAGCTGGTTCATTCCTCTCGCCTGCCGACGCAGCTTTGCGCCTCGCCCACACGCGCGACACGAACACGAAACCGAAAACGATTCCTGGCGGGGGTCTCCTGTTCACTTCGATCTCTTTCCCAACCTCGGATTCCTTCACACCATGGGACACCGCGGGACACCCCCCGCCCACCGCTGGCCAACCGGGGGGCGCAGCAAAATTTGCCCCGGTTTTGCCTAAATCTCGGCGGGTTCATTCCTTTCGCCCGCCGACGCAGCTTCGCCTCGCCCACGCACGACGCGAACACGAAACCGAAAAGGATTTCTTGGCGGGGGGTCTCCTGATCACCTCGGTCTCTTTCCCAACCTCGAATTCGATCTGCTTGCCGCGGAGAATTGTTTGTTTCGCTCCGCCTGGCCTCTCCTCCCCCCCCTACTAAGGCCCGAAGACGGCCCAAGGGGGCCCCAAAAACGGCCCCAGAGTTTCAGGAGTCCGCCCAAGAGGGCCCCAAGAAATCCCAACAGGATTTCAAGAGAGGGCCAAGAGAGTCCGCTGGGCCGTCTTTGGACGGGCTTGGGGCGTCTTGCGGCCGTTTTGAGGCGGTCTCTGGCTCAGGGCGCCGTGGGCGCCGTGCAGAGGGCGCGATTTTGTGCGGATGCGCGCGGCAGGGGGGCGTCGCTCCCAGAGAACAGCAGAAATATTCCCCGAAAGCCAACAAGCACTTTCACACGGCCCCAACGTGCCTGCGACAGGGTGGCGGAGTTTCACTGTTGGCGTTCGAATGTTCAGAAAGGGAATTGTTCGGCGCCTCAGTATGTGTGCCGCTCGCGCCAAGGCGCGTCAGGCTGCAATGCTGGCTTGCAGGTGACGTCCGCCTGCGGTCAGCCCAGTGAATTAGATGCATATCTTTACTGTCAAGAGCTGGTGGCTCCACCTTGCCCGCACATTCTTAGGCAATCGACCAGATAAGTGCTCCCGAGGCGGTTGTGTCTCTGGCGCGAGACCCCGCCAGTGCACTGTTGTTCACTCTTTTCATTCGAGGGGCAGCGAGGAGTTTCGCTACGCTGTGTGCGCGCACCCTTGGATTTCTGACCAGGCAAGTATGCTCCAAGCGATGCGTCTCTACCAGGATATATATATATATACATGTATATACACACATATATATACATATATATATATATACAAGACTGCATTGGCGATGCGCGCCATGCATCTTGGTCCTTTGAGTTCCACACGCAAGCGCAATGCGTGCGTGCGTACATGCGCGCATGCATTGTATACACGCGCACGCGCATGCACGTTCCGTCTATATGTCTAGGTGTATACAATATACGTTCGTTGCTGTATGTGTGTATACAGCGTACATATGCGCATAACACGTTATTTGTGTAAGGGTATGAACATGTATATGCAACTCGTACGTGCGTTGTCGGTGCACGCCCATATGTATACACATACTACACATACATATCTATATATATACACACATCTGTACAGGTATATAACTATGGGTTCGCATACACGTGCGTATCTCCGGCGGTAGTGGCCTGACCAGTTGCTCAGGGCATCTCGCAACTGAAAGGTGCGAGGGTCTCAGGCGAAAATGGCCAGATTACCATGGGATAATGCATCGCCGAGGTCAGTGTGCGAGGATGTCTCAAGCGAAAATGGCCTGAACACTTCCGCTCAGGACATACCGGAACTCAGAGTTGCGAGGATGTCTCGAGCGAAAACGGCCCGAACATCTCAGCTCAGGACAGACCATTAGTAGTACTAATACTACTACGACTACTACTACTACTACTACTACTACTACTACTACTACTATTACTACTACTACTACTACTACTACTACTACGACTACGGCTACTACTACTACTTCTACGACCTCTAATACTACTACTGCTAATAATACTACTACGTCTACTACTGCTACTACTACTACTACTACTACTACTACCACTACTACAACTACTACTACTACCACTACTACCACGACCACTACTACTACTACTACTACTACTACTACTACTACTACTGCTACTATTACTACTACTACTACTACCACTACTACTACTACTACCACCACTACACCTAATACCAGTACTATTATCACCACAACTCCACCATCGTGTTACAATTATGTCCTGCCGGATGGGGCGCGGAAGTATTGGCGGAAGGCTGGCGACGACGACGGCGACAGCTACGATTACTAGTACGACGACGACCACTGCCACTATTATTGCGACTACTACTACCACTACTACTATTACTGCTACTACTACGACTACTACTATTACTACTACTACTACTATTATTACTACTACTACTACTACTACTACTACTACTACTACTACTACTACTACTACTATGAGTACTACTACTACTACTACTACTACTACCACTACTACTACTTTTATTATTACTATTTGTACCACCACGACTACTATTACTATTACCCTTATTAGTAGTACTACTACTAGTACTCAACCACTACTATTTTTACTACGACTACTACTGGTAGTCGTACTACTGCCAGTACTACCACTACTAGTATTGCTATTACCATTACTAGTACTAGTACTAGTACTAGTACGAGTAAGAGTACGAGTACGAGTACGAGTACGAGTACGAGTACGAGTACGAGTACGAATACTACGAGTACTACGAGTACTACTACTACTACTGCTACTACTACTACTACTACTGTGACTATTGCTGCTACTACTACTACTCCTACTACTATGAGTATTACTACTACTACTACTACTACTACTACTACTACTGCTGCTGCTGCTACTACTACTACTACTTGTTCCACCGCGACTACTATTACTATTACCCTTACTAGCAGTACTGCTACTAGTACCCAACCGCTAGTATTGCTACTACTACTACTGGTACGAGTACTACTGCCCGTACTACCACTACTAGTCTTACTACTACCATTACTAGTAGTAGTAGTAGTAGTAGTAGTACTACTACTAGTACTACTACTACTACTATACTACTACTACTACTACTACTACTACTACTACTACTACTACTACTACTACTAGTACTGTTACTACAACTACTACTACTACTACTACTACTACTTCTACTACTACTACTGCTACTCCTGCAACTTCTGCCACGACTGATATTACGACTATCACGACTACGACAATTCATAGACTACAACTACTACTCTTACCACTACTAGTACCACTACTAGTACTACGACTACGTTTACGACTACTAGTACTACTACTACGACGACAGCTACTACTACTATTACTGAGACGACTACTACTACGACTATCACTACTACTACGGATTCCACTACGAGTACCATTACCACTACTACTACTACTGCTACTACTACTACTACCACTGTTACTGCTACTATTACTATTACTACCACTACGACTACTCGTACCGCCAGTACTGCGCTTTCTACGGCTACCACCATTATTAGTACTACTACCACTACTACTACTACTACTACTACTACTACTACTACTACTACAGCTACTACTAGAATTTGTAATAAGAGTACTACACCACTACGGCGACTACTACTACTACTACTACTACTACTACTGCTACTACTACTACTACTACTACTACTACTACTACCACTACGGCTACTACTGCTACTACTACTACTACTACTACTACTACTACTACTACTATCACTACTACCACTACTACTACTACTGCTGCTACTACTGCTGCTATAAATATTACTACTACTACTACCACTACTACTACCACTTGTACTACTACTACTACTACTACTACTACTACTACTGCTACTACTACTACCACTACTACAATTACTACGACTAGTACTACTACTACTACTACTACGACTACTACTATTACTAGTGTTACTACTACTACTACTACGACGACACTTATATTTACACCCACATCTACTAGAATGACAACTAGCACTACTACTACTACTACTACTACTACTACTACTACTACTACTACTACTGCTACCCCTACTAATACTGCTACTACTACTACTACGACTGCTACTACTACTACTACTACTACTACTACTACTACTATCTGCTATTGCTACTACTACCAGTACTAGTACTACTACGAATAGTTGTATTATTATTATTTGTACCGCTACTACTACTACTACTACTACTACTACTACTACTACTACTACTACTACTACTACGACTACTAGTTATACGGTTAGTAATTCTACGACTACTACTATTACTACCACGACTACTACTACTACTACTACTACTACTACCACTACTACTACTACTACTACTACTACTACTACTACTACTACTACTACTACTACTACTACTACTACTACTACTACTACGACTACGACTACTAATAATATTTATACAACCATTACAACTACCACTGTTAGTAGTACTACTTGTACTACAACTAGTATGTCTACTATTACTAGTACTACTCCTACTACTACTACTACTACTACTACTACTACTACTACCACCACGACCACCACTACTCCTACTATTACTACTACTACTACGACTTCTACCACGAGAACTGCTACAACTACTACGGCTACTACTACTACTACTACTACTACTACTACTACTACTACTACTACAACTTCTACTACTACTACTACTACTACTACTACTACTACTACTACTACTACTACTACTACTACTACTACCACGGCTACTACTATTCTACCATCGTGTTACAAGCATGCCCTGCCGGATGGGGTGCGGAAGCATTGGTGGAAGGCTCGCGAAAGCCAGCATTCTAGGTTCCATGAAAGAGGTTTGTTGGTTGGTTGGTGTCTGCTACATTTTCTATTGGTTTTGACGACTTGAGAACATCATTCATAAGCGTCGCATTCATCGCCCGTGTGAATGCAACGCCCTTGACCGACACAGTTTCGACAGCTTTTTTTTGTATCTTCTGTTCAAAAGCATAGTGGTATATTACATGGAATCAGAATGTACGATGATGTGTATTGAAAGTTGTGCGACGCACACACAAGTATAGTGTGATGTGCTCCGTTGTGTTCATCGCGGAGAAGTTTACGCATGATTCCGTGAGTGTTCATGCGAAGGAGTATGGGCGCCTGTACAGGCTTGCGGAGGGTTGGCGGCAAGTTTCGAGAAGGAATGCGGAAGCCAACCGTCAACATCAATTAGGCGCATGTACGGAGTGGCGGAAGGTTGGCGGAAGGTTTCCGGAAGGAATGCGGAAGCCAACCGTCAACATTATCCATGTTGGTGGAAGTTCGTGGAAGGTCGGCGGAAAATTGCGGAAGTATAACAGAGATGCAAAGAACAATAGTTATATAATCTCAGTTGTTTCAGATGTTTCGCAACATGCTTGTCGGAGTTTTCGCAGGCCAGAGTTGGAGTAGGGCGGGGAGCCCTCCTGCCCCCTTCTCCTTCTGCTCCACCGCCTATTCGTTCCTGTCTCCAGCGCCCTCTGTACATTCCTTTGTCTACGTGTAGACCTCCCCCTATCGCATGTGCGCCCCTTCGTCACGCTAAGCCGCGACGGAGCAAACGTAGGATCGGGGGAGCAGCCGACGCGAGCTCCTAGGCCCCCGTCGCGACACGGGGCCATGTTGTAGCTGCAGCTGCGACGGGGCCCGCGCACGGTCTGCAGCGGCAAGCCCGAACCAGGCAATAATGCCGGCGTGGCTCATCCACCTTGAGCTGGAGGAGGTCTGATTTCTGAACTCCACGTCGTCGCCGTCGTCGACGTCATTGCCTTCCTCCACGCCCTTGTCGTCCCTTATCCTGCCCGTCCTCCATGGCCTCGCGGTCTGGAGGTATATAAGTTATAAGCTATCACGGGCGCTGGTCCGTTGCATCTTTGCTTTGTTGACGCATAGGTGCAGCCGCCATGGCCAGTGATCAGAATGCACAATAAGTGTTGTTTCACGTTTCGCGCATGCCCACCAGCTTGTTCAGAAACACTGCCCATGAAAGCTGACGGGAAAAGGGACGAAGAGACACATATTGTGAAACAGTGCGCTCAACCAGGATAAACAGGACGATCTAATCCCTCGCGAACCCACCAACACATGTGAGTGAGGGGAGGGGGAGGGTACCCCTGTCCGAAGTGGTTAGACCTCCTCAGCCCAAAGGGCTGGTGGGGCTTGAACAGAGCCCTCTCCGTATCGTCACTGCCTGAGGTCCTGGGACCGTTCTCGCAACTCGCCGCGCAGTGCCACTGTATGTAGTTGCTGTACAGTTCCAGCGCCGTCCGCCTATAATTCGCTCTGACTGCTGCGTCCCACAGTGACCGTCCTCTCACCTGCGACGCATGGCGCGCGGGGGTGCGCGAAAGTTGCGCGCTGCGAGCGCGGGCATCCCGGTTTCTTTCTCGGAGGTTTGCCCGTCCCGTGCCATTGCCTGAAAGTGAAGCCTGCAGAGGCGTTCCTTCACTCTGCAGTCGACAAAAAGAAAGGCAGTGCCTCGAACACCACGAGCGAGCCATTCCCTGCTCCCCCCCCTCTCAAGACCGAGGGGGCGAGCGAGGCGGGAGGCGGGCCTCGGTTCAGAGGGCGACGCTCGAGGGCGCGACTGCGGCCGTCCCTCACCACTTACCAAACCACCCCAACTCAACCCGAAGGCCTCAATTTGCCCGCCATTTCCAGTGGGGGGGGGTCGGGGAACATTGAAACAGACATGGAACCCGTACCCCCGCCCAACCCGAAATTCGGGTCGAATTCGGGTCTTCGGGTTGGGCTGGGGTGGTCTGGTAGGTCGTCACTTCTCTCCCTCTGTCTCCCTCCCCCTCTCTGTGTCTCTCTCCATCTCTCTCCCTCTCTCCCTGCTTTCCCTACTCTCTGTATGGTGAAGGCCTCGCCCCTCTCTCCATCTGTCTCCCTCCCCTTCTCTGTCTCTCTCTCTCTCTATCTCTCCCTCTCTCCTTAAGTCCCCCCGAGGTTCTCCAGGATAGCCTCGACGAGCGCCAAGGAGGTCGAGGTGTTCACGGGCTTCGAGGACAAGCTCGGGCCCTTCGGCAGGGGCGTGGCGGTCACCAGGTGGGAGCCACGCCCCTGGGGGAGGAGGAGGAGGAGGAGGAGGAGGAGGAGGAGGAGGAGGAGGAGGAGGAGGAGGGAGGAGGAGGAGGAGGAGGAGGAGGAGGAGGAGGAGGAGGAGGAGGAGGAGGAGAGAGGAGGAGGAGAGAGGAAGGAGAGAGGAAGGAGGAGCAGAAGGGAGGAGGGAGGAGGGAGGAGAGGAGGAGGGGAGGAGGGAAGGAGGGAAGGAGAGGAGAGGGTATATAGACAGAAAGCAACAGGTGGGAGCCGGACGCCTTTCACAGCAAGAGGGAGGCACTCCTCAACAACCATTGGCCGTGCATGGAAGCCGGAGAGGGAGGCGAGCCCCGCGTGCTCCGGCAGGTGAACCCCCGCAGCGGCCCCGACGACCCCTGGAACGCGAAGCTGGTGGAGTCCATCCTGCGGCGCGGCGCGGAGCACGCCGGGTGTGCCGACTTCTGCATCCCCGTGCTGGTGCCGAGCTGCTTCGCCTACAACATCTGGGAGCAGATGCCGCCGGACCTGGAGGCCGAGGGCATCGAGGTCGGCTGCAACCGCTGGGGCGAGCCGCAATGGCCCGACCGAGACGTGTGGGTGGTGCAGCTGTCGGAGCAGGGCGCCTCCAGGGCCGCCGCAGCCGGCTCGGGCGGCAAGGTCGAGGTCTTCCGGCAGCGGCTGAGATGGGTCGAGCTGCAGAAGGGGGGCGAGCACGCAGACGCCCTCAGCGCGCTGAGCTCCCTGGCCTCCACGCTGAAAAAGCTGGGCATGTTCCAGGAGGCCGAGCCGCTGTATCGGAAGGCGCTGGAAGGTTGCCAGCGCACGCGCGGGGAGAGCCATCCAGAGACGCTGGGCGTCATCAACAGCTTGGCCCTCTTGCTCGACGAGGTGGGCGAGCACGACGAGGCCGAGGCACTCGCGCGGCAGGCACTGGCTGGGCACGAGAGGACGCTTGGCTCGGAGCATCCTGCTACGCTGAGGTCCATGGGGAATCTGGCGGGCATGTTGGCAGCGAACGGCCAGCGGGTGGAGGCCGAGGGCCTCTATCGCGCTGTCATCCGCGGGTGGGAAGCGCGAGGCCAGCGGGCGGAGCCAGATATGCTGACGGCACTGAGCGACCTCGCACTGCTGCTGGAGGAAACAGGCAAGCTCGCGGAGGCCGAGACGTGCTTCAGGAGGGCCCTGCAGGGCATGGAGGCGTCGCTGGGGCCGTGCCATCTGGACACGCTGTGCGCCCTGAACGACCTCGGCGTGTTCCTCAAGAAGACGGGGCAGTTCCCAGAGGCAGAGAAGCTGTCCTGGCGGGCCCTAGACGGGTGGGAGCAGGCCCGCGGCCGCGACCACCCGCACACTCTGGCGTCGGCCAGCAACCTGGCCCTGGTGCTGCAGGAGATGGACCGCCGCCAGGAGGCGGAGCCTCTGTTCCGCCGCGCCCTGGAGGGCAGCGAGCGCTCCGCCGGCCGCGCGCACCCGGACACCCTGATGTACGTGAGCCACCTCGCAGAGCTGCTGCGGGCCACTGGCAGGGCCGAGGACCGAAGAGCAAGGCTGCTCGGCTGCACGCAGTACACTGGGGGCCCGTGCCAAGAAGCACCCTGCTTGCCTCCAGGGTGCCCTGGGTTTCTTGGGCTTCGACGGTTTTGCGATGGAGAGCGCGACGTTCCCGCACCAAAAACCGATGGACGTCCTGGGGCCTCAGGGTTGGGCTTCTTGTGGAAGGTTTCTCGTGGTACTGTAGTGACCTGTCGCCAGAGTGACCCATGGTTCGGGCCCAATATGGGCCCCGATCGCTGACTGAGATGCAACAGCAGCCGCTTGCGCGCCCGGTGGCGGTGGTGTTTCCAAAGGCCAAAGGGCCCCCCTTGGGCCGCGCGCCACAGGTCGTTCTGGCCTAGGACTAAGTCGGGCATGTCCCTCTACAGGGGGGAAATTCAGAAATAGTCAGAAATCGTCAGGGGACGATTTCTGGAGTATTTTTGACCATTTCGAAATATGTTGTTCAATTTCCATTTTTGCCCAAAATCCGCCTGTAGGGGGACATGCCCGACCAAGCCTAGGATCACTCTGCGTGTAGCCGGACTGCATCAAGAAAGACTGGCGGAGGTCCGCGCGGATTTCTTGGTTCGGCGCTGCCCCCCCTCCCCCTGGCGGCGCCTCCGGCGCCGCCTCTGGCGCGCTCCGCGCGCCAGGGAGTGGGGTCCAGCGCCGATGCAATAAGTCCGCACGGGCCCCAGCAAGTCGATGTTCGTGCCGCGTCTTGTTCCCTGGCAAGGAGGCGGAGCCGCTCTTCCGCCGCGCGCTGGAGGGTCGCGAGGCGGCGCTGGGGCGCAGCCACCCGGACACGCTCGCGTCCCTGCACGGCCTGGCCCTGCTGGTGGCCGCGACGGGCCGGGCCGCGGAGGCCGAGCAGCTGCTGCGGCGGGCGATCGACGAGAGGGGGGGGGCCCTCGGCTGGGGCCACCCGGACACGCTGGCGTCCATGAGCAGCCTCGCGAGCGCGCTGCACAAGCAGGGCCGGAGCAGGGAGGCCGAGCCGTTCGCCGCCAAGGCGCTGGCGGGCCGCGAGGCCTCCCTGGGCCCGCAGCACGTCGACACGCTCAGGTCGCGGACGCAGCTCGCGCAGCTGCTGCGGGAGGCCGGCCGCCTCTCGGAGGCGGAGCCGCACGCGGTGCGCGCCTCCAAGGACTGCGAGGAGGCCTTCGGGCCGCACCACGCGGCCACGCTGCAGGCGCAGAGCGGGCTGGCGCTGCTGCTGCAGGCGCAGGGGAGGCACCGGGAGGCCGAGCCCCTCGTCCGCCGGGTGCTGGAGAGCAAGGCGGCCTCTCTGGGGCGGGGACACCCCGAGACGCTCAGCTACCTCGTGGACCTGGCGCTCAGGGGAGGAACAGGTACCCCTGCCGCTACCCTTCCCTCATTTGGGCCCTGGTGGGCCTCCTGGGCAGGCCATCGTCGCCACGGCCGGGTTCGCCTCGAGATCCTGGTCAGGGCGCACCCCAGGAGAGCGGGGTCCGGGGCCTGGGGAGCCGCGATGCGGGCTCCTTTCTTGGTTTCCCCCAGGCGCTGCTCCTGCAGAAGCTGGGGAAGCACAGGGAGGCCGAGCCCCTGTGCCGCGGCGCGGTCGACGGCCTCGAGCAGGCGCTCGGGCCCGCGCACCCCGACGTGGCGAGGGCGAGCGACGCGCTCGCGGGCCTGCTCGAGGAACTGGGACGCCCGAGGGAGGCCGAGGAGGTGTACCGGCACGTGCTGAAGCGGCGCAGGGAGGCCCTGGGGGAGAGGCATCCGGATACCCTGCGGACGATGTGCGGGCTGGCCATGCAGCTCAAGAAGAGGAACAAGTACGAGGAGGCCGAGGCGACGTCTCGAGCGGCCGTGGAGGGCTTCGAGGCCACCCTGGGCCCAGAGCACCCAGAGACGCTGCGGGCGACTCACACCCTGGTGGCGGTGCTGCTGGAGGAGTCAAGCAGTGGCGAAGCGTCCTGGCTTGCCTATAGGCCTACCGAAGAATGTTCTAAGAACCATTTGTGACGGTCTCCACGAAGTGTTCTTTGGACATTTCTGGCTGAGACTATGTCTTGCTTTCAATCATCGGGTGTATGTTTTAAGAACATTGTTTTTGTTCTTAGAACATGCTTGGGTTCTAAGGACATTTCGTGGTAGGCCTATAGGAATGCCGGGACGGTCGGTCCCTGCTCAGAGGAGGGCGTCCGGCACAGCGAGGCAGAGCCCATCTGCCGGCAGATGTGCAAGCGCTACGAGGCCGCGCTGGGCCCGAAGCACCCCGACACGCTCCGCGCCCAGCACACCCTGGCCGACCTGCTGATGTCCTCGGGGCACTTCGCGAAGGCCGAGAAGGTGTGCCTGGTGGCCGCCACGGGCCTGGAGGGCGCGCTGGGCGGTGACCACCCCGACGCGCTGGCGTGCCTGAACACGCGCGCCGAGCTCTGCATGCTGAGCGGCAGGCAGCACGAGGCGGAGCCGCTCTTCCGTCGCGTGCTGGAGGGCCGGGAGGCGAAGCTGGGCCTGGCGGCTCCCGAGACCCAGCGCACGCGCAACAACTTGGCCACCATGCTCATACAGATGGGCCGGCCTCTGGAGGCCGAGCCCCACTTCCGGCGCGCCCTCGCCAGCCAGTCGGAGAAGCTGGGCACGGCCCACCCCGACACGCTGCAGACGCTGAACAACCTCGCCGTGCTCCTGGACGACATGGGCCGCCACCAGGAGGCCGAGCCGCTCCACAGGAAGGCCCTCGAAGGTCGGGAGCAGCTGCTCGGCAAGAGCCACCCCTTCACGATCAACTCCTACCAGAACTTGGCACTGCTGCTGCAGACGACCGGACGACCCCATGAGGCCGAGCCCTTCTCGCGCAGCGCCCTCGAGGCCGTGCAGTCCACGCTGGGGCACCTTCACGCGGACACCCTTCAGTCTGTGCACAACTTCGGCGAGCTGCTCCAGAAGACCGGGCGCCACGACGAGGCCGAGCAGTTCCTGAGGCGGGCGCTGGAGGGGCGGGAGTCCACGCTGGGCAGGGGCCACCAGGACACCATACAGTCCCTTTCGGCGCTGGCGGGCCTCCTCGCCGAGGCCGGCCGCCACCAGGAGGCCGAGGAGCTCCACGAGCGCCTTGACGCGGAGCGGCAGCGGGACGCGGAGCCTGCCCTGCGCGCGCAGGCGGCCACGCTGGAGAAGGAGCTGGGCCCGAGCCACCCCGAGACGCTGCAGGCGGTGACGAGGCTCGGGCGGGCGCCGATGGGGGGGGGGGCCCAATGGGGGGTGAACAAGAAGGGCCCAACATGGGGCCCTGTGGGGCCCTCCTGGAGCCACCATAAGGGACCCTAAAGGGCCCCTTTGGGGGCCTTTTCTTCACCGCCCAGTTGGGCCTCCCCCCATTAGCGTGGGCCCAAGAGGCTTGCAGAGCTGCTGATGAGGGCTGGCCGCCCCAGGGAGGCGGAGCCTCTCCTCAGGAAGGCGCTGGGGGGCCACGAGAAGGCCGGCGGCGACACCGACCCCAAGACGCTCACGGTCGTCAACAACCTCGCGGTCGTCTTGGACGACCTGGGGCAGCACAGGGCCGCGGAGCAGCTATCCAGGCGCGCGCTGGAAGGCCGCGAGGCGATCCTGGGCCCGTACCACCTAGACACCGTGAATTCTCGGAACAATTTGGCGCTGCTGCTCGAGAAGCTTGGCGAGAGGGACGAGGCAGAGAAGCAGTACAGGAGGGCCATTCGGGTGCTGGAGTCCACCAGAGGCCGCGATCACCCGGACACCCTGCATGCGGTCAGCAACCTTGCGTTGCTGTACGCGGACGAGAAGCGATACGAGGACGCCGAGCGCGCGTGTCGCCGGGCGCTGGTGGGCCGTGAGGTGTCGCTTGGGCACCAGCACCCGGAGACCCTGAGCTCGGTTCACCATCTGGCCTCGCTCTTGGTGACCACGTCCAGGCATCAGGATGATGGGCCTGTTTTCCACCACCATCACCACAAGTCGGAGGAGGGAAGGAGGTGGAGGACGAGGAGGAGGAGGACGAAGAGGAGGAGGAGGAGGAGGCGGAGGAGGAGGAGGAGGAGGAGGAGGTGGCGGAGATGGAGGACGAGGCGGAGGAGGAGGAGGAGGAGGAGGAGGAGGAGGAGGAGGACCCCCTGCCCCTCCAACTTATGGTGGTGGTGGTGGAAAGCAGGCCCATCACAGGAGGCGGAGCCGCTGGCGCGGCGCGCCGTCGAGGGCTGCGAGGCGAGCCTGGGGCCCGCGCACCCCGACACGCTGAGCTGCCTGGACACGCTGGCCGAGCTGCTAAAGGCCATGGACCGCGCGGCGGAGGCAGAGGCGTTCCTCCGCAAGGCTTATGATGTTCCAACTTACTTTAGCCTTGATCACCAGAAATCATTAAGTCCGAGCACCAATAAAATATCGAAACAGGTGGGTTTTCACGTGTCGGGCCCTGGGAGGCGATACTCGTTCGACACTGTTTCGACGCTTTTCTGGGCGCTCGTCATGATTTCTGGGATGTGGTCCGTAAGTGCGATGGGAGCAACATAACGCAAGGCAGGGCTGGACCTAAGCGCTGTTCTGCTGGATTTTGGCTGTGCTTTCTTTTTCGTTTCGGCAGGGAGGCATCGCAAAACAGGTAGAGTTGAGTCGGACATGCCCCTCTACAGGAGGAAAATTCAAAATAGTCAAACATAGTCCATGGAAGATGTTTTGAGCATGTGGGGTGCATTTATTCCTCCAAAATCCGCCTGTAGGGGGACACGCCCGACTCAAACCTAAGCGTTGCTTGGCTGGATTTCGGCTGTGTTTTGTTTTTCGTTCTGGCAGGGAGGCACCGGAAAAGAGGTCCAGCAACACGAAGCACACAAAAAGGAACACAAAACGACGAACAACATTTCGGTCCAGCCCTGCCGCAAGGCACTCGACGGCAGGGAGGGCACCCTCGGGCCCGACCACGAGGACACCATCCGGTCGCTGAACAGCCTCGCTGCCCTCCTGCTCGCCCTCGGCCGGCCTGCAGAGGCCGAGCCCCTGTGCAAGCGCGCCGTCGCGGGCAGCGACGCGCTGCCCCCCGGGCACGCGCAGACGCTGGAGTCCGTCAACAACCTGGCCGTGGTCCTCGACGACCTGGGCAGGCCAGAGGAGGCCCTCGGGAGCGACGGAAGGACGTACGCGTGCATGAAGCCACGCTGGTTTCGAGAGCACGCATGGCGCGAGTGTTCGCATCACGCTCATGTGCACAGTGGGGCGCGTGCGTCCTTTCGTGGGCTCCCTGTGAGGCGGAGGCCCCCGCCCGCAGGGCCTGCGAGCAGCGCGAGGCGAGGCTGGGGCCCGACCACCACGACACGCTCAACTCGTGGAACAACCTCGCGCTGATCCTGGAGGTGCTCGGGCGGCAGCGGGAGGCGGAGCCGCTCTTCCGCAGGCTGGAGACGAGCAGCACTGCAGACTCTGGGTTTCTCAATAAGCGCGGGGGGGTACCCCCCCGACGGGGGTCAACCTCGCCTCGTCGTCGCGCCGCGACGGGGATCGGAGTGCCTTCGGCGCGCCGCGGCTGCCCGCGACGGGGGTCGATGTGGGTCTGTCGGCGGGGGTGACGCCCCCCCGACGCTTACTAAGAAGCTCGGAGCAGATACACGGCCAGTACCTTTGGCTTCGCGTGTCGCTCCGCCGGTCCTGGCCCACCACTCTTCGGTGCGACGCGCTGCCCACTTCCCAGGCCCCGGTTGTCAACGTCCCCGGCCTCTCCGAGCCTTTCGCCCCGCGGAGCGGGGCGGCACGCTATCCGTTGTCAAGACGCAGCGTGTCGCCGGGGCCGCCGCCACGACTCGCCATCCCACAGTTCTTGACCGTAGACTTTCAGAGGTCCGCGTGGATGCCCTGGATCGGCGCTGGACCCCGTTCTCTGGCGCGCGGAGCGCACCAAGGATGGCGCCAGAGGCGCCGCCGGGGGGCCCAGCGCCGACCCAAGAACTCCACGCGAACCTCCGACAGTGTATGTTCCTGCATGTGCTGCTCTCGTCTTGCAGGGTGATGGCCGGACTCGAGAGGACGCTCGGGCCCAGGCACCCGGACACGCTGCAGTCCGTGAACAACTTGGCGCTCCTGTGGCAGGCCACCGGCCAGGTCGGGGAGGCCGAGCAGCTGCTGCGGCTCGCGGTGGAGAGCAGGGAGAACGGGTCGGTCGGATGACACGGGCGGGGCGACTTGGATCCGTCGCGTGATGCGCATCGGAGAAGGAGCAGGAGGAGGAGGAGGAGGAGGAGGATATTCAGAGGAGGAAGAGGACGGGGATTTGGTGGAGAGGGGGAGCTGCGCATCACGTGACGAAATCCCTCTGCCTACATTTAAGTCGGGCCTGTCCCTCTACAGGAGGAATACTCAAAAATAGTAAAACATAGTCTGGGGACGATTGTTCTACTACATTGAATTTGTTGAGAGTTTTTTCTATTGGATGTTTAAAACATGATCCGCCCCAAACCCGCCTGTAGGGGGACGCGCCCGACTTAAAACGTCGCATCACGTGACGACACCCCTCTGCCTGCATCGGGAAAGGTTGGCGGGGGGAGGGGGCTGGCGGGGGTTGCGAAAGCTGGTGCGTGCCGCTGGCCTCGGCCCAGGCCCCCAGGCCCTTTCCCTGGGGCATGGCCCCCTCCGGCGCCATGGGTGGCGCGGCGAAGGCTGTTCGGGGGCCCCCAAGCGGTGCGGTGACCACACCGTGTGGTGAGTCGTTGGGGATTCGGGGTCACCGCACGGTTTTGGGACTCGAGTCCCTCTCCGAGGGTGTCTCGGGCGACTGGAGCCTCCAGGGTCCCAAGACCGTGTGCCGTATATGGAAGAAGAAAAAACGCCATAAACATAACCTGTTGGCGCTCCCTACGGATTTCTCGGATCTGCGCTGGGCCCCCTGGCGGCGCCTCTGGCGCCGTCCTTGGTGCGCTCCGCGCGCCAGAGCGGGGGGGGGTCAGCGCAGATCCACGACATCCGCGCGGACCGTCGAAAGTTTATGTTGGTGCCTTTTTTTGTTCCTCTAATGTACGCCCCTCCTCCCTTCATCACTCAGCAGAGAGAGCATAGGCACAAGCGCAGTTAAACGCAGATTTCTTGAAAAGATGGGGACATTTTGCAAATGGAGGGGAAGATTAAAATCCAGAACATACGAAGCACATATGAAACAAACATTGCGTCGGCTTATTGGGAAGGCCTTGCTGGCGGCTGGTGCCGCCGACCCTGAAGGGCGACGACGACGACGACAACGACGACGACGACGACGACGACGACGACGACGACGACGACGACGACGACGACGACGACGACGACGACGACGACGACGACGACGACGGCGACGGCGACGGCGGCGGCGGCGGCGGCGGCGGCGGTGGCGCTGCTGACGCTATGAAGCCCTTATTCTCGCTCTCTTGGGAGCCTCTTGGGCATTGTTCGAGGGCCTCTTGGGGGACTTCTTGGTAAGCTGAGTGCTCACTTGGAGCCGCCTCGGAGTGGAGCTGAGGCCTCTTGGAGGTACGTGGGAAAATATGCAGCATCCCGCAACAGCAGAGAGAAATGAGGAGGGTGCCTCTGGGGTGGGGGGTTCGGGAGGGAAGGAGGGTGGTGATGGTCCCCCTGTCCCCCTTCTCCACAGGGGACCCCCAGGGGGGGGGGGCTCACAACCCCCAGGACCCTCCCCGCTACCTTCCTCGGAACCCTCACCCCCGGGACCCGCCTGGCTGCCCCCCCCCCTGGCAGGGAAGGGACAAAGGAAACGGGCTTCCCTTCGAATCAATTCAGACCT
The DNA here is from genome assembly GCA_963575745.1 of Prorocentrum cordatum. NCBI lineage: Eukaryota > Dinophyceae > Prorocentrales > Prorocentraceae > Prorocentrum > Prorocentrum cordatum. The sequence goes on from CAUYUJ010007891.1 coordinate 1,057,441, forward strand.
TCCAGGGAAGGGGGGGAAGCGTTGACGGCGACAACGACGGCCAAAACGGACAAATGTTTCACACGCCGACAGCGTCGACGCTATTTTCTCCCTGGGCCCCGTTCACAACGTTCGACCAGAGGAGAGCACCCTCGGGCTCAGCCACCCGGACACCCTCCAGTCGGCGAGCAGCCTGGAGGATCTCCTGCGCTCGACCGGGCGCGGGGAGGAGGCCGACCAGCTGGCGCGCCGTGTGTATCAGGATCGGCCTCGAGTCAACCGGGGGTGCAATACGGTCGGGAGCTTTCGGGTAGCGTGTCGCTCCGCCGGTGCGGGCCCACCCCAGCGTAAACGTCACGAGCCTTCCGAGCTTCCCGTCCCGCAGAGCGGAGCGGCACGCCATCCGCTTGCCAGGAACAGCGTGTCGCCAGGACCGCCGCGGCGACACGCTCAGCAACAATTTCCCACAGTACAGTGGTAGCCCATGCCAAGGAACACCCTCCAGGGTGCCCTGGGCTTCCCAGGTTTTGATGGTTTTGCCATGGGAATCGTGACGCTCCCACACCATAAATCAATGTACGTCCTGGGGTCTCAGGGTTGGGTTTCTTGTGGGAAGCTTCTTGTGGTCGATCGCCTATTCTACCAGGAATCCAGTCACGAATGACGTCGCTGGCCCTGGCGAGGGCTGGGCACACAGGTGGTCGCACATCGTTCCAACGCTCGGCCCTCGTCTAGCCGGACGTGCCATACCTCTGCGTGTATGTCCAGCGCACGGCCTCCGCATGTTCCGCGCACGTATCCGACCATCTGTGCCTCCAGCTTCTTGCTAAGCTTGTGGGGCAGGAACGGACCACCCAATAGTGGCCTTCAAGTGTCCATGCAGCTTCCCTGTGAAGGGCTCTGCCTCTGAGACACGTTTCGGAGCAGTTTGTTGCCACTCTCCGAGCGATCCGCCAGGTCATGTTACGTTATTTATTGAGTACAGCGTACAGGTCGTTCAGAAACACGCATACGAAGGCCAGTCTTGTGCAAGTTGCTGAAACACAGGAGGTCCGCACGGACATGATTTGGGCTTCTCGGTGGCAGATCGGAGGCCTCGGGGTGCATTGGGGGAGGGGTACCTGAAGGCGCCCCAGGGCCCAAGGGGATCCCTAGAGAATCCGGAGGAATCCTTAAGGGATCCCTAAGGGATCCTTAGGAAATCCACAGGGAATTCCTAACTGGAGGTCTTAGTGGTGAACGGTGGGTTCTTAACCGTAAGCATGGTACCAGACTAATGCACCAGACTAATGTACCAGACTAATGTACAAAACTAATGTACCAGACTAGCGGTACCAGACTAATGTACCAGACTAGCGGTACCAGACTAATGTACCAGATTAATCGACCAGACTAGCGGTACCAGATTAATGTACCAGATTAGCGGCACCAGACTAATGTACCAGATTAATGTACCAGACTAGCGGTACCAGATTAATGTACCGGGCTCACGTAGACTAGCGGTACCAGACTAGCGGTACCAGACTATCGGTACCAGACTAATGTACCAGATAGCGGTACCATAATTGCTGTACCAGACTAGCGGTACCAGACTAATGTACCAGATTAGCGGTACCATATTAGCTGTACCAGACTAGTTGTACCAGACCAATCTACCAGACACATGTACCAGACGAATGCACCAGACTATTTTACCATACTAATGTACCAGATAGCGGTACCATATTTGCTGTACCAGACTAGCGGTACCAGACTAATGTACCAGATTAGCGGTACCAGATTAGCTGTACCAGACTAGTTGTACCAGACCAATCTACCAGACACATGTACCAGACGAATGCACCAGACTATTTTACCATACTAATGTACCATATTAATGTACCAGACGAATGCACAAGACTAATGTACCAGACTAGAGGTACCAGACTAATGTACCAGACTAGCGGTACCAGACTAATAAAACCAGACTGATGTACCAGATTAGCGGTACTAGAATAATGCACCAGAGTAGCGGTACCAGACTAGCGGTACCAGACTAGCGGTATCAGATTTGTGGTACCAGATTAATGTACCAGATTCGTGTACCAGACTAGTGTACCAGACAGCGTACAAACGTACCAGACTCGCGGCGCGTTTGGTACATTAGTCTGGCACCGCCAGGCTGGTACCGCCAGTCTGGTGCTGCTAGTCTGGTGCCGATAGTCTCGTGCCATTTGTTTGGTACTTTAGTTTGATACATCAGTCTGGTTTTATTAGTCTGGTACCGCTAGTCTGGTACATTTGTCTGGTACATTTGTCTTGTACTTTAGTCTTGTACTAGCGGTACCGGACTAGCGGTACCAGACGAATGTACCAGATTAATGTACCAGACTAGCGGTACCAGACTAGTTGTACCAGACTCATGTATCAGATTCATGTACCAGGCGAATGTGCCGGACAATGCACCAGACTAGTGTACCAGACTAATGTACCAGACTAGCGGCACCAGACTAGCGGCACCAGACTAGCGGTACCAGACAAGCAGCACCAGATTGGCGGTGCCAGCTCGGCGGTGCCAGACTTACGTGCCAGACACATGTACCTGACTAATGTACTAGACATCTGTACCATATTAAGGTACCAGACAAAAGTGTACCAGACTAATGTACCAGATTTCATGTGCCAGACAAACGTACCAGACTAATGTACCAGACTGGCGGCTCCAGACGAGCGGCACCAGACTGGCGGTACCAGACTAGCAGCACCAGACTTGCGGTACCAGCCTGGCGGTGCCAGACTAACGTACTAGACACATGTAGGAGACTAATGTACCAGACATATTTACCAGACCACTGTATCCGACCAATGTACCAGACTAATGTCTCAGACCAGTGTACCAGAGTAATGTACCAGACGAATGCACCAGGCTAACGTACCACACTAACGTACCAGACGAATGTACCACACTAATGTACCAGACCAATGCACCAGACTAATATGCCAGGTTATTTAATCGCTTCGCTCATTCCGCCGGCCCATACAGTCTCATGTCTGCCGTTTGCCCGAGGGCCTGGTGTCAATGCGGCGCTTTGGGGGTTCCTGGGGCCGCTTGGGGGACTCCTGGGGCGCTCGGGGGGGCATTTGGGGGGCCTCCTGGGGCCGCTTGGGGGACTCTTGGGGGCCTCCTGAGGGCCTTGTGGGGGCCTCTTGGGGCCTCTTAGGGGCCTCTTGGGGCCTCGTAGGGGCTTCTTAGGGCCGAGGGCTCGAAATGTTGTTTCGTGTTCCCTCTCTGGGGCCCCTTTGGGGGCGTTCTTGGGGCCCTCTTGGACCGTCTTGGAGGCTTCTTGGGCCGTCTTCGAGCCCTCTTGGGCCATCTTTGGGCCCTCTTGGGGGCCTCTTGGGCCCTCTTGGGGCGATCTTGGGGGCCTCTTGGGCCGTCTTGGGGCGTCGAAAAGGTGGAAGCTCCAAAATCTTTCAAAAACCTAAGGAAAAACAATGAATTTTGCCTCCGGGGGCCCTCTTGGGAGTGCTCTTGGAGGCCTCTTGGGGCGTCTGGGGGCTATCTTGGGCGTCTTGGAGCGATCTTGTGGCATGTCGGACCCCTCGTGTACCATCTTGGGGGCCTCTTGGGGGCCTCTTGGCCTTTCTTGGGGCTCTCGGGGACGTCTCGGAGCCCTGTTGGTGCGCTCATGGAGCGCTCCTGGAGCGCTCTGGGGGAGTCTCCCGGGGGTCGGTCGGGGATCGCCCGGGGTACTTTTCGTCCGGGGACCCCCAGGGGCCGCCCGGCGCGCGCGAACTAGAGAATTGTTAACCAGTTACCGGAGATCTTAGCACGCCTCTGGCCCGTTGGGCCGGCGAAATGTACCAGTCTAATATACCAGACTCATGTACCAGACTAACGTACCAGATTAATGTACCAGACCAACGCACCATAATAACGTACCAGACTAAAGTACCAGACTGGCGGCGCGTCTGGTACGTTAGTCTGGCACCGCTAGGCTGATACCGCCAGTCTGGTGCTGTTAGTCTGGTGCCGCTAGTCTGGTGCCGCTAGTCTGGTGCCGTTAGTTTGGTACATTAGTCTGGTACGTTAGTCTGGTACATTAGTCCGGTACATTAGTCTGGCACATTAGTTTGGTACATTAGTCTAGTTCATTAGTCTGGTGCATTTGTCTGGTGCATTGGTCTGGTACATTAGTCTGGTACATCAGTCTGGTACCGCGTTTACGGTTCAGAACCACCCTCGGAATCCCTCGGGAATCCTTGGGGGATCCCTCGTGAATCCCTAGGGAGCCTCTGTAATCCCCTGGGGATCCTCTGTAATCCCTCGGGAATTCGGGGGGGCAGGCCCCCCTTGGTGGTACCATTCGCCAGCATTGTTTTTTGTTCTCTGGCGGTTTCTGGTAGGTCCAGAGTCGGAACCAAGTTTTTGGTTGAAACAAGTTGGATAACACGGCCGTCGCGTCGTTTCTTGAGGCCGGATGTTTGGGAGCGTTCCTGAGAACCATCTCATGGGCGTTCGGGTTGATTTCGGAGATAGGTTGCCGGAGCTTGATTTTCGCGAAGTGTCTGACTAATTCGTTAGATTGCATTGGTCGGCACAATAGTAAGCTTTTGGGGGGGGTCCGAGGGCACAACCCATGGCTCAACGACTACCAGGCCATTATTTGATTCCGCGGCCGAGTCTGCGAAATATGTCGCAACCAATCGAGTGTTGCAATTAGGTCGTTGTGTGTGTGTTCGGTTGCCGATGGCGCAACGTATGGCGTATCCAATAGCGGGCTGTTGCTTATTCTGGCTGCCTAGAGTTTAAGCTAGTTGGCGATTATGCAACGTCAGGCGCAACCGAAAACTGAACTGATGGTACAAATTCCGGCCTAATCTCCGGAAGGGTCCCAGGTGCTCTCAAGGGACGAAGAGAGGCCCACAAGAGCCACCAACAGGGACCAAGACCGCCCCAACAATATGGCCCAAGATATCGCCCCAAGAGGTCCCTCTATGAGGACCACAAGACTGGACAAGTCAGCGACCTCTCCTGTCCGACCCTCTCAATGAGGAGTCGCGTTGCGCCCCCTGGCTGGCAAGGACCTGCATGCGCCTGGATTGTTGAGTCTGTTGTCAGTTTCTTGTGCCAATTGAGCGACGCAAGAGAAACGGGTTCGATTGCGCCGACATTTGCGCGTAAGTTTACAGCGAAAGATGGCGCGTCAGCGCCTTCTTCTTCGATGTGGCGTGCCGCGCTGGCGGCCAATGTAAGCCGCGGCGCAAGGTCGTAATGTCACATCGCGTAAGAGCGGCTTCTATTCGTCGCTCGAATGGCGCCTCACCACAACGAAGCCGACAGGAGCTCGGGCAGGAGACGGAGGAGTACTCCAGGCGAATGCTTGGGATGCTGGAAGGAGGGTCGCGCGCGGAGAGGACCAACCCAGACCTGCTCCGGACATCAGGGCACTACGAACCGCCGGGGTACAATTCAATATCATGGCGCCAACATCGCAGAGCGGATTCCGTTCGGACGACGATAGGATGGGCCTGGGGTGTCCTGGAGAATTTCGTTCCGGATTTCGAGGTGAGTTTCATGCGCTTTTTTGGCCAGGGATGAAGACTCAAAACAATCCACGCGAAATTCATTCCGTTTTTCACTCGCCGTCTCGGGGTTCTGCATTGACAGAATTCCACGCGAAAGTCCGCTGCAGCACGGCTGTAAGGTCGGTGCAATGAAAAATCGAGGCGCCGAATAGAGGACCACCTCGAGCTCAGTGGGGGCTCTGGCTTTCGGGCCGTCCCTTACACGTGGGTCGGGGAACCTGTTCGTGGCAGTAAGCCGGGCACGTCCCTCTATAGGAGGAATACTCAAAAATTGTCAAAATAGTCTGGGGACGATGTTTTTAGTTTTTTATCCAAGTTTGGCGTCTTTTTGGGCTATGTTTATTTTTTCGCGCAACATCCGCCTGTAAAGGGACATGCACGACCTAATCGTGGCATAGGCCCGCCGCGGCCAAAGAAGCCCCTTCGTTCCATACTCGGCGCCCCTGCTGGTAGCGCGATGATCGTAGTGACAATTGCTGTCTTCTCCCTCCTACCACGGATGCTTCTTGTCACCCTCCTAATCATCGATCTCCGCTTCCTCCTCTCCCCCCTCTTTCGCATCCCTCCTCCCTTTTGTGTCTTTGCGTCCGCGAGGTATGATTATGTATACTCGTCCGGTCAGCACCTCACCATAGCTGATTCTGCTCTTCCATATACGCCGGCTCCCTACTTCAAGCTTCCTGCTAAGGACTCTCTTGCCAACTCTTCCCGCACAGCGGACGAGAGCAGAGGTACCGCAGCGTTTGAGGGACGCTAGAACGCTGCGTCGTGCACACACACACACACACCAGATGTTGGATGATGGGCTGCCTGGGGCAGTGGACTGCGGCGTCGGGCCACACGGCCACCATTTCGGGGGTTTGAGGATCTGCAGTTCTCCTGGAGGGCACCACGCATGAGCGCTGGACTTGGGACTACCGTCAAGTTGCAGGACTTGTGCCCGTTGACGGCGACCACAACTACCATTCACACGAGCCACGTCTAAGCGTGCCCGCACCCACCGTGATGGGTGTCCAAAGCCACAGCGCTGGTCCATCGCACTAGGATATGGCAGCACGTGCAAGGGCATTGTGCAAACACCTTCTCATTTGACTAGTATGGTGACCTGCAGCCGCTGGTAGCTGATCCATGCTCACGTCTAGGTAAATGCTCCATGGCCAAGCCATGCCTGCACTACTGCTTCGTCGACTTCGCCGTTCTCTGGCACGTTGTTCTTTACGCTGCTCCGGTTAGGCTGCAGACCTGCAGCGGTGCATTCAACCGCTTGCCACCCTCCAGCTACCAATTTGTATTACTCGCTTGCTTGTTATATCTCGGAGCCGTTCGATGCAACCCAGCGCATCTTCTCTCTTGCAGCACTTATCCCTCTATTCCCCAAGCAGCCTGTCTGTGAGGATCCAATGTGATGCTTCTAAGGCTGGGTGTGAGGTCCTCCAGGTCCGGAGTCGGTTGCTCGGTGGCCCGTGGTTTTGCACGATGTCCCACGTGTCCTCGAGAAGGGCATCTCGCATGGACTCTCCGTATGATCTCCCGCATGGTATTCCCTGTTTTCCCTTTGGGCTCCCGTACGGTCTTCCGTACGGTATCCCAGCTGACACGTTCCGGAGCATTCTCCGTATGATTCTTCACTCTCCACACTATTCCCATGGTGGTTTTCTCAAGATTTGCTTCCCTCGCCGGGATAGCTTCCCATTCATTGCTCTGTTCAGTCAGTGTGCATGTCTTTGATCATGCAGCGTCCTCGCGCCTTGCTTGCAACATTGCTCAGCCGACTTCGGCATGTCGATGTCACCCCGACCCTGCACACTCGGAGGGGGGAGATGCGACACCAACACCACCAGGGGGCCCACCTCCAGCGAGGAGGTCCACGATGCCTCCCCGAGCTGGAGGCTGGGGAAGTCTCGAGCGAGAGGGGGGGACCACACCACCAGGGAGACCCCCCCTTTGCTCCTCGCATCTCCTCGCCCTGTTGGTGTTGGTGTCGCCTTTCCTTGTTCCCACACTCATCGCGGCCGCCCTCCGTGCTGCCTCCTGGCGCTGGCAGACTTCGCTTGGGCTGCAGCGGAAGCCATCTCATTGCACCGCGGCGTTGCTCCGTCGCTGCAGCCGGCACAGATTGTCTCTTGCGCACCTCCCATGTCATGAGGGGGAAAAACACACAGACACAATTAATCGTCGATCCCAAGGAAAATATGGGAAAATATGGGAAATGGGGTTGAAGAAAAAACGTAGAAAAATTGGAAGACATGGGGGACCTTCTTATTTGTGTGTATTTATTTGTTTGTCCCAGGGCCCCTTCATGACTGTATCTTGCGCACCTCCCATGTTGAATCAGGTGAACAAGTGGCTCCTGTGGCAAGCCGCGCCGCTTGAGCCATCCAGGTGCGCACGCGCTTACCTCCCCCTCTTCACATGTGGGCCCGAGTGCTGGAGTGGCGCACCGTGGCAGTTAGACCTGTCCAGTAAGCAGATGGTCTGTTCCGAAGGTGGATGTATTCTACCCGTTCTGCCTTCTTCTTGAGGACCATGTCCCGCCGCACGCTTGCACCTACTTAGAGCGGCTCTCTCTGTAGTGTCCTCTATTGCAGCATTCTGGCCTGTCCATTCTCCGTTGCGCTCGCACTGGCCACGTTCTTCCTGACCGGCTGGTTAGCTGCATCTACAGCCTAAGCTCAGGTCAGGGTCAATGGTAGGACCCCCCCCTCAACTACCTGCTTTCCCTTGCGGGCTGGCGATGCCTTCGCAGGCTCCTGGTTTTGCGAATGTGCCGCTTCCCGTGGCCACTTTTATTCTTGCTCGATGTCCTCTTTCCCCTCCCGTCATCGAAGGCTGTTGCTGGCCACATATTGAGGAGGCTCAAGCCCCTGTTGGTTATGTTGCGCTCGCGAGTGTTCCACAGGGTTTCACGGAACGGTTTCGGTCATTTCTTTCGTTATTTGTTTGTTGTTTCTCTCTTTGTTTCTCATTTTTTATTTTTTTTTCTCTCTCTCTCTCTCTCTTTACACGTTCTTTCTCATCGCCTGCTGCCCTTCTGCCAACAGATTCGGGTGACCAGTCGGTCTGGCAAGCCGATTGTTTTTCCCAGCGCCAGGAGTGGCCGAGCGCCTCCGCGTGAGACTTCTATGTGTTGTTCTTCTTGTGCTGTGATCCACTGTCTACGGTCGGTTCGTACGGCGTGGGCGCACCGGCGACGCCAGCGAAGTCTTTCAAGGCTGATCTTCGCATGATAGAAGGACGCGGAAGCACCGAGGGGCATTGTAACGCCTGTGGACCCAAGGGAATTCCACCTTGAACGGTCGGGGCCGCAATCATCGATTCAAGGTCGAACGATCGGCACGGTGTAAAAAAATGTTGCGCGCGCCGACGCCGCACGAACCTACCGTAATGGACCGAACCTTACGTCCACCGTGTGTTGTTGTGCCGTTCTGCCCCTCCGCTGAAACTCGCTTGATAGGCAACATGTCACGAGGAGGCCATCGTTGCTGAGGCATGAGCACGAGTGTTTGGCAACATGCTGTTCTCTTTACGGTCGGCCAGATGTATAAGATCGAGGTCGGCTCGGGGAGGGTACCCCAGTGTTCTTCGTGTTTGTTGGATGTTCCTGTGCATCCTGGTTGAGTGTGCCCTCGAATGTTCTTCGGTTTGGCCCGCGGAGGGTCTCATGCTCCTGAAGGATGTTATTTTGTCTTAGGGCTGGCCGTATTCCCTATCTTTTCCCCCATTCACACTTCCTCATACCCCTCCCCCTGCTATCTAGCACCGCCTGCCTGGGCAGCCCCAAGGGTCCCTCGAACCGTCCCGAATTAAAAAGAGACTCGATGCTCCGTCTTGTTCTCATGTTGTTTCTCCCGCATATGTTATTCCTCTTTACCTCTCCCCGTGGCCCCGCTCTCTCCTTGCTTCTTCCGCGTCTTCCCTTCTCCCCGTTCTCCTCGTCATCCACTCCCGCCTCACTCTCCTTCCTGCCCCCCGCTTTCCTATGGTCAATTTCAGCCATAAGGGTGACCTCAAGAAGCAAGTGGCTGCTTCACGCCCAGCGCTAGGCAGCATTGACATATGTTATGATTACGATGTGTATGTGTGTGTTGTGCGTGCTCGGAGTCTTGCATCGTGTTTGTCGCCGTTTCGGTACTACTCCTTCTCTTCGAGGATGGAACCGATCTCAACCAGGACCCCCTCCCCAGCAGCGCTCTCTGAGCGTGAGCCCGAGGCGGATCCATCTGTGGAGGCGAGGGGCGAGGGCCCCCGCGGAAGCACCAACAACACATTGGCCTGGCGACGAACCCAACCATGTGCAGTTGTGAGTAACACCGTTGTGAGCATCGACTTCGGCGGAACTCCCTATGGGGCCACGAAGCGTGTGAGGCGTTTGCCAAAGTGAGCAGGGGGACCGCATGCGAACACCGCCGCTGAGGCCTTCGGCAGAGCTCCCCACGGGGCCACGAAACGTGTGAGGGGTCCGCCGAAACGGCGCGGGGCCGCATGTGAACGCAGCCACTGGGGCCTTCAGTGGAGCCCGCATGTGGGGCCACGGAACGTGTGAGGGCCTGCCGAAATGGGGCAGGCCCGCGGTCGAACGCAGCCATTGGGGCCTTTGGAGGAGCTCCCGATGGGGCCACGAAAAGTGTGAGGTGTCAGCCGAAAGGGGGCGGGGCCCCACGCGAACGCTGCCACTGGGACCTTCGGTGGAGGTCCCTATGGGGCCACGAACATGGGAGAGGTTTGCCGGAAATATGGAGGAACCGCATGCGAACGCAGCGGGTGGGGCCTTCGGTGGAGCCCCCATATGGGGCCAGGAAGCGTGTGTGGTGTCTGCCGAAATGGGGCGGGGCCGCATGCGAATGCAGCCTTATGGGCTTTCGGTGGAGCTCCCGATTGGGCCACGAACCGTGTGAGGCGTCTGCCGAAATTGAGCGGGACCGCGTGCGAACACCGACATTAGGGTTTTCGGTGCAGCCCCCATACTGGGCCACGAAACGTGTCAGGGGTCTGCCAGAAATGTGGAGGGGCCGCATGCGAACGCAGCCACTGTGGCCTTCGGCGGAGCCCCCATATGCGGCCACGGAACGTGTGAGGGGTCTGCCGAAATGGGACGGGACCGCACGCGAGCACAGCTACTGGGGGCTTCGGTGGAGCTCCCCTGGGGTCCCCAAAGCGTGTGAGGTGTCTGCCAAACTGGGGCAGGGCCGCATGCGAACGCAGCCATTGGGGCCTTTGGTGGAGACCAATATTCAAGGGAGGAAAAACCACCCGGACCGGACAATTGGCGTTTACTAAACAGCCCTGCCCTCTTCGATTCCCTCAGTTGGGGCGTTTAGGAAACGGCTTCGCGTGTCGAGGTGGTTATTACGGGGGTGGATTTGTTGCCTTCTAGATATGGGGCCACGAAACATTGTAGTGTGTAGGGGTCTGCCGAAACGGGGCGGGGCGGCATGCTGCCGCCGCGGCCTCGGGTGGAGGCTGGGTGGAGATCCCCTGTGGAGCCACGTATCGTTTGAGAGGTCTGCCGACATGGGGCGGGGCCACAGGCGAACGCAGCCACTGGGGCCTTCGGTGGAGCTCCTTATGGGGCCACGAAACGTGTCAGAGGTTTGCCGGAAATGGGGCGGGGCCGCATGTGAACGCAGTTAGTATGGCGTTCGGTGAAGCTGCCTGTCTACGGCCACAGAACATGTGAGGGGTCTGCCGAACATGTGGTAAAGCTAGGGTGTTCTCACGACTAGGGAAACTGAAACACGACAAGAGAAAACTAAAACACGACAAGGCACGGCTTATTCACGACAAGCGTTTTCGGCGCCCACTTTCGCCGCCCACTTTCGGCGCCCACTTTCGTCGCCCACTTTCGGCGAAAGTGGGCGGCGAAAGTGGGCGGCGAAAGTGGGCGGCGAAAGCGGACGGCGAATGTGGGCTTGCTTGTCGTGAATCTGTCTCTTCCTTGTCGTGAAGCTGCTTGTCACGAAACCATCCCGGCCATACATGTGGCGGGGCCGCATACGAGCGTAAGCCACTGGGGCCACAGAACGTGTGAGAGGTGCGCCGGAAATGGGGCGGGGCCGCATGCGAACGCAGCTAGTATGACGTTCCGTGGAGCCCCCATATGCAGCCACGGAACGTGTAAGGGGTCTGCCGAACATTTGGCGGGGCCGCATACTGACGCAGCCATTGGGGCCTTCGGTGGAGCTCCCTATGGGGCCGCCGCGAAGCGTGCGAGGGGTCTGCTGGAATTGGGCGGGACCGCATGCGAACGCAGCCCATGGGGCCTTTGGTGGAGCTCCCCATGGAGCCATCGGTGGAGCCCCCCATGGGCCCACGAAGCGTGCGAGGGGTCCGCAGAAACGGGGTGGGGCCGCATGTGATCGTGGCCATTGGGGCCTGCGGTGGAGCTCCATATGAGTCCACGAACGGTTAAGGGGTCTGCCGGAAATGGGGCGGGCCGCATGCGAACGCAGCCACTGGAGCCGTCGGTAGAGCTTCTTATGGCACCACGAAGCGTTCGAGGGGTCTGCCGAAATGGGGCTGGGCCGCATGCGAACGCTGCCACTGGGGCCTTCGGTGGAGCTCCTTACGGGGCCATGAAACATTTGAGGGGTGTGGCAAGTTGAAGGCGGGGCTGCATGCGAACGCAGCCACGTGGGCCTTCGGTGGAGCTCCCTATTGGGCCACGAAGCGTGTGAGGGGTCTGCCGAAATGAGGTGGGGCCCATGCGGACGCAACCACTGGGGCCTTCGGTGGAGCTGCCCTGGGGTCCACGAAACGCGTGAGGGGTCGGCCGAACATGTGGCGGGGCCGCATACGAATGCAGCCACTAGGGCGTTCGGTGTAGCTCCCTGTGGGTCCACGAAACGTACGTGTGAGGGGTCGGCCGAAAATGGGGCGGGGCCGCATGCGAACGCAGCCACCGGGGCCTTCGGTGAAGCTCCTTACAGGGAAACATGTGAGGGGCGAGCCGGAGTCCGAAGAAGGAAGAGGATGATGATGAGGAATTGGAGGGAGTAGGGAGAGGAGGGGATGAGGAGTTGGAGAAGGAGGAGGATGAGGAGGAGGACGAAGGGGAGGAGGGAGACGCGCGGCGCAAACCGAGGACCCAAAACACAGGAGGGTTGGAAAAACACCCATCTCGGTCTCGTCCTCCTCCCCCCTCCCTCCGCCCCATCTCCTTCTTCGAGGACTGTCATTATCCTCCGACTTCACATTGTTTCGTGATGCAGGCCCCACGGACCCCTCGACATCGTCCCCCGGGCCCATGTCTGATAGCCCCGAGGACCCCACTAGACTGCCGGATGCCACAGTTGCAAAGGAATTGTTGTCCCGATGTCCACCCCTCCTCCTGCTCCCCTTCACGTCGGCACCAGGACCTCTCCAGGGGCGCGTTCCGACCAGGATTTCGACGGGAGTCCAGCCGCGGCGACGAGGAGCCCCACGCAGGCCCAAAACGTATTCCTCCTCCCCTCCTCTTACTCCTCCTCCCCCTCCTCCTCCTCCTCCTCCTCCTCCTCCTCCTCCTCCTCCTCCTCCCTCCTCCTCCTCTCTCCTCCTCCCTCCTCCTCCTCCTCCTCCTCCTCCTCCTCCTCCTCCTCCTCCTCCTCCTCCTCCTCCTCCTCCTCCTCCTCCCCCTCCTCCTCGTCGTCCTCCTCCTCCTCCTCCGCCTTCGTCGCCTGGGACTGCAGGGCGGGGTTCGGGAGGGGTTTCCCGGCTTTGGTCGTGCCTACGAGGGCATCGGTTTGTTTACCCATCGGCCGTTGAAAGTAGGTATTCTCGGATTCGCAGATTCCAATATACTTTAGGTGCCTTCCTACTTCAACAACGATCGAGTGGCTTCACCTTCTCCGTCCTCCTTAGGGGGTGGACGGAGCCCGATCTATTTTACCGCCTTCCTACTTCATGTTCCTACCTACTTCTTTCGACCAATGGGTAGGTGTTTGTGCTCAATCTGTTTTGGCTTGGGCCGCGGCACAGCAGGAAGCTACTGCCGCGCTGTAGTTTGCACGCTCAAGTGCCGCGCGCGTGCGAGCGCATCTGCGCAGACACGCGGCTCGGGAACCTACTCGAGAACGTGCTGACACCGACCCCCATGCTTTCGGGCGGCGCTTCGCAGCCGAACGTGAGGGGCGAACGCTCGATACGCAACAACCTACAGCGGCACCAGTGCGAAACGGCGCCGTCTTTTGAAATTCGTGGCAGTACGATTGCACACCCTTGCGAGAACGTGGTGGGCCCATCACTTGTCTTACGCAGGAGACTGTTTTCAGGGTCCGGCGATAACCCGGGTTAGCGGGCCCGCCCGCTCCCCCCTCCCCTCCTGATAGCCTGGCCTTGTTGGTTGCGCAGGTCCGACGAGTGCACGCAGTGCTGGTGCGCGCGGGTGCACGTAGGGTTGCCCAAAACGAAAAGGTTTGGTAATCGGCCAGCCTTTCCCCCTTCCCCCCTACCGTATAACCCGGGCCATCGCCGAAAAATGGAGGAAACAAAACAACTCTTGATTGGACAAAGTAAACGGGACAGGCTACAGCAGGCACGTACGATAAAACATCTTGCTATATCTATTTGTATATATATAAGAAATCTCGGGGCACATGCTTTGTCGATGTTCGAAGGTCCTGAGGTGCCCAGAGCTTCTGTGGGTTCCTGGGGCCATCGGGGGATCAGATAATTTTCGTGAAGCACGTGCTGACAGGCTGCTCGCTTACTTGATGTGTCTGCTGTAGCAGAGCTTGAAGAGTAACAAACTGTTCGAACATAGGATGTCGGAGCTCCGCGCGGATTTCTTGATCCATTACCCTTGACGAGAAGTTGTCGCAGAGAAAGGCACAGAATCTTGGTCTGCCCCTGCACCTCCTGCCATATTCCCGACGTTCAAGCAGTGGCGAAGCGTCCTGGCTCGCCGATAGGCCCACCAAATAATATTCTAAGAACCTTTTGTGGTCTGCACGAAATGTTCTTAGAACATTTCTGGCTGGGACGGTCCTGTTTTAGCACATCGGGTGAATGCCCTAAGAACAGTGTTTTTGTTCTTGTAAGAACATTGTTTTTGTTATTCGAACATTCTTGGGTTCTAAGACTATTTAGTGGTAGGCCTCTACGAATGCCGGGACGGTCGGTCTCTGCTCGAGACGTTCCATGCTTGTTCGCAGAATGGGCCTCCTGGGGTTTGGACTCGCTCCCGGGGGCCAGCTTTTCATCCCGAGCCGTTTTCTCATTGCCCTGGGGGGCCAGCGAGGGCCCAGTGAGCGCTCCCTATAGTAGGCCTGCAGTTATTCAACACCCTCCGTCTTTACAGCGGAAGCCCATGCCAAGCAACATTCTGATTGCCTTCAGGGTGCCCTTGGTTTCTTGGGCTTCGGTGGTTTTGCGATTGAAGGCGTGACGTTCCCACACCAAAAGTCGAAATCTGTGGACGCCCTGGGGTCTGAGGGTTGGTTTTCTTGTGGAAGGTTTCTTGTGGACTGGACTCGCGTCTCGTTCAGGGTAAGGGGGGGCCCTCAGGAGCTGGAAGCCTGTGCACCTCACTTGGCAGGAGTAGAGGCATGAGGCCACGGGTTCCTTAGCCGATTGCGGGGCACGAGCGCCCGACCCTGAACGTGCCTTTCCAAGGAGTTCCAGGCGGGTCCCCTTTAGGAGCCCAGGCCGGCAGTTGCTTCTCGCCGGCACGTTCAAAGCGCACGTGTCACATCTGGGGCTCGAAAGATCCGCCTTGACTAGAAGCGCTATTCTGTTTGATTCGTGGTTCGAGCGACGAGCAGCGACGCTCGGTATGCCTTGCGACGCCTTGGGTTTCTTCTGGAAGGCTTCTCGTGGCCAGGCGAAGTACTGTGCTTGTCCACGGCGCGAAGGGGGTGGCCTGGGCCCGCCCAGCAAGGCCCCCCCCCCTGGGAGGCCGAAATTGAACACCGAATATCCCGCCGCGAGGTGTCCACGGCGCGAGGGGGGTCCGGGCACTCCTCTTCTGGGCTCATTCTCGGGAGTTGCTAGAAGTGCACCTTGCCCAAGGTACCCCCAGCTTTTCAATCCATTTTGGAGCCCCTGGAGCCCTCTGGGGCTCGTGAGGGGTGCCCTGGAGGCCGCCTGGGCCGCCCCGAGAACCCTGGGGGTACCTTGGGCCAGGAGTATTTGTAGCAAACCCCGACATTTTCGATTCCTCTCATTCGATTCGACTCGATTTCGATGGCCTCCGATTTCGATTCGATTCGGCTTCGGATTCCGATTGGGATGGTTCCACCGCGCGAGGGGGTCCGGGTGGATTACCGCTCCGCGGAGTGCGCGCCGGGTCTCGTTTTCGCGTTCCGGTTCGGTCGCGGTCGGGTTTCGATTGCGTGCTGCCGCCTTGGGGAGCTTTTTGAGAGCCTGGGCCGGCCACGCCACCCGCCCCGCTGGTCTGGATTTCAGTCGGGCATGTTCCTCTACATGAGGAATATTCAAAAATAGCCCCCAAAAAGAATCAGGGGACGATGGTAATGGTCTCCGGCCAGTGCCGCCGATCCGGGGGGGGCTCCAGGTTCGGTGATCTTGGAGTTGTCGCGGACGCTGTTTGGGAGGGAGGGCGCTCTTGGAGTCGTCGGAGACGCTTTTTGGAGCTGACGTGCCCTCTGGGGGGGTGCCTGGAGCGGTCCCGGGGGGGGTCTGGGGAGGGTTCCGAGCGGAGGGCTGGGGGCGGTAGCGGCTAGATCTGAGGGGGGCCTTGGACCCCCCCGAAACATTTTGGGGATGCGCAAATCAGAAAGAGAAAGTGCCAGATGGGGGACCGCCCCCCCCCCCCCCCCCCCCTCCTTCCCCGGGGGGGTCCAGGGAGGGCTCCGAGGGGAGAGTCCTGGGGGCGGGTCTTTGGTACCCCCCGATACATCTTGGGGATGCGCAAATCACTAAGGAAACACCAGATGGGGGACCCCCCCCCTCGCCGCCTTCCCCGGCAGAGCCACCCGGCTCAGAGCTGAAGCTCTTGCTGAGCCTCCTTGTAGTTCACACGCCGGATCGGCGGATTTTTCTACCATTGTTGAGAAGTTCTGATCAGCGATGTTTCCACCGCGCGAGAGGGTCTGGGTGGATGACCGCTCCGCGGAGCGCGCCAGGGGCAGGGCCGGAGGTGCCGCCAGGGGGGGCCAGGCGCAGATCCAAAACATCCGCGCGGAGCGCCAACAGCTTATGTTCAGGGCGGGTTCTCTTCTTCGATTCGAGGAAGCCCTCCCCTTGTGGATTACCGCTCCGCAGGAGGCCCGTACTCGCCACAGCCATGCCTGGCCACAGCCACGTTAGGCCTCAGGATGGTGTTGAGACCCCCCTGGCCCCTGCCGGGAGGGCGTATACACCATGCCAGGGCACAGGATGGCCGTGGCCAGGCAAGGTGATGTTCTGCGTATGCGGCCGCCCCGTGAGGACGGTCGCCAACTACGCCACGCTGCTCGTTGCGAAGGGGCGGCTGCAGGCGCGCACGCGCGCGAGCGGGCCTGCTGTGGAAACCGGCCTACGTGCCAGGGAATCTCAGGAGGAGGCGGAGGTGGATGGGGGAGGGGGGAGGAGGACGGGGTGGAGCGAATAGTTGTCAGGCGATCGCAAACATGGATTCAGGGGGCGTGGATTAGCGACGGGTCCCGTTTCCGTGCGAAATCGCGGATTTCTGCCGCCGAGCGAGGCGGCACCTGCCGCATTTTGGGGAGGGCACTTCCCCCCATCCATGGACTTGGCGACCGCGCGCCAAGTCCATAGATCGTTAATCCATGTTTGCGCGCCCCCGATACAGGAAGGTCGAGGAGTGGCAACGGCTGATAGCGCTATTGAGAGAGGCGCGGAAAATGAATCTGGAGCCCAATGTAATCAGCCACGACGCTGGGATCAGCGCGTGCGGAAAGGGGGAGTAGTGGTTGAGCAAGCTGTGAGCGGCGACCTTGGAGACCAGCGTCATCAGCTACAGCGCTGGCATCAGCGTGTATTGGAATGGGGTTCAGCGGCGGCCTGAAGCTGTTCAGCGAGATGCGGAAGGCGAATCTGGAACCCGACGTCATCCAATGCAATATTGGGACCAGCGCGTACGAGAACCACAGCACTGGCAGCAGGCGCTGTCGTTGTTCAGCGAGATGCGGCAACCGATGTTGAATCCGACATCTGTCACTTACGGTGTTGCGGTAGGCGCATGCGGCGGAGGTGGGGAGTGGAGGGAACCCATGGGCATCAGCTGATATTGTGAGGTCAGCGCAGGTGCTGAGGTCATGCAGTGGCAGAGCATCGGAGGGCACCAGCTATACACCAACACCGATCTTGGCCAGGCCAATCTTGGGCCCATAATCGGTGTATATGCCTTCTTGCCCCAGGCAGGAGGGCGTATACACCGATCCTAGGCCCAGGGTGATCCGTGCCAGGATCGGTGTTGGTGTATAGTTGGTGCCCTCCTAGAGCAGTGCTGCTGCACCGATCCGCACCGAGGTTCCAGAGCCGGCGGGGCGCGAGCGCCGACGGCATCGGGACGCAGTGCGCACGCGCACCGGCGTGCAGGGCTGCGGCACCGCCTCGAACGAAACGAGCGAATCGAAACGGGTGGGGCGGACCGAGGAAGGGAGGAGGAAAAGGAGCAGCAGGAGGAGGAGGAGGAGGAGGAGGAGAAGGAGGAGGAGGAGGATGAGGAGGAGGAGGGAATAGGTGGTTTCGAACGAGGGGGAGGAGGAGGAGAAGGAGCAGGAAGAGGAGGAGGAGAGGAAGAGGACGAGGTTGTGTGTATTGTTGTCCGTGCAATGTGGATCTAGAGGGTTTTCTGACAAGATGTGAGAGCCTACCCCTTCCCCGTCGTTTCTTGCAGCAAGCAGGTCTAACAGCAGACACAGGAGAGCAGTGTAGCATAGCAAGTACGTCCATGTTCTGACGGGGGTTTCGTCCGATCCATTTTCAGAGGCCTCTCGCACTTGGCAAGAGGAGCGCTTACCTCCACCCGGCACGCAGGGCGATCGTCGTGGAGTGGTTCGAGGACGATTGGGTCGGACTTGCAATCTGAATCCAGAGAGGCTCGATATTGGTAGCGGAGCTTCGGCTCCACGGACACGAGAATACCCATGGGACCACCACTGGGCACGGTGGCGGAAGACACAGAATGAGAAGTAGATGACACACTACATAATGCTGACCGGGCAGCCGCACTTGACGGTTCCACCGGGAATTGCACGAGTTTCAGGAAGAATGTTGAGGTCTACGCCGCCAGGGCCAGGAGCAAGGACTCGGAGAAGTTAGTCGAATTGGAGATCATGGAAGGCTTGCGGGGCCGTGCTCGGGACGTTGTACAAGACATGAGGATCACCGACACCGAAAAGGGGAAAAGGCCAAAAAACGGAGCAGCCGACCGACTTCGAGACCACCTTTTTTTCGAGTGGCTAACCAGCCCGTGGCGCGGTTTTTGCACGGCGGAAAAAACGATATCATAATTCACGACGTGGCCCTCCTAGACAAAGTGCTTGGTTGGTTCTTCCTTTGGCGAGCTGAGCTAGACAAACAAGGCGAGCGGTCCACTATCGACCAGATCGGGGATAATCCGACCTTCGACAACGTAGAGAACCAGGTGAGGAGGACGTTCGGTTTGGATTCGATGCCATCACGACGGGCGAGCTCAGGGGCTGATGCGTATCAGGTGGCCGAGTACTACGACGAGGACGACTACCAAGGGGGGAGAGTTATTACGGCAAGGAATTTGGGCACCCCCACTACGACGAGGGCGACAAACAGCTACCAATTGAAGCAAGGAGGTACCTGCGGCTTCGACAGCGAAGCCAGCGAATACAACGACACGGCCAACGCGTAGCCGCCATACCAGGAAGCGTACAGTTTGGGCGAGTGTGACGACATCATGGACATATACACCGACCCTGAAAGACGATTAGTGCTATGAGGCTCACCAGAGGTTTCAACGTTGTTATGGCCGTGGCAAAGCCGCCGCCCCCACCGCGCCTGAGCTCTACGCAGACCATGCCTCGAGGAGATGGCTTTCGCGCCCGTGGCGCGTCAAAAGGAACGCCAATCAAGGGGCGCGGCAAAACGGGGCGCGGCAAAGGACAGACTCGACCTGGATCCGCACCGGGCTGTGCGTCGAGCGCCGCGGAGGAGGCGATGTTTTTGAGATGTGGTGAAAGAGGCCATCGTAGTCGCGACTGCCCGCGCCAGAGCACGATGCGAGCCAACGTTGCAGAAGAAGCGCCCGACATCAGGAGGATCTCCGGCATGGATATCTGACCCAGTCTACAATGCGGACGGCCAGGACCCAGCTGAAGCCGTGCTCGACAGCGGTGCTACCCGCGTGATAGTGGGTCACGAGACGCTCAAGGCATACTGCAAGGGGCGGGCCACGAAGGACTTGCCGGCACAGGACATGAAATTCGTCACGTGCTCCTCGGATTCCACGTGCGGAAATGACTCGACGGGCGAGGCGACGGCGCGCGCAGTGTGTACCTCATTCCGAGGAGGCCGCTTCGTTGAGATCTTGATACTCTGTACAAGGCAAGGTCGCATGCCACTTTCTTTCCGTCCAGATTATCATGGAGGAGTCGGCATGGTCACGGCCTACAAGGAAAAATTGTCATGCTGGGGGCGGCGACGGCAACTCGTTTCCTTTGCGCCAGCAGGCCGAGACAGGACACTTAGTCATTGATATGTTGGAGCGCTGCGACGCATGCATGAAGGACCGCGCCGACCAGACTTTCCTACCACAGAATGTGTTGGACCACGTTCACGCGCGACACCTTATCAGCTCCTGTGTGTTTCCTGGAGAGGAGGCGCTGCCGCGCGAGGAGTCCGCGGACTGCGTCGGCGCCATAGTCGATCAGTAACACGTTCGATGCGATGGACGGCGTAATCAACCTGGCCATAGGCCTCAGCACCACGAAGTTTCGCCGATGGCAGGGCGCGGTGGGCTCAGCTCACAAGGATATATGAGTCGACTTGGAGGAGGTGAAGGACGTTCACCGATGCAAGCGCAAAGTTTGGAATGTTTTCGGCGGCCAATCGGAGCTCGCAGCAGAACTGCGACGACGACGGTGCCAGGCGAGAACATTTGAAACCCACGACGGTTGAGACTTCATCGACCCCAGCACGCAGGCGAATTTCATCCGGACGTTGAATGAGGAGGAGCTGGGCGTCGCGTGGGTGGGCCCCGAGGCTACGGGAGATGAGTTGCGACGCCGATGAAGGCCGCGCGCGTTCGAAGGCACGCTGGAGAACGCGCTCGCGACGCGCGCATTAACTTCTGCGAGAGGGCCCACCACGCCCAGTGGGGCGCCGGCCGAGACCCGCATGCGCAGTCGCCCACGACGGCCAGAAGTTGGAAGACGAAAGCTCCGCGCAACCAGCCTGGGCACACGTGCTGTCCGACTTGCGCATGACTATCTCGGAGACGCCGGCAGAGGGGCCCGCCCGATAGAGAACGGGAGTTTCACCGCCGAGCGATGTCTCGCACGAGGGCGACACGCGCGTGCGTCTCCAGGCCAGGACGCCAGGCACCGGCATGCACAGGGTGAAGTTTGCCGAGAATTACCCACCCCAGCTCGCCAAGATCTTGAGCGACCTGCTGAGTGAGCCGAACGCGCAGGGCGAGGTCTTCCTCGCTCTGGGGTTCGAGGCGAATGACGACCCTGCGGGGCGGATCTACCGCGCTGCGGTGCAACTCGGCGACAGGATGCGAAGAGCATCTGCGCCAACAGGTTCGCGAAGGGCGAGTTCGGCCAGGGCGCGTTCAGGCGCAAGGGGCGCCTCCACAAGGGCCTGGGCATCCCCGACGCAGAGGCGCGCGCGCGAATGCCGGCAGCATCGGGTGCGCGCGAGGAGGTCGTCGAGTGCGCGGGGCCCCACGAGCGCGCGGCCTAGGCCGAGCGCTGCGAGGCGTCGCTCCCAGGAGGCTCGGATCGCGGCTTGAGTCGCCGAGCGATGTGATCAAACCGATCCATAGACCCCAGGTCAGACCCCACGCCGCACCTGTGGCGCGCGTCGAGGACGAGCGCGGAGCAGCGCGCAGTCAGGGAATGTTAGACTAGGCCAGCGCGCGCAACATCGAGATGCGCGTGGGCCCCGGATTCTCGCCGCGCGATTGGACCCATCGAGCGAATGCATTAGGCACTTCGAGGAGACCAGCGTCGAGCGCGACATCGAGAACCTGAGGGCGGCGCCAGGCCGCGCGCGCGACGATATCGATGGTATGGTGCGCCACAAGAGCTACAGCCCTTCGCGGCGTGTCTTGGGATGCAGCCCCGAGTTGAACAATTCTGCGTTCGCCGACAGGCGGCGCGCGCCCGACTCCGAGGCCTGCCCGGGGAGCGCGGAGCTCCGGCGGGCGACGCGGCGCCGAGCCGCGGCAGTGACCGCCTTCATCAAGGCGGACTTTACGGAGCGCCAACGCAGGGCTTTTCTGCGAAAGAGGCGCGACCCTCGCGGCGCTGTCAGCGTTGGCGAGCCGCGCCGCAACTGGCGCGACCGCGATGCCAGCCACTTCCGGACGCCGCGCCGGGGCGGCCCAGCTACGAGGGCCAGCGCGAGGACGGCGAGAACGGCCAGCTCGAGGGGCGGCGGATCACGCGCGGCGGAAGTCAGTTGCGACGCAGCCCCGGCCAGTTCCGACCGCGCGAAGCGGCTGGAGAGATCGCAGCAAGCGCAGGCTACGCTCCAAGGTCCACGTCGCGGAGGCATCGCGCAGCCCTTCGACGAAAGCCAGGTGCCAGGACCATCGGAAGAGGACCTCTCTCAGCCCATGGGCGTCTCCGAGGGGCCGCGGCCAGCCCCGCGGGGCAAAGGCAGCGCGGCGCCATCCCCCGAGCGGGCGATGGTGGATCACTTGTAGCAGGCTCGGCCTCAGTCCGAGCTCAGGGCGCCGACTCGGGCGACGTGCGATCCGCCGGCAGCGTCGGCAGAGGCAGTTGCGACCCCCGGCGCGACTTCCGCGCGGGCGACCCCTCTGGGCGAGTTGCTGGAGGAGCGCCCGGTCGCCCCGAGCCGCTCGGAGGGGCTGCGCCGAGCCCCCCCGGTTCGGCGGGCGGCGCGCCAGTGCCAGCGCGGACTGCGGCCCGCGCGGCCTCGCCGCGAGGGGAGGGGTGGCCGGGCGGCAGCGCGAGACAAGGATTGCCGCGAGGATCCAGCCAGCCGAGCGCAGCAACCGCCGGGGGCCCGGCGAGACTGGCGCCCCATTCCCGCTGAAACTTTTGTCCGCCGCGGCCGTCGACGGCGCGGAGGCCGCGCCGGCAATCTGTCGCTTGAAGGGCGGCGCGTCTGGCCCCAGCGACATCGCGATGATCAGGTCGCCGTGGGGCCCCTTGGCCCGCGCAACGGACATGCCCGTTAGAATGAGGGAGTTGATTTTGAGATCCCCATGGGGCGTGGCACCGCAAGAGCTGGGGGCGGGCGCGGGACAAGATGTCATAACCTCTCAGTGGGCCAGCGCCGATTCTTGCGTGGCAGCGAGAGAATGTTGCGACAGGATACCTCATTGGTCAATGGTCGCCTCTGAAGCTGCACGACGTCCTGGCCGTCTACGCTGCGGAAGGCACGTGAGGTCGCTGTTTCGGCGTGGTCTTTCTCCGACGCCACGGGCCTCGAAAATTCGCGCGTTGGCCTCTTGAGCAAGGCAGCAAGGGCCGCTCGGAAGCAGCGGGGGGGGTCTCATGGCCCCCTTCTGGCCCCGCGAGCTGGTTAAGACGCGCGCATGCTACAATTTCGACGAGGATTGCAAGGCCTTGCCGCGCAAGTTTGGGGAGTTGGAGCCGGGCCCCCCGAAGGCGCAGGACATCGGCCGCCTCGACGTCCGAGTGGGCGGAGTTGTTCGCTCATCCCGCGCGGCCGCTGCCGCCCGTGCCAGAGTCGCCCGAGTCTCGCCCGGAAGCGAAGGTCAAGGTCGCGAACGGCGAGGTCTCGCGGGGGAGCTGCCAAGCTCGTGGGTCGAGGATGGCGCCAATCCCCCCGGATCAGACCTCCTGGGCCCGCGGGCGGCGAGTTGCCGGCGGCCTGTTCGCAGTCGCCGAGTCGGTGGCCCGCGCGGAGAGAGAAGCGAGAGTAACGCGGCTGATCCTCAGCATGGCTCCGCGAATGCGTATCCATTGGCGGGGGGCTCAGTTGCCCTGGCCCCCCCCTGCCTGGGCCGGCGCCTCGCCCGGGCCTGACGGGGCCCTGGCGCGAAAAGCGGCGACAGGAGAGCGCTTTCTTTTGCGCGTCGCATCTTTGGGCCCTGGCTGGAGAGATGTCTGGCTGGCCAATGCGCTGCCCCCAAGGGCTGGATGCGCAGCGCGGCGGTCTGCTGGGGCATCCGCTGGCGGGCTGCGCTCTTGGCGCCGCCCTCGGGGGCTCTCCTCCGTCCGCCCCGAGACTGGCGACCAGATCGTCGCTCTCCCGCGGCTTTTGCTGCGCCGCTGGCTCATGAGGGCCCTGGTGGGTGGTAAGGTACTTGCGTCGACGACTTCGACAACTGCGCTGTGGCGTAGAAGATCCAGGCGCGCGGGCCAGCCCAGGGCTGGGCAGCGACAGGCGCTCGGGAGCTACCGGAGGAATGCGAACCGCGACTAGCGAGGCGAAGGCCCGCCAGAGCCAGCTCGTGGCCACCCGCAGGGGCGTCGAGATGGATGGCGTCGTGGGCCAGGCTGCGAACAGCCGCAGCGATGACGCGCCGTTGCGCAGCATCACGTTGGCTGCTCTCGAAAGACCCCCTGGGCAAAGGGCGCCGGGTGCCCGTGGGCCGCTGGGCGCGCGCGGTGGAGTTCAGGAGGCCACTGTTCGGGGTGTCCAATGCCGCGTGGGAGCAGAATGGGGCGGGCCGCTCATTGCTGACAAAGGTAAGCATATACGAGCGGATGCACGCATGCCTCATGATGCCTGCCGCCCGCGTCTAACCTGATAGCTACACACCAGCTAAGATAGGTCATGATACTGAACGAGCGCGCATTCTTCAAACACAGTAATGGCAACGCGAGGACTTACGTAAGCGACAAACGGATTGATCAAAGTGCGCCGCCTAATCGAAACAAGACGAACATCATTGACTAAACGCAAAAACCGGTTTACTAAATTCAAAAATGGATAGCATGAATCTTGGGCGGTATGTTTATAAAAAGTCCCAGAACGTATCACTACAATGACATGAGATTCTCGATGGGTCACGACCTTTGGCGTCGCGTCCTGCTCCGACGCCAGCGAGGAAGGCGCTGGCATGTGCATCGCGGTGGGCCTTGCTGAGGGAGCTCAAAGTGCAGGCTCAGAGGTCTGGAGGCCCCGCGTCGCGGGCGAGCCCGGCAAGCTAGTGATCGAGCCGGCGGTGGAACTCAGCAAGCGCGGCAGTTCGGCGGAGCCGCGGATCTTGCCTGTCAGCTTCCTCGACGGGCTGGGGGGCGCGGCCGCGTCGATTGCGCGCGCAGGCATTGCCATCGCCGGCTGCAGCAGCAGCGAGACGGATCAACGGGGCCAGGCTGGCGCTGCGCTCGCGTTGGCCTGGTCTGGCTGGGATAGGACGCGCCGTGGATCTTCGCGATTGTCTGATGGTCGCCCCAGCTACGCAGCAGGACAGGGTCGCTGCGGCGATCGCCACTGGAGGCCGCCCGCCCCGCCGCGCGAGCGGGGCGAACGCCGAGCGGCAGGGCGCGCGCGGCCCTCGCGGCGGCATGTTCGCGCGCGTCCCCAAGGTGGTCTGCAAGCTCGCTCAAGTAAAGAATTCGTGCCTGCGCACTCGACGGCGGGAAACGTCTTGTTCATGAGCGCAGAACCTATCCGGGAGCCTCCCACGTCCTCCAAGTTAGGCCCATCAGCGCATGCAACTCGCTGTTCGCCGAGTCGGCGGCCCCGTCTCAATTGGTCGTCCCGGGGGAAGTCGGCCCTCGTGCCCCCCGGGGTGATCGTGGAGCCGGAAGCCAGCTACAACCTCATCTCACCACTCGAGGCCCCTCGTGCTCCTGAGGGCTGTTCGACCTGCCTAACACCAGCATGTATTAGGGCAACAGTAAGCTGACAAGATACAGCTTATGCAATGCGGATCAAGCGGTCGGCCCTGAAATGCTGCGCAAAAACCGATGGGGCTGGTCCCACACACGTGCCGACAGAGTTAGGGAGGTGCCGTATAGGCCGCGACGACCAGAATCGAGCAGCGCAACTGCGGCTGCCGTCTGCTTCCTCTTTGCGTAGGGAGGCGCAGGAGGAGGAGGAGGAGGAGGAGGAGGAGGAGGAGGAGGAGGAGGAGGGGCAAGAAGAAAAAACATTGCGAACGAACGCCGAACAGGACAGGAGGAGGGAGGGGAGCGGCAGAGGCAGCGCAGAGCAAGCAGGAACGAGGGGGCGGACGGAGGAGGTCGTCGTCGTGGACGGGGGAGGGGGCGGTCGTGGTCAGGGCAGGGCGTCGGGGGCGTTGGTCGTTGGGGGCGGTCGTGGTCGTCGGGGAGGGTCGTGGTCGTCGGGGCGGTCGTGGTCAGGGCAGGGCGTCGGGGGCGTTGGTCGTCGGGGGCTGTCGTGGTCGTCGGGGGCGGTCGTGGTCGTCGGGGCGGTCGTGGTCAAGTCAGGACAGGGCGTCGGGGGCGGTCGCAGTCGTTGGGGCGGGCCGGGGGCGGTGGTCGTAGTCAGGGGAGGGGGAGTGGGCCGGCGGCTCAGGCGGCGTCGGCCGCGTTGGCCGCCGTGGCCGCCGCAAACCTGGCCGCGGACGCCCCGACCGGCGCCTGTAGCCTGCGGAGCACGACCCGCGCGTTCTCCCTTTGGAGGAGATGCGAGAGTCGCTGGGCGTGCTCCGCCGCCACCTGCGAGGGGTCGTCCCCCGTGGCGTCTGCCGCGCGCTTGGCCAGGACGGCCAGGGCGCGTCGCGCCTCCTTGCCCCAGCCGCCGCCGTGCGCCTCGACCACCATGGGAATGAAGGTGATCCCGGCGGCGGCGCAGCTGCGCTCGGTGTTGAGGAAGAGGCGTTTTTGCTCCTCGTAGCGCTCGGCCGCGGCGCCAGGCGCGGCAGCCGAGGCGGCGAGCAGGTCGCCCCGCAGCCCCGAGGTGACCGCGAAGTCAAGGGCCCCCTGGGTGCTGCAGGGGCTTCGTCGGAGGGCCCAGTCTGCGGCTTCCTCCAGCGACGTGATGAGCGCCCTGCGCAAGCCCGCGGGATGGCCCACGGCGAGTTCTGAGGCGCTTCAGAGGAGGTCTCAGGACCAGCACGCGCGCCCCCTCTGAGGCCGCCTTGCGCTGCGGAGGAGGGGGGGTCGGATGGGCTTCCCCCGACGCTATTCGCCCTCCGCGGCCAGCCCTGGCTCCTCGCCGTTGAAGCGTCGAGATCGAGCGCTGCGGCCCCGCGGGGAACGTTTCCGCCTGCGGCGTCGCCAGCTGGCTCTTCGTCGGGTGGAGGTGGAGCTCGGGCAAAACATCGCCGAGGCGAGCTTCCGAGGTTCCACTGCCGAGCTCGAGGTGAAGGACCTGCTGGGCGAGACCGTTGAATTCTCCCAGGACCCCGTCCGAGAGACTTCGTCCGGCAGCGAGATGGCGGAAGTATCCCGGGCGATTGCGGGGAAGTCAGGCAGTGACATTCGACTGGATCGTGGCGCCCCTTTCCGTGCGACGGCCTGGCTTCGGGCGCCCATCGACCCCGCAGAGCGGCGCTAGAGGCCGATGCTGTCGCGCCCGCGGAAGAAGGTCGCGCGGGGCCCGCGCACCTGCGCCAAAAGGCAGTGAGCGCTCCCCTCGGGCACAGGACCCGTGCCACCTTGTTCAGGAGATCGAAGGTGATGCGCCTGCACAGCTCGCAGGCGGTTGCTTCGAGTTTTTCTCGAGGGTGCCCTTCGTCGGCAGAGCCGCGCGGTCTTGCGCGCCGATGCGCTGCTATTCTAGCCAGCTCAGATCTCCACGGGGGCATTGGCTCCATCGACATCAGACTGAGCCCAGTATAGACCGCCGCGAGCATTCCCTCCCCCCCGCAGGAATGGCGCCGAAAAGAGCCACTGGCGTCTGTCATCGCTGTGTCATGCCGGTCGTGGTCTTTCGATGTTTCGCAAGGCGTACTGGTCAGAGCTGGAGCCGCTCGACCTGGCGGGGGATGCTGCGATAGCCCCTCCAGTGGATGATGCCAGAGCTGAGAGGGCATCGTCAACGCAGTTGGAGTCTCGCCCGAGCGTGGGAGACAGAGTGGACGCCACGCCTGTCTCTGCTGGGATTGACCCAGCCCTCCTGGCAGCAGCCTGGGACCTGGGATGGGAACGCCCAGCTGCCGTGATGGCCGTGGGGTTTGGCGTCCTCGCGCGCGCAGGAGAGTCCTCGGCCCGTCGAAGAGAGGATGTCCTGATCAGCGGGGCCGCGCGCCGATGCACATCGCGGCCCCGAAGATGGGCTCGCGCACAGGTTTCCCAGAGGGGGTGAGCTCGAAAGATGGCATCGGCACAAAAGTGTCAGAACATCATTGCCCCCTGCTCGAGTCGGACGATCGCATGTGTCAGGCGACGGGGGCCAGAAAACAGTTGTCTGAGAAGCTGGTTCTGCTTGAATCGGAGGTAGAGGCTGACGCCCCAGCGAGAGCGATGGACTCGCACCGAAAATCCCACGCATGTATCTTTCCCAGGCTGCGGCCAGCACCGTTGCTCTCACGCCCCCTCCCAGTCGGAAGCGTTTAATTCGAGCTGCCGCGTCCCGCTGGGAACAGATATGCGCGCAGTTGGGACGGAATGTTATCTACAGGCTCCGGCAAGCCATTGCAGGCAGACGTGGGAAGGCTCTCGAGAGGGCCCCGGGGAGATGTCAGCACGTTTGGATGCCGTGTCCCGGTGCTTTGGGCCGGTCGCCCTTGGTGTGCCCTCTGCCCCCTGTGGTGGTGGTGGGGCGGCTGGTGGGCGTAGCTCGCCTTGTGGCGGCCGCTGCCTCGGGGGCCGGGGGGCCTCGCGAAGGTTGGACCTTTGCCGGGCTGCAGCTGTCGGCTCGGCTTGATCGCGATCACACAAACCGTGGCGGGGGCGACGCCCATGCAAAGGTGATACACCAAGCATAGTTCGACGCATACAGAGTGGCATGCGTATGTATATACATATATATATATATATATATATATATATATATATTCATATACATATATATATATGTGTATATATGTATACATATATATATATATATATATATATATATGCATAGACGCCTGTATACGAGAAGGAGGGAGAGAAAGAGAGAGAGAGAGAGAAAGAGAGAGAGAGAGAAAACATGAAAACAACACAACACTAACAAACGTCTGGCGTGGGGGACAACGGGAGGAACGCAGCAGCAAGGGAGTAGGGAGCATGTGCAACGAAGGGAATAGACGAGGGGGGGCGGTTGGACGGAGTGGAGTTCAGGGAGGCAGGAGTTGCAGGAGGGCGCGAGATTGTGACACTTCGTCAAGTTTGTTTATCCCGGCCCGCATGCGTCCACGCAGCCCCCCACTGCTCCACAACATAAGTGTTATGTCCACCTCTCACTTTTTATGAAGTGCTGTTCGTGGGCGCCTCCTCCCTTATATTTTTCACTCGCATGGTCTTACACATTTTGTGTTCTATGCTTGTCGCCGATCGGACCGCTTATCGCCCTGAACTAATGGCGTTTCCGCTGAAACGTTCGCCGCATATCGGCGTCTAGCTTCCGTGGTGCAGGTTTGTTTTTTTCTCGGCTTTGCACAGGGCACACTTCTGGATCCGATTCGTTCCTTGTTGTTGCAGTCCCCCTCATTCCACCTCCTCCGCATCCCCCTGGTTCTCATACTCCTGGTGATGCTTTTCCTCTCCCTCCTTCCTCATCATCCTTCGCTTCATCCTGCGCATCCCTTATCTCATCCTGCTCGCCCAATGTACAGTTTTTTTCTGACAGCGCACCACACGATTGGGTCATCTTAAGAACGACGGTAATTTAGGGTGCAGTGGGAAGGGGCGGTTTGGAGGGTTGGGATGTCATAAATGGTGCGAGCCCACCTAGATTGGCCCCCCCTTCTCCCTTGACCCTCTTCCCCCCTCCGACCTTCCCCTGATCATTCCCCCCTCTCCCTCTCTCTCTCTCTCTCTCTCTCTCTTTGTTCTTCTCTCTCTCTCTCTCTTGCATCTCCCCCATCCCTTCCCCATTCGCCTCTCCTCTCTTCCTCTCCACCCTCCTCCACCCTTCCTCTGCCTCTCCCCCGTCGACCCCCTGTCACCCTCCCTCTCCACCTCGCCTCCCCTCCCACGGTTCTTTATCCATTTCGCCCTCCCTTCCGCTCACCTTCACTAGGCTTGCCCGTCCTTCTAGCAAGCATATCATCTGCCCCTTTTGCGTCGTCTCTCCCATCGTCCTTCCCTCACCTTACCTCTACTTGCCCCTCTCTCATCCCCGCCCTCCCTCTGCATTTCTCAGACCCCCCCTCCCTCTCCTAGACCATTCGTGTTGTTATCATGTTTTCGCCTTTCCATGCCTCCCCGTCCCGCCTACGTTCCCCCCCCCCCCTCTCCAGGATGCGGAGCTCCTGTATCGCCGCGCGCTCGAAGTGGAGGAGACTGGGGGAACAAGCGGGTGTGATCTTGCCCCTCCCCCCGAGGCGGGTCGGGACGGTTCGGAGAGGGGGTCATTCCGATTCTGTGGAGGGGGGGAGTATGAAGGAGGAGATGAGGTGGAAAAGGAGGAGGAAGACGGGAAGGGGAAGGAGAGGGAGAAGGATGGGGAGTTGTATGATAGAGCGGCATGTTGATAAGAGGTGTTTCCCTTTTCTTTCCACTCCCCTTAGCGGCCCCATGAGCGGGCAAGACAATTGATTGGCAATGAATCCGTCGGGCAGCATTACGGCGACCACAGGTGCGCCGACCATGAACAACTTGCCATCATTGCTGCACCACTTTCAAGAATACGGCTTGTTTTCTCAACCACTTACACATATCCAGCCATGGTTCGATATGTTGTCAGGTTGGCCAAGGTAGCATTTCTCGTAGTTATGACCTTGACTCTAGCTCAGGGGTGGGTCCTCCCCCGCAGCTAAAAGCGGTCGCCCGCGGTCGATCGAATTGAGGATGCAGATGAGATCTTGGCGGCCCAAGAGGGCCCTCACTCTCCATCCTCGTCTCCCCTCGTCCTCGTCGTTCTCCTCGGACATTGTGTCTTTCCCAAACTCGTTTTGAATAGAGCACTTCCCGCGCGTCTTCTCTCTCCTCCTCCCCCCCTCCTCCTCTCCTCTTCTCTCCTGCTTCTCACCTTGAGGAGCTGCTGTGGCTCTCAGCACAGCAGGAACTCCCACCACACCTGCCACACCGTACAACCCATGGGTGGAAGTCAGTACAATGCGGGGCGGTAAGCCTAGGCCGGCCTGCTGTACCTACTCTCCCTTGTCTCCACCCGCAGGAATCTTGTCGACGGTACTACGAGTTGTCGCTCACAATGTGGCGTGGGCGGACTACATACGATGGGAAGAGATATCGACCCTCGCCCCGACCATCGATATTTTATTGCTGACTGGGACGGGTGCAGCCATGAAGGACGAGGATATGGTTCAGACCAATCTGCCCAACCACACGTGCGTGCATTTTGGTTCTCGCAGCTCCCGATGGACGAATCGATCATGTGGACTCGCGGTGCTGTACAACACTACGCTCAGGGGCATCGTGCAACAGACGCCGTTCCCACCAAGGTCGCAGGGGATAGCAGGCCGCACTGCCATGGCAAAGGTTCGTATCGTCACGACGACAGGTGTATTCTTCCCCACTCACTTGCCGTGATTCTCATAAGCGGTTGGCAAGCTCGGACAGCAGTGCGTGGTCATCATGGACGGCGACCCTAACTGCTCCTTCTGTTAACGGCGAGATACTAGTGACAGGAAACAGTACCGAACCGATGATAATGTGGGAATGCAGAACCCAAGCATAGAGACAGCAGTTTCGCAACGCACTCGAGACGCACTCGAAGTGAACCATGTGTCAGTTGGCGGCAGCTTCTGGAACACAGGACCAACACACGAGAGCGGCACGTCAAGCAGCAAGGTCGACCATCACATCGTGCCCGCAGCATGCTTACAGAGGATCATCATGATGCGCACTTTGAAGCAGCTCGGTCGAAGGCCACAGCGACGGGACGCCGCACTGCCGCACGATCGCGTGCCATTGATGCTCAAGGTAGACAGCCACGTGAAGCAGGGCCACAAAGGATCTCAACAACCCCGAGTTAACCGTGATTCTGTCATGGGAGCCTACGTTTAAAAGGGGCACCTGCGCATAGACTACTTGAGGGATATCGAACGGCATGCCGAAGAAATCACCGAATATGCCTGGGGGGAAATGTGGGGCCGAGGTGACTTGCAAACTGGCTGGGACTGACTGCGAGTACGTGTTCACAAAAGCCAAACGAAGATTTTTCCCCAGGCGAGCACCCGTCTCATAAGTACGAATACATGCGCGAGGGGCGAATGGATCTAACACGGAGAAGAGCTGTTTTACTAGAAAGGCTGGGATTCGGCCCAAATAAGACATTCATTGAATCAAATCTCCGGCAATCTGAGTACGATGTAGTATGTGAAAGATCGAGCCCATTACCCGTGAGCTTCAAGCAGCACGATGGTGACACACGCTGGAGAGGCGCACCGAGACCGCTGAAAAACTCACGAAAGCTTGGACAAGACACGATTGGTCACAAACTCGTAGTCTAAAGGCTTCACTATCAGGAACTAGCCGAGGCCCGAAGAAGTGCAACATATTTGGGGCAGAGCAAAGAACGACCCTGCATACCGCCACAAAAGGACTTGCTGAGCAAGCTGAAGACGGCGGGCTGGAAGAAAGCAAACAGTTGACTGGACAGAGCTGGCAGCTGCCTGCCAATATTTACCCAAACATGCACCGCCAGGCCTAGCAGTGGACCAGGCCAATCACGATCGGCAAGGTCAGATGCCCTTTTGTATGTTTCGTGTATCCGGCCGGATTATAAGGTCCGCCAGAGTTTGTGCTACCTGAAGAGTTCAATGATCGAATGGACAGCGCGATCAAGAATGCATCGGGGACTAATGCAAGGCAGAGCGGCGGTCGCGACAGACTACGGCCGCACTCGCAGCATGCCTTCCAGGACGGTCTTCTCCTCTCGGGACATATCGCCCACTGCCGCTGAGCCCCATCTGAAACGTTTGAGGTGGATCAGGGCAATCGTCAGGGACCCCATGAAGCACGAGCAAGTACACATGGGTGTATTCGAGACCACGGGATTGGATGACTGCGTCAAGCGCCGCCGTTTAGACAACGCTGGCAAGGCTCACGAGCGCTGCGCTCCCCGGGCAAAGCAACGGCTGGCATTCAAGGAGTTCAAGGTCGATGCGCTCATCCTGCACGCTTGGCGGGGGCGCGCGCGCGACGACGAACGGGGAGCACGCGGGCGCGCCTTGCACGGCGAGGGGGGGGGGGGGGGATGCGAGGGGGAGTTTCTGCGCGCGCATGAAGAGACCGACGGCGCAGCATGTGGGGCCACCTTTCCTATGATGAGGGCTCTGAACGCTCGCGTCGCGTTCGTTCAACAGCTGCGCAGCGAATGCTCGCTCGCCACGCGCGCGAACGCCTGCCCTTGGTGCGCCGCGCCAACAAGCAGCACCAGGTGGCCCCCAAACGCCGCGCCAATGCTGGAATTGGGTCGCCAGCCGAGAGCGACGAGGTGACGACGCTGCAGCGCGCAGCCCTCGACGCCACGCATATGCCTAGGCACTTGGCGGGCTCGGAGCGGGGCTTCTCCCCCCCCCCCCCCCCCCCAACACAGCGACGGATCAGGGCGCGGAGATGGAGACGGCCTAGGCGGATAAGGTGAAATCCGGCGAGAAGGACTCGGGCAGCCGACGTGCACATACCGTCGAAGAGGGCCTGGCACAGTTGGAATTGCTGAGCCCATCGAAAGAGATCCCCGGCACTTCCGCAATTCGGTCGACCACGATGTCGCGCCTGCACGCGAGGGGCCTCGCCCCGCACTTTCGCCTCAAGCAAGCGCGCGGCGAGAGGTGCCAGCCGAAAGAGTGCATGCTACAGAACGCGTGCAATGCGCTCGCAGCCAGCTCGTTTCAGGACGAACATCTCATCGGCGAGGTCAACAAAGCGAGGGGGCAGAACGCAGAGAGTTCGAAGGAACAGCGGAAGGTGCCGCCGATCACGATCCAGCAGTTTCGACAGGGCGTCCACATGGCACTACTTCACTTGGGAGGCAAGCCCATGCAGGGATCGGCTCCACCGAGCGCGCTGGGGCGCATTGTAGAACCAGCACCGCGCGCGCCAGATGTGAGATACGCAGCAGTCGACGTGCCAGGGCTACGCCGCAAGGCAAAGCAGGGCAGCGCGCGTGCGAGAGAGATGCCAAACCGCATGGGATGTGGAAGGACATGCGTCGCGACGTTTTTTGGAGATTGCAGTTGCAGCCGGCCTATCTCGCTATCTTATCTGTCCAACGACGGCTTCGACGTTTTGTGGGGCAATCTAATGAAAAGCCTGATCTGCCAACTGAGGCTGTCTCAACTTATCCGAGATGAGACAGCGCCGTAGCCGCGTCGTCGCCACCCCCCGTGTTCGCTGGACTTCGCGTCTCGGGCTCTTGGGCTCCAGGGCTTCTGTTTTCTGGCCGAGGCCGAACGGCCGAGGCCCTTCTGCCCGGCGTCGGTTCTCCTGGGCCCACGGGGAACCTTCGACGCCTTGCTCGGCTTTACTCCTGGTGGACTGGCTAGCCAGCCACCCGCTACCTTTGATCCAGCACACCTTCTTCCTCGCTTCGTGGACTTCAACAGCCGGGAATCCTGCTCTTTCGAGACGCGTGAGCGCGGCTTCAGAGCGCAGCACTTTGTAACGTAACGCCTTGTGTCTTGAACATGCGCGCTGTGCACTCCGCCTCGAGCATGGTACAGTGAGCCCGCGATGCGCGAAACATTACAAAAATTGCGCCCTTCGCGCCCACTAGGCATGTTACTACATGCAGTCGCAGGTTGGGAGGGTTGAGCCAGAGAGCTTCGCCTTCTCGCTTGGCAAAAAATTATGAGGTTTGAGGCGGCCTAGGGCCGACGAGTGGCCCAAGGCTTCAATCGGCCCCCACGGGCTCCCTCCGGCGCCTTACCGCCTCGCCCAAATACTGAACCAGCAGCAATCCTGGACGCTGACAGGCGCCCAATTCTCGCAGGCTCGTGCTCGTGCGCGTCGAAGCCGAACTGCTGCCGAGGTCGATCGCTCGCTTCTCGCCTTGCTGCTTCCCGCGTGCCAGCTTGCCTCCTACCTTGCCATCCCTGGGGGGCTGCGATCTGCAAAACTGTCGCCACATTCGGGGGCGGCTGTGGGGTGCAGAGGAGTGACGTCTTTCGCTGACCACCAGGGGGCCTC